>VDFB02000015.1:530026176-530626176 GCA_007258455.2 Sequoia sempervirens | reverse complement strand
AGGAGCAAGAAAACTGGCGACAAAGACTAAGACAAATTGATAAAGAATTTAATGAAGACCTAACTAAAATAAACCAAAGTATTAGAAGAGCACATGAAAATCTTGAGGAAATAGACCAATGTATCGAAAGAGCACATGAAAATCTTGAGGAAATAGAAAGACATAAAATTAGTGAAAATGAAAATGAATTAATTAAAGAACTCGATAGCAGCATTCGATGCATTTGGGAGTTGTCCATATCGGATGACAATGAAGGGCTGAGGACTGGAAGATTTGAACCTAAGACCCCAGGGCAGAGGGAGTACCAAAGTGAACCCCAGGAGACTCAAGGTGTCGAGGACACTGATGGAAGACATGGGAGAGACTCGTATGTGGCTGAGAGTGCAAGTGACACACCAGGACATAGAGAGAGAACCTGTCTACTTAGGTCCAACACACAAGGAGGGCATTGGGGAAGGATGGTGAATCCGCTAGCGGAGTGGTAGAAGTTGCCGAAATTTACGGGGAACAGGTTAGAAGATCCAGTATGCCACTGTAAAACATGTGAGACGATTTGGGTAGCCAATGGACAGGATGATCTGGATTACCGGCTGAAAGCATTTCCAACAACACTGAGAGACAGTGCCATTGATTGGTACTCAAAATTAGACCAAGTACATAGGGCATCATGGAGATTACTCAAGCAAGCATTCCAAAATGAGTTCAAACTCTTGAGGGATGATAGTGAGATTGTAGTGGAAATTTACAATACGAAGCAAAGGAAGCATAAGAGTGTGCATACCTATAACCAGAGACTTAAAGATTTGTTGGGGAAATTGGAGGCACAACTGCTGATAGGTTAAAGAAAAGGTGGTTCATCGAAGGCTTGCTGCCGTCATTAAGGAAAAAAATGATTCGTACCTCCGTTGTCGTACGCTGAAGCGTACAATCGGGCGATGGATATTGAGAGCGAAAATAAAATTTCCTGAGGGAAAAGGAAGATGGACGACCAGGAGAGTACGGACAACAACAACGGTGAGTCAAAAACGGTGCAAGCACTTCGAAAGGATATGCTAAGGATGATGAAAGAATTGAAGGCCAATAAGGAGAGCGCGAAGGAGGCTAGAGAACTGTGGTGTACGGACTGCAATGGGGAAGGTCACATGAAGGTGAACTGTCTGAAGAAGTTACTCTACGATATTTTCCAAGTGATGGGACATTTCGTCAAGGAATGTCTATACAACTTAAAAGCCAGAAGTGCACAAGTACTCTTCACTCAGGGAGAATCGTCGACACTGCCAAACACACCATCAAAATCCTAGAACAATTCCAATGCATGCCCTGGAGGGTACCAAAATAATCGAAGGAGCAACAATAGTACCCCACGAAGTAAGACATAGTACAATGGCAAAGGACGATCCATGATCCAATGTTGGAAGTGCAGCAAATGGGGCCACTTCGCCAGGGACGTCCTCTCAACCCTCCTCTCACTGAATTTCTTTGTAAAGGTCTCCCAATTTTTGTATTACTCGTCTGGGAAGACGACTTTTTCTGAGGGGGGGATGATGTAATCAGCTTAATTAGTTAATTAGCAAATAGAATAAATAAAATAAAAGAGTAATGTTTTGTTGGGAATTAGTCCTTGTCATTAGTTAGTACTCGGGTAGTTGCCAATGGTTGGTATCCTCAACCGACGTCGGCCAACTATTTATAGTGTCGAGTGTGTTGTAATCAAGGACTAGCACAGATGTGATGAATTGTAATATTTCAGCCATATGAATGATAATTTGAATCTTATTTTTGTGCAATTGTTTTGTGAATGATTTCTATGCTTCAATGTTATTCTGCAAATTAGTTTACTCTGTAATACAAGTAGCACTTGACGAGTAAACATTTGGCGCCTTTGCCGTGGCACAACATCTACATTAGATGTCCATTCTGCATTCTTAAAATAATATAAATTGCATATTATATATGTATATCAGAATTTATAGTTCATTCCTATGAGCATATTATTAATATACATAAGTCTAGTAATTGAGTAAATGCTACTGTAACATGTACCTTTGACATCAAAGGCAAAATATTCAACATGTTATTGCTATGGATGTTTAAGTTGCCAATATGTTCTTAAAGTACATATGTTGGTTGAACAAGGTGATGCTGGATACAGTGGGTGTAGAGTTGCAAGTTGTCAATAAGAACGAGATACCGATTGAGCTGGAGGTTTATGCTTTTGTGATATTTACTTCAGATTCAAGCAAAGAAGCTTCATCCCAAATTCTCCCAATAAATTTTAGAGGACTTGCCCATGTAGTGAAACAAGGAGATACAATATTTATTGGCCATTACCTTTTCACTGGATGTGAGATGACATCTGTGTGACTTGAGGTTTCAAAAATACAAGGTTAAGATGTGGTCTGTCTTGTGAAAAACAGTGCTACGCTTACTGATTCTTGTTCACAATGCATGATTCCAAAGTCCATATTGATCTACCTTGTAATGTCCCCTTTTTCATGAGCATTGGAGTTAGAGGAATTAGCCTATTCTTGATCCTTGTAGGCTAATGGAGCTTGATAAGAGGGTCGTTTGGCAGATACCCAGTTGATTGGTTGGCTAATTTCGTGATATGGAGGCGTTCTAATGATATGTTTCTATTTTTAGAAACCTCATGTTATAAACTAATGTTATGTTTGCACTTTATGTTATGAATAATTATTTTATTATAAAGTGCAAAATAATAAAATAATAAAAAAAAAAAAATAATATTCCTTCTAGAAGGTGACTTGGGAAAGTTCTAGAAGGAGGCCGACCTATTGAGGGAAAAGAATAAATAGGCATTGAAGGCTCATTTTCCTATCAGGCAGATTTGATGTGTTGTTGTTGTTGCATCTTGTGGAGCCTAGGGTTTCTGCAGTTGTCTTTGGCCATTGAGAACGAAAACTCTCAATTGGTGAGCAATTTTGAGGGTGTGAAATATCACTTGAATTATTGCAGTTGAGGAAGTTGCTTCAGACTTTCTACTTGTACTTCAAAGCAAAATTAATGGCCTTTGGCCAATTTTGATGATCAAAAATATATCAGTTTATAGAAGTTTTTGAGGATTGTTGGGGATGTCTTGTGCATTGAATCTACAGCATTGAAGGAGCAATTTACAACATCTTCAGATTATATTGAAGTCTGATATATTACTTCAGACTTTGTTACCAGCATATCGGAGGCTCGAGTTTGCATAAGGAAGCTTCGTCTTCAATTGGTTTGTTATAGGCTTGGAGTGCTGCCTTGGGAGGGCCATCTCAATGTTGTTTGGCATCGAATGAAGGAGCCGGAAGCTTGGTGTGATTTTATATCAGTTGATATTAGTTTTGGAATATAATATTACAGTCATATATATATCAGCTTGAGGGAGCCACGAATTTGCATACATCTCTTTTTGGCAACGATTTCTTCATTGTATTGTAGCAGTTCATCCTTAGGGTTATGGCAACGATTTTTCAAAGCTTGGAGGTGTTAAGAAGATTGCATTCCAATTTATATTAGTTGCAGATTCAGACCTGGGGCGGCAGATTAAGAAATTCGATTTTATTCTAGAGGTCACAATACACAGCAATCTTATCTTCCAGCTTGGGCGCACTTCCTTTGAGGTCTTGGGGATGATTGCTGATGTAGAATTGAAGACAATTGGCAGCCATAACAATTAATTATAATCTGATATCATAAGAAATAGGGGCGGCTATGCTGAGGGCATCGATTTTCATTCATGAAGGTTCATATATCCATTGTTTCCACTCACTAGCTGGAGCGCTCATTTGGTGAAGGGCTTGTGAATATTTCTGATACTTATTTGGAGGCTTGGGAGCTGGGAGTTATTTCATATAAATATTCTTCATCAGAACAGGGGCGGCTGCAACTGTGATTAGATTTGGGCTTGGCTGTGATGTATTTCAATGAATATTGGTTGCTTCTTCACCAACTCCCCACGGCGCTTAACCTAGACCAGGTTCCTTGCATGTATACTTGTATTTGAATAGTTATTGATATAATTTCAGTACTGCTTTGTTCTCAGACTCTGTCATTAAACTCAGATTTGGCATTAGTTGTTACATCTTCAAATTTGCCAAGAGTCTTGGCTAATTCATGTTACATTGTATATGAATCGAATAAGAGAGCAGCAAGTTGGAGTCACATAGTTGCTTAAATAGTCATTTAGAGTAGTGCATTAGCATGCATGCTAATTGTTTGTCAAAATTACCAGTTGGCTGTAGGTGGATATTTCACACGTAGAATTCATATATGAGCATTGTAAATGATAAAGGGAGCTTGTATATGCATTTAGGTGATAGTTTAGACATTAAAGTGTTGAATTGTAATCATTTGAAGTCTCCTTTCAACATTTATCAAGCATACAATCAGTCTGATAACTCAGACCAGCAAGTTAGAAGTCTGCATGTGAATTGTTTGACGAAATTCCGTGAGTCTTCAATCAGCACTTTGAGGTCAGATTTGAGCAAGGCTCATTACATACCTATAGTAAGTGATGTGGACAAGCGTGCCATCTCATCTTGGGGAGAACATAACAACATTGACTTTCTTTCTTGGTCATATACTCACCATGCAGAAGATGTTAGACAAGCTCGTGCTTACCTTTCTAAGATTGGGGATCTTCACCAAACCTAGATATTTGCCTTTTATGATTAGTGTCTTCAATGAGATTTGAACAGTGCTTGCTTATTGGCTGATTGTTTCATGATTTCGGGTGAAGTAGAAGAGCTCGTGGGCGGTTTGTAGCAACAAATTTTCTGATGCGATTTTGTTTTTTAATGTGATTTATTTTGTAACGCCTTGCAAATGGGTGATGGCTTGCATGATGGGTGACGGCTCTAGAATTATCTGCCGATTCCATTGTATGGGGCGGCTTGAGCATTGATGACGGGTTTATCTCATTCATTGTGGAGTTTATTTTCATTTTTTTGAAGACTAAGTTTGAATGTTTTTTCAGTGAATTATATATGTGTCATGGGTGTGTGTAAGTCTATGATGAGAATTTAAAATTCTATGCAACTGTTGAAGCACTTTAAAAAGGTCTTTATGGCATTTTTCAGTGGAAAAAAATGCAGATCATACATTTCAAGCTGATGTGAAAACATATTATGATCACTATAGTTAATTTTCAGGTGTTTTTACTATTGCAAGGTCAGCATTCTTCCTTGGTCGAATTAGATGGGAGACGTGCAGCATGAGTATGGTATTCTTCCTGTATTAGATAGTCATGGTCTGCTGGTTTTGATAAGACTGGTTCTGTGTTTCTTTGTATGAGCAAGTTATGAAGGAAAGGTATTAAGTACTGCTGTAGATGAAGTTAATATTTTGAATACAAAAAACTCAGTGTTTGTACAATAATTATGTATGCAAGCTTGAGTCGTTTGCAGATTGAGATGAAGTGAAGATTGTTGGAGTCAAGAATGCAGAGTTGAGTTGTGAAAATTTACAGTGAGTTGGTGCTTCAAGGAAGTTGGTGTTTCTAGTGAGTTAGTGCTCACTTTTGTAATCTGGGGGTTGTAGTCTCTTGGGTTGGTGCCCTTTTGAAGTCAATGAAAGCAATGATTTTGCTGTGGTTTTTTACCTGAAAGGGCTTTCCATGTAATACTGGTGTTCTTCTTGCTGGGTGTTTGTTCCTACTGTTTTGATTGCTAGTTCTTAAAGTTTTTAAAGTTTCAAGTTCTAAAATACTGATTCACCCCCCCCTCTCAGTATTTTATGTGTGCTCTTCAATAACATACATGCACTAGGAGTCTCTAGTGAAGCTTTTGAACTTCAATGTGTAGTTATTGATGAAACACACACTTATATTGAGAGGGGGGGTGGGGGCTGAATTAGTATAGATCAAACTTTTCTTTTCACAACTTAATCAAGCACAACAGTACTACCTCAAAACTTAAATATCCATAGCAATAACATACATGCAAGATCTAGCAATTAAGGACACAGGTTTAATACACAATTTTACGTGGAAAACCTTACGGGAGAAAACCACGGAAAAATATTGCTTGTATAAATCTTCTTACAAATTTTGTAGGCACCAACCCACTGGAGACTCCAATCCCCACCATTGAGCACCAACCTAGCAAGAGACACCAATCTCTTCTAATAAGAGGCACCAAACTCTTGATCTCCTCAATTAGGAGGCTCCAACCTCCAAATGAATAATATGATAATTTGTTTGCAACTTCGTCTCAGATCCGCCCTTAACAACTTTGTTTGCAACATCTTCTTAGATCTTCCCTTAAAATGGACTAAACAGCAGCAGGTTCAGGTCTGTAACACCTTTGAACAGCAAGCATAATTAGGGAACGACTGACAAGAACATCACCCAAATCAGCAAGAAACTCCTCTAGATTGATATCAATGCAAAATAAAGGAATGAGCACCACCAAACAACACTCAAACAACTTCTAGAAGGAGGCGAAAGCTCTTTACACCCTCACGTCCCCCTAGGGCCAAGATGTACGACCAACAGGAGGGGTGATAACCTCTAGGAAATCAGAATCTCAACCAAAAAATCTGCAACTTGGAACAAAGGGGCGCCCAAGCTAAAGAAGAAGAATGGCTCAATGCCCAGAATGAATGAAGAAATCCTCCAATCAGTATGAGCCAAATAGATGGTGCGGTGTAGGCATGAAAGATGCAACCGGCAAGTATGAAACTCCAAAAAACCACTCTTAAACTCCAAGTCTTTGCAAAAATTGTTAACACACCGGAAATACATAGCTAGAAAATATCATATGAAGCCAAAACTGAAAGCAAATCGAAAGCCATCACCAATAAGCTCAATGGCGACTCCTGCAATGAAGGCACACCTATGTCCAGCTAGGGAGTATCTTGCAACTCCGAAACTAGAGTCACCTTGAGGGATTTTGTCCTCAAAGCCCAAGGATTTTGACACCAATTCAGCAACATTTTGTTATCTTCAAATTACATCAACCAAATGAGAGCATAGAGGGGGTTTAAATAGAAATTAGGGCTCCAAAATTTGAATGCCTTTTCCCTTCAAATGGGACACCCATCTCAAGGAAATAATATTTTATTTTAATTTTCACTTAAGTCCTCCAACTTTGGTGTTCACCTTAGAATGAGCAAGTCCACTTTTCAAAATCATCTAAGTCATCAAACCTAGGCGTGGAAGTACAAGGGGGTTCATTTTTTAACTTTATGACTTAAGTTATAATATTGCCTTTTCAAACTCAAGAGATGGTGGATGAATACATTGCCAAAAATAGTAGGACTCACCAACAAAAACTACCAACTATTGCCAGAATTGGAAACCCTGCACTGAACTATTGCTAGGACCAAGTGCCCAAAATAGCACTTACTAAAAATAGAGAATTGCTAAAAATAGGGTGTTCAAATGCCATATTAGCCCAAACTAAGATGCACTGAAACTTACTAAAAATACTAAGTGCTTAAAATAGCAATATTTCCCACCAAGGATCTTTGAAAACCCAGAAAAACCCAAAAAACACTTTGGCAACCCTCTCCGAATGCACCTTGAAAATGTTGGCAAGAATCCTCCAAGAATCTTGGAATCCCCTGAAACGCCTCCGTTTAGTCTATGGTACTCCGGAAATAGGCTAACGGTCACTAGAAAGCTTAGGATTGAGAAGGGGACATTACACTAAATGATCCACAACAAACTTCTATTTATACATCTTTAAGAGGCACCTTCAATCAATAGTCATATCCCTTCAACAAGGTCGGTCCAACAAGATTTCCTTTTAATTTTATTTTTAAACCCTTATGCATCTTTTCATAATTAATTTGGGCGCCTAAAATCAGGTCGGCCCAGCAGCCACCAAAAATAAATTTAATTTTTTAATTTTTAAAAGCAAACAGCCCTAAAATGGGTGCCTACCTAGGAAGGGTCGGCCTAGGCAAGAAACTCCTTCAAAAATTTATTTTGAATTTTTATTTTTAACTCCAATGGGGGGTGGAGGGAGGGGGATCAACAACCAAGATATGAATGAATTAATAATTTTTGGGCCCACCAAACTACAGCAAACCACCTTTGACATCAATGACAACAATTTTCCAACATAGCTATCATGTAAAATAGAAAGATTTGGAAATAATTGACTTGTGAAGACATTTCAACATGTTTTCTTTTTCCTTGTGCAAATGCCCTACATGGAAATGATTCTTTTAATCAAGTCTTGTAGTGTAGAACTATACACTGAAATTAATAATTTGACAATTGCTGTCATTTGTTATATGCAGCTACATAATTTATGCATGATGTATTGATGCTTGTGTTTTGTTAGGAAGCCAAATTCTAATGAGGCTAACGAGAGTTTTCACTGCACCCAAATCTAAAACATTGGGGTCACCTCCTTATTTGGACAAACTAAGTATTGATAATGCATGATAAGGCTCCTAAAATTAAGTTATTTGATTACCATTGCCCATCCCCTTTCGTTTTATCTCCTATATATATATTCTTTGTTTTGCTTATTATTTCTATATTTTCTAAGTCTCTAGATTGTTTTGCAAGGTAGAAAACCATGAAAGAATGATCCTTGAAATTAAATCAGTGCAGAAGGGCATATATCTTTCTCATCCAAGAATTTGCACTGCTTTCCCAAGTGACAATAAATTGCAAAACTGCACCCACTTTAGTCGATTTTTTTTTTGAAATTTGCAGGTTCATGATGGGCAATTGTGACAAGTGACATCATCAGGCACCTCCATAAACATCATGTTTGGAGTGCTCTACCTATCATTCACCAGTTCTGGTATGGGAAATAGTTAATAGTGTTACTGCCCCAACCTTTCCTCTTGTTTTACTTTACTATATTATCAATGATCTTTTCACAGTGAGATTTTAGTAGAGTGCACAATGCTATTAGCTGTCACCATCCTGCAGCTTCCCTGTACAAAGTCAGTTCTTCTGTGGTATTTGTTTTCACACTGGCTTGCCAAATTCACCATTCTGCATGCTCTTCACAGGCATGAAGCTTTAAAATCTTGTAGGGTGTTGGATACACACAATGTCAAGGATGCACAGCTGGCATGATTATGCATACTTGCATACATTATTGAAAGGTTCAATTCCTCAGCCCGTTTGAGCCACGTTGTGAGATGCAAACACAGGTTCAGATCTTGTACACCCTCGGGATGTAATTGAATGCCGTGTTCATTGAGTTGTGTGTCTAATTTTGGTGGATCTTGTCATCTGACAGTGCCAATCAAGTCTCAGAAAGTCATTACCTAGAATTTATTAGGAAGATTACCTCTAAGGTTGTGGTCTTACATGATTGACAGAGTTTGGGGCAGTGTGCATTGAGAGACTATGCCATTGAGCTACTGTTGAAGGTGGAAAGAGCTAAGAGGTAAAAATGGAAATGAAATAGCTAGAACTGCTGCATAAATTTGCAAACTTGTCTCCTGAGGAATGCATTGTGAGATGCAAACACAGGTTCAGATCTTGTACACCCTCGGGATGTATTTGAATGCCGTGTTCATTGAGTTGTGTGTCTAGTTTTGGTGGATCTTGTCATCTGACAGTGCCAATCAAGTCTCAGAAAGTCATTACCTAGAATTTATTAGGAAGATTACCTCTAAGGTTGTGGTCTTACATGATTGACAGAGTTTGGGGCAGTGTGCATTGAGAGACTATGCCATTGAGCTACTGTTGAAGGTGGAAAGAGCTAAGAGGTAAAAATGGAAATGAAATAGCTAGAACTGCTGCATAAATTTGCAAACTTGTCTCCTAAGGAATGCATTGTAGTTATCATCAACTTTGCTCACTTTGACTGTGCATACAATTCTGTCTGCTTTCCCTCTCAAATTGCCCGGGGATGTGGAATTTAAAAAGATTTTTTTTTTTTTTTTTAATTTTTAAATTTGAAAGTTATATGTTGGAATTTGAAAATTGAGCTATGGTTTTGTCTTTCCCTGTGAAATGAGAAGAATTGCTGTTGAACTCTTTGGTTTCCCTTTCCCAAGGATTTTTTATTTAAGACATTATAAATCAATAGGCTTGTACGAAAAAATAGAGGAAGATGCAAATGGAGACTTATTGGAGAATTTATTACAAAGGGGCCGATTTCTTTTTCTGCTGTCTATTTTTTGGTTGAACAATTGCGATATACTGTAAATGTTGTTCTAGGCTGTATTGAAATTTTAATAAGTTTGAAAGATTAATTATATAATATTTTTTACCACATGATTTCCTTATGTAAGCCTTCACGTCTGACCATTTTAATTTTTTTCTAATAACAAAGGAATTGAGTTATCATTGTTTTACTTTTAACTGTGTTCAGTGTAAGTTAAATAATTCATTTAAACCTTAGACAGGTTATGATAAATATGGACACTTGCCATTTTTACTAAAAACTGTAATTGCATTCATAGAAGAGTCAAACAGGTCTCAGGAGATTAAATTTTCACATTCATATTTCCAATTAAATCGCTGAAGAAAAGAAACCATTTTTTAATTTTATTTGAGCACTTGGGAAATTCCTTTAAATCAATTTAATTTTCATAGAGTAGATTAAATTTGGGTTTCCTAAAGTTTTTAGGTAACCTGTACATAGATTTCCCTGAAATGAGAGGATATTAAATCCCTTACCATTGCCCATGGATTTTGCTAGGTCAACAATCAGTTTTTGAGGGTTTTAATGTATGGCTTTAAGTGTATCTGTTCCAAATATTTGAACATTTTGATTTGTTTCATATATCTTGAGAGTGCATCACTTATCCAATTTGGGAATGCCCCATTTTAAGTATATTTAAGTCATTTGAGCATTTTGGATTTGTTTATTTACCTTGAGAGTGCAATATTTATCCATTTCGGGAATGCCCCATTTTTATTAAGGAAGACAGCATTTATTTAATGCTTATGTACATTAAAGTTTATGCACACTATTTATTTGTGTGCATGCTCATGGCGTATTGGCTAATGTTTGTTGTGCTCTCCGTTCCATGATGGAGACAATAGACCCGGGAGACACGTAATTTTTAGTAATTTTGTTTTTGGAAAATCTCACTACTGTGGTATTGGAAAATTTTAAAATCAATCTGTCTTAATTGTTTTTCTCTCACTTGTTTTTTCATTTGCAGATAATGATGGTTTTTCAAATTTGAATAGTACTTCTAGCTACATTGGCAACATTGGTGATAGCCTCATCACTACAGAAGTTGTCGCCATTGACAGTCTCAGGTATTAGTAGTTTGATTTACCTTTAAATGGATTACATATGTTCACATCATTAATTAAAAAATTGTGGAGGTTCTTCTAGTTGTTTTTTAAATTCTAAAAACTGTATGTGACAAGTCCAAAACATGATAGTAAACTGTCTTGATTTCCCTCTCATGTAATGTTTGTTTCTATTTATATTCATATATTTCAAAAAGTAATAATCCTTCTAGAGCTGTTGATGCAAACACATGCTAGGGTTTGTAGCTTATCTTGTGATCCTTAGAGGAATCTCTTAGAATCCGCTCTTAAATGGCTTGAGCAAGAGAATCTCTTAGAATCTACTCTTAAATGGCCTGAACAAGAGATAGAGATCTGGGACAAATCGTATGATATTTAACAATTCTCATGCCTTATTGAGTGAGATGCATAAACACTCAATAGATTGCTCCATTATTGTATGCAACACTACTCAGCCGCTTTGGGATTGTAGTGATCAAGTTTAAATTGTATAAGAGAACACTAGAATTCCACCCCTGCAGGAATTTTTATGGCTGTCATTGAGCCTTCTATGTAAGTAAAGTGTTGGAGTTTTTTAGCTTGGATAGGAATTTCTGCACAGGTTTGGTGTGAACATGTAGGGGAAGTTCAAGTGGTTTGAGTTAGTCTATTTTGTATTTCACTTTAGCGATTAAAGTAAAAGTCTTTTATTTAGCTCAATAAGTCTAATGAATTGTAGATGATCACTAATGATTTAGACTTATCTTCCAAGTCATCTCCTATATGGGATAATATTTCTATTTTGGAAGATCAGATTTTTAGCTGAATTAGTATAAAGATAGGAGCAAACTAGAAGATTGTAAGTGTTTTCATTCAGATTGTCTTCGAAAGGACTGAAAGACTAAGTTTTCCAAATTGCTGGAAAAATGAATGTAACATATAATTGGTTTCTATGCAACTGTGAGTTATATCATGTGGAGGTTTCCTTGTATGCTTTTTGAAGGAATGAAAAACATGTTATGATGAGTAATTATCTAGGGTTAATAAAAAATCTTTAAAAATTTGTTGGCGTTTTAATTCGCACCTTTGGAATGCGAATTAGAAACAGACAGCTATGTGCAGTAACCTGCTCTTCAAATTAGGAGGGGAAGCTCCCTCTTTGCTGATGTTGCTTAAAAGAAAGTAAACTAAAACTAATTTTCCTATCTTTTTGGTTCAGCTAAGAGCACAAGGTTATAAAACTCAAACGTCGTAGCTGAGATTTTCTGTTTTGGAATTTCAACTATGACTAAGCCCACTCTAATGACATTTCTAACTTCTCAAGTAAACGCAGAGCAAGAGAGTTAGAAATGGACAAGGAAGAATCTTCTAACAAAATACTTAGATAAACTCTTCTTCCAACATACATCTACTTACTTTCAATGCAAGCTGAAATGGAGATCATATAAGCATAACATAATAAATGGAAATCTGAGACTTTATATTAGGGCAACAAAGTAGGCACAAGACTTTATTTCCTCAAATTTCAAGAACAAGAGATTACACTTTTGGGACAGCAGGATTGTAGCAAAATAGGCTTACAGTTTAGCCATCAAACTAGAATACATTGACACAAGACACATGCACTGAACAAGAACTTGCAGCTAAAGAGGCTTGCAAACTTGCTCTTACACAAAGTGAACTGACACTGAATAACAACTTGCTGCATTATAGGCTTGAAATTTGCTATTACAATAACCGTTGAACAACACTGAATAACAATTAGAAGGCACTAGTAGGCTCAACGTTTTGTTATCACAAGCATGGTTGAAAATAAATGAGCAAGGCTGCTCTTATTTATAGACAAGCAGAGGAGTAGGGAACCCTAAAATCTCCTTGCTTTTACAACTAAGGCTTGCTCAGCAAGCAAGCTTTATTTCTAAAACTAAACAAGATAAACATCTAACCCATCTAAGAAATCATGAAAATAGGAAATGCCAACTATTACATTTTGTTTTCTTTCTCTTCTTCAAAGAGTAGATAAGAATTGAGACGAGAATAGAAAGAAATCAGAAAGAAAGCTTCTAGAAGAAAGCCGCTTTAAATCTCGATCACATCCACCAAAAAGTTGGAAACTGTGTCTCTGCCAGGTGCATCAATACTATCAATAGCAAAGTTTTGCTTTTCTAGGATTTCTTCACCATCTGCAATCGATCTCAGAAAATCTTCAACCTCATTGGCCGCTTTCTCGAACTTTGCTGACATCATGGAAATGTGACTTGGCAGGGCAGAATCTTATGTTTTTCTTTCATCCACTTCAGTGCAATCTTCTTGCTGTATTTTTCTATGCATGTCCCATATTCTTCCACATTCTTCCTTAGAGATAGTCACACTTTCAGTCCTAGGTGGAATTGAGAAGCATTTTTCAATCACATCTGGTTTCAGGCTGCAAATCACTCTTCCATCTATTGATTGAATCTCCCGAGTCACCGGATTGTAATGCTTGATGCAAGCAATTACGAATTCCAGACTCTGTACTGAAATAGGAATGGATGCTGCTGCAAGAAGTCTGGAGTGACCAAGGTGCTTGACTGCAATGTTGCCTGCATTTTCCAATGGCTACAAATTGAACTCTGGTTTGATGTGGTGCAAGTCAGTCTCAGCTATTTTGATGAAGTCGTGATAGAGAGCTGATTTGGTCTTGTACTCGAGGGGAGTGTACTCCATACTGAAAACCTTGAAGAATGACTGTAAACTCGCCTATGTTCAGACAAGTTTTGAGCAACTTTCTAAATTTAACCTACTGATTTTTCCTCTTCAAATGGACGAATTTTTCAAAAAATTTCTGAGATATGGGTTTTGCTCAGAATTTCGTTGCAAGAAGACCCAGATCGCCCGTTTTTTGAAAATTTTGAGTGTAGATTGAAGAAGCAGCAAACCCTAATTTCTTCAAATTTTCTCGAAAAAAGTTGGCACCTAGGTTTTGTTCAGAAGCACATTTTGGATGAACCCAGTTGATTAGATGTTGAAAATATTGAAGGCTGATTGAAAAAGCAGCAAACCCTAGAATCTGAAATTTTTTACAAAAAAACTGGCATCTGGGTTTTGTTCAGAAGAATATTTAGAAAGGACCCAGATGATCAAATCTTGAAAGTATTGATGATTTCATGGACATGCAGGGGAAAAACAGCTGCTGCAACTTGAAAAATCTCTTAAAAATTTCTTCAGAATGATGAGTTAAGAAGACCTGGATCACTGAAAATTGAAAACCTTGACCTTCTTCAAGGATTTGATGTTCTGGATGAAAAAAAGCATGAAAAAGCAAGGTCTTATGTTGCTGGTCTGAAAATTGATGAAGAACTTTTGAAAAATCAGCAAGCTATGGCTCTCAAATCTTGGAAAGAAAAACTTCTGTTTGCTGCTCCTTTTCTCTCTCTTGGATGCCACCTGCAAGAATGATGAGAAATGAATAGCAAAGGCCTCTTAAATCAGTTTTAGGCTTGAGAAAATTTGTTTTCTTTTGCTTTCTCTCCATGCAAACCCTAGCCTCAGCTTATGCATTGAACATGGACGTTTTTCTTCATCTTGAAATTTGAATTTTTGAGAAATTTTGCTAAGGCATGTGAACTTGGGCGTCCTTCTTGGCTGGAGGCACCTATCTCTTCCAGACTTAGTCATTTTTTAAGAATTTCAAGCTTGTCATTTTTTAAGAATTTCAAGCTTTTCTCAACTTTGAAACCCTAGTTTGAATTTGATTTCCAGCTTCCAGATTGATCCGACGGACAAGCTGAATGATTCATCGCAAAGCTTGATCGAATCTGGCGAGATTGTTTTGGAGGCAACTTTGACTAAAGACTTCATTCAGACCTTCAAAATGATGGGCGCCCATCTTCTTCTGGGGCGCCCATCCTTCTCAGAGTTAGCCATTTTCATGCTCACCAAGTTTTGCTTCTTTCCCCTTGATCTTCTGATGAATTCTTGATTTCGGGGGCTAGATTGATCCGATTGACTGACAGTCAGATTCACTGGATAGCTTGATTGGTTCTAAAGGGGGGTGCTCTGGATGCAAAATCACCTAAAACGTTGATTTGGGGCCTCAAAAACTTGGGCGCCTATCTCCTCCTGGGGCACCCAACTTTTCCAGAGTTAGAATATTTTTCGTGTTTTCTGCCTTTGCTTTTGACTTATGTGATTTTCTCATGTTTTTCCCTCTGTTCCACTTTTGATATTTGATGATTGCCAACTCTGATTGACGAGCTGATGATTGCGTTGGAAATCTTGATCAAATCTGAGGAAGTCATGCTGGAGGTGTCGACTGTAGATTCATCCATTTAGGCCCTCAAAAGCTTGGGCGCCTATCTCTTTCTGGGGCGCCCAACTCCTCCAGACTTAGCCATTTTTGCTTGTGTTTTTCATTCTTCAGAGTTGAACCTTCATTTTATATCTTCAACTTGATCTAGATTTGTCGGTGATTGACAAGTCTGATGATTTGACGAAGATATCCATTATGAAGCTGGCGGGATCTTGAAGAGATTGAGCACATCTACAAACCCTCATTGTTGAGTTTGAGCTTCCAAAAGGCTGGATGCCCCTGGGCACCTGGGGCGCCCAAAGTTCCCAGACTTAGACTATTTTCAGTCATTTTCATGGTTTGCATTCTCTCTCTGTTGAAACCTCCTTGTTTGATCTCGAATTCTAGATGACTAGTTGATCTGATGATGGCGCTGTCGGACTCATTGCAGAGTTGGAAAGAATCTGAACAACATTGCCGGGGAGCATGAACCCTGATTCCGCCATCTGATGTCTTGAAAAGTTGGGCACTCATCTCCTCTTGGGGCACCCAAAACTGGTAGAGTTAGTCAAAATTTTGCAGTTTTCAACTTCCTCCTTTGTTCTTCGTGCACGTTCACGATCTCATCTTCTGTTCAGTGCTTGAATGTTGAATTTGACACCTAGCAGTTGATTGGCCTCCATTGATGGCTTTGGAGCTCCCGAAATGCTTTTTGAAATTGAAAAAGAAAAATAGACCCACTAGGGCAGAATTGATCGTTTTGTGATTCTGACTGGACTAGCCTGATGAGGAAGTATTTTTGACCAATCAAAATCAGTTTGAACACTAGAAACCTCATTCTCTATTTTTAGAAATTTTTGCCAGCATTCGTTTCAAAAGAAACCCAGAAAAACCCAGAAAAAGTTACTATTTTTAGAAAGTTTCTAAAAATAGCAATTTTCCTAAAAAGTAGGGATGAAAAACTGAGATCGGGGTTTTGTAAAATTGGTCACTTTGAGCAGACCCAGATCGTCAAATTTTAAAAATTTCAAGTTTTTACCCCTCATGCAAGACATGCAAACCCCAATTTTGACCTTTTTTGACAAATTTGACAAGACTTATACTCATTTCTTCAAAATGCCTAAGTGTAGCAAAATTTTTAATTTGGGGTACAACAAAATTACATATAACTAAACATTAAAAAATAAATAATAAAATCCTAACCATAACACTAAACTAAAAAAATAGTTTACGGTTAAGGTTATGTCTATCATAAAAATAAAACTAAGTTACCGGTTCGGGTTCGGGGACGGGTTCGGGTACGAGAACCCGGTACGTGGGTACGGGCAAAATTTTTTTAGGGGTTTGGGTATGTATGGGTACGTGTGTATATATATATATATATATTAATAATTTAATATATTATAAATCTATATATATGTATTATATATACAAAAAAATAAGAGAAATATAGAGAATTGTAAAACTAAATCATTTCATAGTATGATACTTGATCATTGATCAATGCCAAATGCCAAAGATAAATATTAAATGCCAATTGATAGTTGAAAAATATTCAAATAAAATTACTGAATTACAAAATGTAGTTCATGAAACATTGAAACATGATTCAATGTTCATTGTTCATGTGCTCATCAATCATCAAAAGGATTGTCAGAATCATCATGACTTGGATTTTGAGTGGTTTCAACTTCAAAATCATCATCATTTGAACCCAAAGCGGATCCAACACCATGTGATATGTCATCAATATCACCCACATCATCCATAGTGGCTCTAGCAAGATCCTGAATGGTTGCATCCAAGTCGCAGAGACTCGGGTGCTACATCCCAAAGCCCTGCTGCCCACCGTATTGAGGATCCTACGCGACAGAGACTAAATTGGAATGAATATACACTAAGTCTTCAGCTCTTTTTGCAGCCAACCGGTTACGCTTCACTGAGTGGATAAAGGAGTATGTACTCCAATTCCGTTCAGCGGCAGAAGAGCTTGCAACCTGGAGAGAAAACCAACAAAAATTAAAAATAAAATAAAAAAATGCAAGATAAATTCAAGAATGTTAAGTGTTAAATTTTACAATACAAGTGGCAAAAAAAAAAAAAACTTACTTGTGAGAGGATCTTGATTGCAAGAGGTTGGAGGTACATATAATCTTGACCATGGAGGTACCACCATGTAAGACCATCCATTTTGTATTGGTCTCTAGCAACAGAAGCATTATGATTTTTTGATTTTCCTGTGACAAACATTCCAAATTCTCTCATGACACTTGCATGCACTTCTGGATCACTGAACATTCTACTAAATGCCGTCTTATACCCATTAGCAACTTCAGCATCTCTATATGGCGGTATTCTCCCTGGGATAGAAAGCACTTCAGTGGTATAGTACCTCGGAGATAGGGCATATGCAAGGAGGTGCAATGGAGTTGTCATCTTGTTCCAACGATGAAGAACAATTGCTTCCACCCTTTTGTACAAGGTGTCTTCAGGATCATTCTCTTTTTTTTGTATTTCTATTTTTATTTTTTCCAACATTGTGTCCATGCTATCATAGACATCCCCCAAGCATGGTTCATCTGTATCAGCAAACCGAAGCATAGACATGATAGGTTTGGTGAATTCCAATACATAATTCACACGATCCCACCAATCGTCATTCAAGATCAATGCCTTGACTTTTTGGGCCCTCTCTGAATTTGATTGCTTCCATATACTCCATTGGTTGCTAATAACCATTTGACTCAATGCATCTTTCACCTTCACAAGTCGTCTCAGAACAATTGTGTGAGATGCAAACCGGGTCTCGGCAACCTAAGAACATGTTAATAGTAAGTTAATAACACATTTAAAATATGTAAATAATGCAAAAAATTATTTTATTCAATTATGTAAAACATGACATAAATGATAAATGAAACTAAATAAATTAAATTTTAAAATTTACCTTCAACAATTCCAATGTTGAAAAAGTTCTGAAAATTGCTTGTGACATATGGTGGTTTGTCACAAACATCTGGATCTCCTCAGACTCCTGGTATATTTCTTTCACCCACTCTATTTGGGTGCCAATTGCTTGCATCACCAAATTGAGGGAGTGTACAGTGCACGGTGTCCAAAAGATGTGCTCATATCTGGCCTCTACCAAAGCACCTGCAGCCCTGCAAACTTTTGCATTGTCCGTAACTACTTGGACAACATTTTCACTACCCACCATCTCTATGGAGTCAATGAGAATCTTGGAAATGAACACTGCATCTTTCACTTCCCCTTCACAGTCAACCGCCCTCAAAAACATTGCCCCCTTGGGGGACACTGCAATAACATTAATCAATGGACGGTTTTTGCAATCTTTCCATCCATCGGAAACAATAGATACACCTGTTTCAACCCAAGAATCTCTAATTGGTTTTAGTTGGGCCTCTACATATTTCTTCTCTTTTTGCAATAAGGTGGTACGCACCTTTTCATACCCAGGAACGTGAGGTGCACTATTTATTGCTGACACCATGTCCTTCCAATATGGTGATCTCACCAAGTTGAATGGAAGACCATTGGCATAGAGGCAACGTGCAATTTTTTCTTCAGCAATATCTCTTGCCTCCATTTTAAATGCCTTCTCTAATGGACCTCTCTTGCGGGTGGTGGTTTCTGGTTCTTCATCTTCTTCTTCCGTAGAGGGTATAGACAAGAAGGGATGTCTAGAGGGCCTAACTATCTGATGAGTGGGTAATGTTGTTTTTTTCTTTCCGGAACTATAACTAGTTTGTTTTCCTCTTGCAATGGAATTGTCAGCATCTTCTTGTTCTTTTATAAATGCTGCTATTTGTACAGCAGAAAACCCCTTCTTATCTGGGCCCACACACATATTAATCCCTTTACCACCAGGGCCCATAAAATGAAGTTTCACTCGGTAGTAGGAGCTATTATATTGTACATTGCAAAAATTACACTTCCAAACAAACCCCCACCTCCAGGAATTTGTGAAATTCGTGTGGTATGTCTCCATAAAGGAGATCCTTTATCAATTTTGAACTTTTGGCTTCCATCCCCACCCACTGAACTTTGACTACTGGCCATTGTTGCAATCTCTAAAAAAAATGAAAAAAAAAATATATATTTGAAAAACTTATTCACAAACTTGAAAAAATTCATCAAAAACTAAGAAACTTAAAAAAATTCATCAAAAGATTGAAGAATAGGGTTTAAATGCATACCTTGAACACTTAAATCTCCTTTGTAGAAGCTATTTGCCACTCCACAATCGATCTCCTTCAAATGCAATCACCTCCCTTCAAAATGCTAAGATGGACACAAAATATGGAGAGAGCAAAATGAGAGGTAAAAATGAAATGTTTTAGTGTTGAAAGGCCTCATATTGGGTCGTTTTAGGGTTTAGAGGCAAAATAGAAATTAAAAAATTGTTTTTTTTTCACTTTTGGGCCCACTTTTTAAGTGCTGGGCTGTGGGTTCTCAGGGGTTCGCCCGGGTACGCGGCTGGTACCCCCGGGTCCGCGTACCCACGGGCATGGTACTCGCTGGGTACGCACCTTGTGCGTACCCAGCGCGTACCCACATGCGAACCCGTACCGGGTTCGCACCCGAACCGGGTTCGAGGCCTGTGTGTACGAATCCGGTAACCTAGAAATAAAAGTGCTTAGTTAAAAATAACAGTAAACCTAACCCTAAAACAAGATATCAGGGTTAAGGGTCTAGAACACAGGGTTAAAGACCATTCATTAATGGTTAAACTGTTAAACTAAAACAAGGAAGTCTGAAAAAGCCCTTACCTCTTTCACATTGCAGCTTGAAAATAAGTGAAATGAGTGTAAATCTGCAATGCTGAAGGTGTGCCCTGACTTGTTTATGAAGATCCTTCAATTAAGTTGTTTGCCTTTGCCTTGTGTAAGTCTGAAATTTTTTTATCCTGGAGTTTGAATTCGAAAAAAAATGAATCAAAAACTGAAAAATCAGATGTTTATAATAAACAAGAAACTTAAAAGTAAAACTAAGGGATTTTTTTGAAAACCTGGCAATTGCATGCAATTTTTTCCCAAAACCTGCAATTTAGGTAATACAAGTTTGACTGCTGTTGGTTGGGTATTCCAAAAACCTGGTGTGCTGGTTTGACTCGGCACAGTCTGGGGTCTGTTAGGTGATTAAGCACAAGAACTCACGTTCTTTTGCCGCTTTTTTTGCCTACTATGCTTACAAGTCCAACTTTTCTTTTTAAATCTTATTGACCTGTTTGTAAAAGCATGTCATGTGAAATGGTGCCATTTTGAACATGAATGTATTTCTCTGTTTTAGAGATTTTCATTCTATATAAAATATTGGTATTTTTGTTTCCTTTACACTCCCTCTTTGTTTGCTGGTGTTATTAGTACATTGTGTAGTCTAGAATTGCAATGGCTTCAATTGCATTTTAATGTTGATATTCTTGATACCAATATGACAAATTGCAATGGCTTCAGAATGACAATTGTATTTAGTAACTTAGATTGTAACATACATCCATTTACTTAACTGGAAAACTTTGCATTCTTTTTTTGTTATTCTTCAATTCTTTGAAATCCATATTGCAGCATTTGTTTGGTGTCCGATTCTCCTGACCTTTCAGCTTTTCAAACATAATATGCTTCCTTAGTTTACTCTGCCTACCAGCATGTCATCCCTGATGATTTATTTTTTTCCGAACTGTTGTATTCTATGTTTTATCTTGTTTAACTTGAGGATTGAAGTTCTCTATTGGCTAGTTTTCGTGCTCCTTACACATGTTTTCATTGTAGATATATATGGATATAAACAGCCAAATGTATGCATAAGTATGCTCATGCACACACATGTGCATATGTTTTTGTGTGTGCACACATATAGAAATGTATTTATATACACATACACACATATATATACATATATGTATATGCATATACATGTATACACACACACACATATTTACATGCATGCATAAAAATGAATGGATATATAACAAGAGCGCTAAATTGTGACTGGTGAAGTTTGATGATAGGAATGGATCTTCAAATGCTCCTGGGAAGAATTCAGATGTTTCAAGTGCCCTGAGAGCAGTAGAAAAGATTCCTGAGGATGTTCAGACTGACAACATCATCACTGTTGCATCATCATCCATTGGAACCGTAAGCTTTAAATCCACTGTCTATGCTCTTGTGGTTTTATATGCCATGGACATGTTTGTATCTTGTTGACAACGTGGCAAATAGTTGTATGCTAATCTAACTGTGTTATGGAGTAGAAGTATTGCAGAGGAATTCCTTAATTGCAGCATTACCAGAACAGGTAAAGAAAAATCACAACCCCTTTCTGGGAAGTTAAATGGCTTCTGAAAGGAAATAAAACTACCTACATCATTGTCTGTGATCCTCATAATGTTGTTAGTCAAACTGCCCAGAAGCAAGTGAAGAAATGGATTTACAACTCTAAAAATCACATATAGTAATGACATATTCATTTTGATGTTTATCTTAATGCTGAAAGCAATGAAAAATTGTTTCAGTACCAATTCTGCAAGAATAAAGTTACCCAAGGACCAGAAGGAAGTTGAAAAAAACTGTTCCTCAATAGACCTTTTACCATGTAGGTGCAAGACTCAACAGCTATTCCCATAGGGTACTTGTAGGCACCTTGTAATTGACCTGTACCATAGTTACAGGTAGGTCTGTGGCCTAGAAGAACACCTACAGGTAACCTGTATCGAATTTGTCGCAACCTGTGCCTAAACTATAGCTACCTGTGTAGCCTTCTGAATATGCATGTTTGACAAAAGTCTTCTAGACTAAAACAACAAAAACCAAAAGAACTAATTATTTATATGTATACAACCTATTAATGTTTTTGGTGATGCAAGATCAATTGTGTACCTAAATTCTACAGCATCAAAGTATATCAGCAATAAAACTTTCATTGTTTTCAAAATGACAAATGGACCTAAGGCTACAAAATGACAAAATGTCCAACAATAGACGTAGCAATAAGATTTGTAGATAAAAAATATACAACAACTAGACCTCCTACAGTTGTTCCTCATCTGGGCTATTTGACCGTTCAGGTATTCTTGTTTTTGAAAGTTTGAATGATTTTTAAAGATTTTTTTAAAAATCAGATGTTATGGGGACAGTCAGATGCTCCCCGGATGTAGGGCACACATGAGACTTCCCGTATTTTTAACTGGCAGGGGATGTCCTTGGCTGTCCCCTTGGACTGGAAACAGAAGGAGGTACAGGGACACAGTGAAAGTTAGGGGGTGGGGAGGTTGCCCCTGTGTAACATTGATCTGAAAAGGCTTCACTTCTATACCTTGTTAACCTGCTTGATGATGGTTCATATCCTCATCTGTTTGTAATTTTCTTGTCAATATTTTCTAGATGTACAGAAACCATTGTACAAATCCATTGTGTTACATTGATCCCTTGATCTAATATTAACTTACTATAGTATACGTCTGAAGCCTACTTTCAGTGTCATTTTCCAATTAGACAATTTGGCAAGCCCCTTGAAATATGTAGTTCAGAAGGAATCCAGTCATGTGGACAAGGCCCCATGGCACTCATGAAAGATTGCCAGCTTAAACTATCCTTCATGGAATAATTGCCTAATAGCCCATGGGATGGTTAAACATGTGGTGAGTCATTCAATGCTTTTTGTAGAGCAGAAGAAAATGTTTTCAATGATTGGTTTAGCTTTGCATTGAATGGTTAACTCCATCAATGTGCTTTTCCTTGGTCTCTACCTTATGCACCTAGAGAGGAAAGCACAATGTTTTTGGTAAAGATCAATATGTCATCTATGAATATTGACTTTGGTATTCATAAATAGGGCGAAAAAGGTTTTAAATTTTCTTAAGAGGACTAAGAGCTAGAAATTTAGTTTCATGAAAAGCAATAATTATGCTGGTTTTAATAAAATTTTCTTATTTCCATTCAGATGGACATTCACCAATACAAATACAAAACATGAGATCAACAGTCTTGCTTTCTAAGGTAGTGAGATCATAGAGTAAAGAGGTGAAAGTTTCATAATAATAGCTAATAATTATTGAGGTTTCTATGTAAAAACTTTGTATCAATGAAACTATATTAATGTCTGCAAATGATCCTAAGAATAACAGAACTACACCATGACAACACTTCATTGAAATAGACAAAAGACAGCTTTCTGACACAATATAATACCAGATTATCCTGTATCTGGATGTTTTGCAGAAGTGAGTGTACGGTAAACATATGAAATCAATATGTCAAGATGCTTCTTTTGTGTTTCTTGTTTTATATTATTTAATTTGCATGCATTAAAAGTTTACATGAAACCATAAACATCATTTTATTAATGAAGGTAATTGACAGTTAAATATGAGATGTGGACTATATTCGTAAATTTCATCCAAGGACTTCTCAAATTTATTGATAGAACATAATGAGAAAGTAGATGCCACACAGATTTGTCTATAAGTATGTTAAATTAATTTTAAATCTAATTCTGTCCATAAAAGTATTTGACAAACGTCCCTCGACGTACCAGGGACAGCTAGCCTTCCCCGACGGACAGGGAGCTTCCTGGGTTAAAAAACATTTAAAAAATTGATTTTTTAAATATTTCGTCCTTCTTTCTAAGGTGATTTTTGAGTTTGGGCTGTTTGACATTTTGTCGAACACTTGGCATGCAAAGTGACTGAGTTCTGATTTCTGAATGTTTATGCTTGTGTTTGATTGAATTTTAATGCCAAATCATTTGCATAAAACATAAAAATGATAATTGCTATCATAATATCAACAAATATGAAACATTTAACCTCAAATCTGATTTTATTTGCACTATATCAAGTCTGAATACATTGCATTACAGGTCTGATATAAGTATGATTTGATTACAGCAGCAGACATTTCCTTCAAAATCTAATTTATATTGATTCCCAATGAAATACAAACATACCCAGATCATTGGCTACAATAGTAAGTTTAATGACATTTATTATGCTATTATACTACTGCTCTCGCGATTTATTTACATATTGATATTGTTATTATCAATTATTAATTTATTGACATATCTCTCTCTCTCTCTCTTTCCCTCTCTCTCTATAATATATTAATAAATTTTGAAAAAATCATATATATATATATATATTTGTATGTCGCTGTCCCCTGCCGTCCCCTAAAAATGACCCCCTAGGAAACGTCCCGGAAACGTGTCCCCTGCCTTCCCCCTGTCCCCATCCTATATCCGTGATTCTCAATGGAAAATCTCTATGATGCAGTTTCCTGTAGGTTAGTTTCATCGAATGTGGACTGTATCCAGTTTTTCTCCAAGTTTCAGGAATAAAGAAAAATTTTCCGGATTTTGTGGATGGTGAGAAAATAACTTAAACAAACAAAATAAGCTGAAAGTTTACAATTAAATAAAAAGTGCTGAATTTCATATGAGAATTTATTGATCTAATGATCTATCTGATAATATGATATTCATAACGTTTATGAATAAAAATACGAACTATAGAGTTACAAACCAAAGCTGGGTATTAAACCTACATCAAAATGCCAAAACAATAAGCCGATAGCTGGATCGAGCAACAAACTCAATAATGGCCATAGGATTTAGAAAATTTTAGAGGTTGCATCAGGGTGGAGGGCCTTGGTGGGCTACACTATTAGCATTTAGTTTTTTTATAAATTTTAAGTGTTTTTCTGCATCTGTTGACAAGTGACAGCTGTGAGGGACATCCTGAGGGATGCCACAGATGGCAGGGTGCCTCCTTGAGGTTTCCTATGTGTGGGAATGTCCCAAATGGTGGAGGTGTCCCCCCCTTTTACTGTTCTTTGGGGATAGGAAGGGGGTGTTTCACCCTCGGGGTATGCTGACTATATTCTTATGTTTCTCATACAAGAATTTTATTTAAAATTTATTTTTGAAAGATAAGGAGAGAGGAATGGCCACTGTTAAAAGCTGCAAAGATTTGTCTGTAGTTGTTTTAAATAAATGTGAATTTAATTTTCTTCCATGGTAAGTATTTTTTTGGACACTATGTCCATGTTTGTCCCTTCTGAATAGAAAATCTCTTTGCTGCAGTTTATTGGAGATATGTTTGCCAAACCCACTGTTACTACTCAGGAACTTCCAGCAGCTGCCTTTCAAGGGAACATATTGAAAAAATTTCCAGGTGCTATGGACAGGCTTGATCAAAGTAGTTTTAGCAGCATAGTTAACACAGATAGCCTTTTTGATGGTGGAGATGAGATGGCCACCTCTAGTCAAAATAAATATTTTCAATCAATGTCACAACCTGTTGATATTCATCAGACTGAAGAATTGGCTAAGTCAAATCAAAAGCCACAATTGAGAGTTTCATCACAGTCTGAACAAAACACATCTACTGAAGTTAAAAATGATACACTTGAACCTGATTCAAGTTTTAGTTCAATAGGCAAAATAGTAAATGCAGCAGTTATTTCAAGACGCTCATTTGTTAATGAGGAAGAGTGCAGTTCTTCTCTTACACAAGAATCTGATAATTTAATGTCAGTACCAACTGCAAATTTACAGAATTCCATGCTTAAAGATGATAATGAGAAAACAGTCCACAAAAGTACAAGCAGAGATGGAGAAAGAGATATAATAAATTACAAACCTCATAATGATTTTTCTGGTTCAAGCAGTTTCAGCAGGCACCTTCAGGAAACATTATTTTCAGGAGGTCTTTTTGATGATGAAGATGAGTTGGTCTTCTCTAGTCCAGTTGAATCTGTTAATGTCTGGTCACAACCTTCTGTACCAGATAGACTATTTGGCACTCTTTCAGAATCAAATAAAGATGATGTTGTAACATCTTCAAACATGAGTACAATTTTTAATCAAATTGAATGTAACCTGTCAGATGGAATGATCCCAACTACAGATGGAATCCCAACTAGTATTCAAGTCTCTACAGAAAAACTTCAATTTTCAGCAGTAGAAAATCCTGACCAAATATTGTATACAAATGATTACGTTGACAAACCAAATCATGATAATTATTCTTTGAAGGAAAGTCTTTCACTATTTCAAAAAGGGCTATTTGATGATGGGGATAGCGATGAAGGTGATGATTCTGGTGATCTTTTCAAGGCACATTATTCTTTAGGACAAAAGCATAGAGCAAATGATGGAGCACTAATCAGTGATGGTAATCTGGTGCAAGGGTTATCTAATGCTGGAATAACATTGAATATTCCAAATGAGACTTGTGCAAGTTTACCTGAGCAAGATAAGGATGATAAGCTACATGAGATCAATATAGAATATTTTAGAAATGAAATTGCTTCACCTGCAATTCAAAGTATTTCAACTTCAAGTACTTCAACCAGAATTGAAAACCCAGTAAATAAAAATGAAACGCCTGATTTAGATAAGAATGAAAAAATTGGTGTGCCTGTTAATTTGATGGAATATAAGTTGGATCCAGAAAAAAATTCTTTACCCTCCACTGCATTACTGCTGCATAAACTGGAGCCACATCCTCCCTATATTCCTGCAATTTCACCACACAATCACTCAGATGGTGATTCAGATTCCTGGTCGAGCTCTAGTAGTGAGAAAGATGTCAGACCTAGCGAAATTCTTGATAAAATAGTCAAGAGAACCAGTGACTCTAGCTCTGAAATAAAAGATGATAAATTTGGAAAGGTAGTTGTAGAAGTCAAAGGCTTCTCACATCCTGCAGGAGACACTGCTTCTGTGCTACAAGATGAGAGCTCTGGTGCTTCACTTTTGAACCCTAATAATGACAACACGGATGATAGTCCTCATTTCAAAGGAGATACAGTGCAAAAGAGCATCTCTCTTCCTTTCGGGCCAGCAGAATTTGAAATCCGTTCAGCCAATACGTATGGAGAAAATAGGTCTGTAATCAAAATTCCAATGGCCTTTGTGTTTCTTATCATTGATGTTTCTAATTGATTTTGTATTTGCTTCATTTGATTTCTACATCTTGGTTCAATATTCTTTTCAAATTCAAGAACGATGCAAGTTTTGCTGTTACTTGAATAATGATTTAGATCATTTGTTCCCATGTTTAATATCTGAAGAAAATATCATATTTGTATCAACCTGTGTTTTTAACTTGCTGCCTATTTGTTCAATAGGACATGGCTTCAATATTAATAGCACATATGCATGGTAAATTAGAGCAGGTAAAAAGACAAAAAAATGTTTGCAAGTTGTATAGAAGTTTTGGAATTTTTCAGCTAGACAAAAAATTCAGAATTTTTTTATTTACCCATATAGTTTGAACATGTTCTTTTGAATTCATAATCCTGCTGTAGGAAAAATCTATGCTTACTGCTAAAAGCCTGTACATATTTCCTTACCAAGTTCCGACAATATGTATTATAGAATCAGGTCTAAAATTTAAATGAATTTGAACTTGTCTTGTGGCTTGTTGGTGGGTTTGCTAGTTAATAATATTGTAGTTATATTTTTCTGACAAGGCAAAAAGCTACTAGATTAAATTAAAACAACTGAAAAGAGAATACAACATCGTTCTATTTGGCTATGTTGAATAGTCTAACAGGTTTCTAATTTTCAACAGAAATGAAGCTGTGGATTCTACAAAAAGGTAAATTGCCCACAAAGGAAAACAAGTGTCTGCAAATTGTTAAACCAGAAACACCAGAGAAGACTCTAAATCCCAGTGTTTAACTGCATATTACAATAGTTGTCAAGGGCATAGTCTTTATTAAAATTCCAATTATGGTAACTAATTTTCTAATGTTTAAAAATTAAATTAATTATACAAAACATTAAAACTCAAACTGCGGAAATGAACACAAGTACACAACAATTTACACCTTGAATTCTGCTTTGCATTCCTTCTAAAGCTTACTACAAAACCTCCACACCTGTCAACTACAGCTGCATGGAATTATTACGCTGTACTGAGTTATTGAAGTTCTATCTTGAATCTATCTTTATACTATTCAGTTAAATATATCTAATCTTCTAAAATAGAAATCTTATCTCACACACGAGATGACTTGGAAGATAAGTCTAAATCATTAGTGGTTATCTACACTTTATTAGACTTAATAAACTAATAAAAGACTTTCACTCTAATTACCAAAGTGAATTACAGATTAGAAATAACTCAACACCCCCTCTTAGCGAAGAAGGAATTTTGCATCAATCTAAGTTTGTCTTTGCATGCTTCAAACTTCCTTTTTGCTAAGGGTTTGGTCATAATATCTGCTAACTGCTGATCCACTGCTTCCTGGAAGCTGGAAGACTCAATGATGTTACTCATCAATGCTATTTAGTTAGGAAACTTCTTAGGAGGCCTACTCTCCCTGAATGTGCTTCTAGGAGCCTCAACATGCTTCTGAGCATCCCTCAATGTTTGTGCAAATGCCATGCCCTGCCAAAATGCCCAGATCGCTGCATATTAAATCATTGACTAGGTGATATCATAAAAACCAATGCAAGGAGGTGCCAGCAATATTCATAAGGAAGCGCCAGCAAAAGAGTGTAATTAAGATTAAATTATATTTTCCAAGGGTAGCGATGGTGAAAGGTGGTGACTCTTTCACCTATAAGGTATAAAGGAGGGATCATTCCATGAAAAGAAGGGATGAAGAAAACAATTAAGAATAAATATTATGTGACTCCTAATGTGAAAAGTTGTGAATCCTTCAAATATGAAAGGTTGTGACTCACTCAATAATAAGATATAGAAGGGATATCATTTCCTTGTGGAGAAATCATCAATTGGAAATGAATCGATCAATCAATTTGAAAATAAATTACTATTCTGAAAAGGCAGCAATGAAGGGTGGTAACTCATTTATTGTGAAGGGTGGTGACTCCTTCAAGAAATGGGTATAAAGGGTAAATCAGTTCGTTGACATTCAATCAGCAATCATCACTCATCTATCCATCAAGGAATCAAAATATCAAAATATCAACAAGATCAATCAAGCAACCAGCAATAAGTCTATCAATACATCAAGCAATCAGTCTTGAATTTGAGGAAGTGTCTTACAAATAGGGAGGATGAAACCCCGTCCAAGTTCACAGGAGATTAAGGACAAAAACCCTTATTTCCCTTATCAAGTTTGGAAAAAAACCCAAGGAGGCTGGAAATCCTCTAAGGTGGACTAAGAGTTTTGTTGTACCCAAAATAAATTTTTGCTTCAAAGAGACATTTTTCTTAAAATGATCTAGATCATGTACAAATGTTGTCAAAAGTATGTTTTAGGTCAAATAAAACATAAGCTTTTTGTGGGTTTTTTGTGTCAAGGAAGATACCTAAGGGTTTCAAACCCCTATTTTTAGGAAAACCCCTAAAATTAGGACCTTTCCAGAATTGATTGAAAATGATTTTGATAGGATGAATTGACTTCACGATCACATTGGTCAAGTCAAAATCACCAAAAAGTTTGTTTTACTATGGTGGGTCTATTTTTATTTTTCAGGAAGAAAGCTAGGACCTCCGCAGCCATTAATGGCAGAATGGCCAGTACTAGGTGCTGAAAGTTAAGCCTCAAAAGCTTCAATGAAGAATCCATGGTGGAAATACTCAAAAAAGATGCTATCTCACGAAGGTGATTTTCAAAATTGAAAAATGCCAAAAATTGACTAACTTTGGAAAAGGCACGCCTTGCTATCAAGGAGGCTATGCAGTTAAACATGAGAGAAAGTGCCCCCTATTGACCAGGGGCGCCCTTGAACTAGATGATCCAGATGTCACTTTTGGATAAACTCGTCTTTAGGTGATCTCTTCGGCATCAGCTCGGCCTTGCAATGAACCTATCAACTAGCCTGCGATACACATCAAACAACAACTGTTGATCGTTAGAGCATGCAAAATGGAAGGTAAATCAATGCATATCAAGACAAAAGCGCCCTTGCTGGCCAGGGGCACCCTTGAATTTGAGCCACCTAACAAGGTCTTCAACAACTGCTTTCTACAAGGCATCTGTTCAGCTCTCTCTCAGCTTCTCGATCAATCCAACTGCACGTTCACAGGAACTATTAAGAAATCAGAGGTAAAGATCAAGTAGAAAACACCAAAACCAAAGCTGAATAAAGAATATAGAGAAATTGGGTACGTGTCAAGGAAAAGCGCCCTTGTTGGGAAAAGGCACCCATCTTTTTGGGTAGTCAAATACAATCTGCAAGCACGACGACCTCCAAGATGACCTTTGTTTTGATCAATCTCAACAATGACACCGTCAACAAAGACAACGAACAAATCAGACATCTGACGACAAAGATCGAATTGGGACCGTATGTGAAGGTTTGCAACATGGAAATAACAAGTCAAAAAGCCAAAAGCGTCCTTGTAGGCCAGGGGCGCCCTTTCTTTCAAAGTACCTAAACCAACTTTCACGCTTTGCGAAGCCAGTTAGCCTTTCTAGGACTGAACTGGTTATCCATCCTATGTTTCAGCGAGATCATTAGACTCATCAGTCAGTGGTGATCTTAGATTAGAGCACAGATGGTCAAAATGGAAGAATTGAAGAACACTCAAGGATATAGGCCAAGTCTGGTGAAAAAGCGCCCTTGCTAGAGAAAGGCGCCCTTGAATTGGCGGCATCAAATTCAAGTTTTAAGCTTTGCAGTTACCAGGCACACTTAATCAGAGTTGTTCTATCAGCAATGGATCTATCAGCAACAACTCAAGATCAACGGAACAACCGAGAACGAGGATCAAACAAAGGCACTTCACCTTGGAAAAATAATGAAAAAAGTGTTCAACTCTTCAAAAGGGACGCCTAGAAAGTTAACGCAAGATTTGTTGACTTGAGTTAGATATTTTGAAGGCTTCTCATGTCTAAACGTCCCCAAATTGGTGGAGATTAGTGTTGGGAACCCCAGATCAAGCAAATTAACTCCTCAATCAAGAGTTGGCGCCCAAACTTGATGCATTCAAGCTTCAATCATTATACATCAACCCTAGGCATCCCATTTCATTATCTTTCTTTGTAGGTTGAAGGCTAAAACAACAATTTCTTCTCCAAGGCGTCTTTTCAAGATCTGACATGGGGTTTTCACCGTTCTTCATATTTTTGAAGATCAGTTGCATAGAGGGATAATTTATCAAAGGATGCATCGAGAGGCACAATTTTTCAGAAAGACAGTTGATAACTTCCAATCTTCTTGTCTTAAAACTTCTTGCATGTCTCGGAAAACAACATTCTATCATAGATCTAACCAACTGGGTATGATCAACAAAGTTTTTCAACAAAACCCATCTCTTGATTTTTTCCAGAAACAACAAACTTGCTACCCCTATTTTTAGGGATTTTTATGAAAAAGTCATAGATTTGAAAATCGAACGAACTGGGTTTGTTCAGCATTGAAGCACGAACAAAACCCATGTGTTAGATTTTTTTTCGGAAAAATACTTCTCGGTAGGTGCTATTTTTGGGGGTTTTTCAGAAGTTGTCTGAACAACATCGTGTGCATAGTTGATCTTTAAGTTTTTCATAATGCAGTTCTCCCAAGTCAATTACAAGACCAAAATGGTCTTGGTTCATGATTTTTTGAAAACGATCAACACCGACCTACATCAAGTAAACCTAGAGGTCGATTCAAAAGGGTTGGAAGGAATAGACCAGTGTACATTACAAAACATCGAAGAATTTGGATTGCTTGAGGTTGCATCAATCCCCACCACATTATAGATCGTGGAGTTTGTAATTGCTTGCATTAGGCATTACAACCCTACCACACGAGAAATCCGATTAGTGGATGGGCGAGTGGTATGCAGCCTTAAGCCTAAGGATGTTGAAAAATGCTATGCTATTCCACCATGACAAATGTGGTTATATCTGTGAGAGAATGTGAAAAGGCATTTGGAGTATCATAAGATAAGTGCTGGAAGAGAATGGCAGAAAAATGGTTAAAAAGCAAAAAAGGTCAACTTGCCCAAGAATGTAGGGCGTGGAGATTTTCGAGATGAGTATGCGGTGATGATCATGTTACTCAACCGAATCACTGGATAGGAGGAAGGGAACCAATTTCAGTCGTGGATGTACTACATCATTGCTAAAATTGTAAGCAAAAGACAGCATTACGACTGGCCTGTCCTCATTAGTGATACACTCCACAAGCAGATTATCGGGTTGTTAGAGGCTTACAGGTTCCACATGTACTCGTATCTTGTATACCTAATTGCCTTCCAAGGCCAATTCAGAGCATTAAACACAGTGGGAACCTTAGGTGTGCAGAAAGTCCATGATTATTTCCTGCGACTTGAGTTCACTCTAGTAGAAACACATTTCAAGCGGATGAATGATCTCTTCATAGTGCACACCGTCAGAGACCTCGACCATGAGATGTATATACGTCTATTAGTAGCAGCCAAGGAGGCAATGGCGGACTGGTCGGATTGGTTCATCCAATTCCCCACCTTCACCTACCTACGCGTATATGGATACAACGGGCATCCTGCCATGTTACCCCGCTATCCTTCAGATAGGGTGATTTTCATGGAATTCTTGCGGCAATTGTTCGAAGTTCATTCTCATTTGCACCTCAAGTGCGAAATGGCTGCGAACTTTCCTTTCGAGATGGAACTATACAGGTGCAAGACAACAGCTGATGCCAAGACCATAGATCACGAAATGGTGAGACTTAATCTCAAGTACCTCATCGAGAGACGGTCGTATGATCCATGGGGTCACCATGCAGCACACCTTGAGCAACAATCTTCACACGAGTCTTCCATGGAGGACTAATCGGTCAACTGTGAACATGAGTTCGATGTACGAAGACGGAACTACAACTGGTTTAGAATTCCACAAAATTGCTGACTTCATGTCAGGGGATGTGGAAGGCCTATCTGATGATGATGGGGAGGTTATTCTCCCTACATTCTTCATAGATCAAGTGGACTCACAACCACTTGGAAAAGTGGATTAGTATTGCAAGGAATGTACGTCTATAGAGGAAAGGACAAGTAGGGTTGTAAGAAACAACCAACTCTACTTGGACATCAAGAAGACAAGGAAGGTAGTAATTCCCCGCACAGAGCCACCACCTGTTCATCCTTCACTACCTTCCATGTCAAGGAAGAAGCCCAGATGGAAGCAATGGAGTAACCCTTCTATAGGAATGAGAATGTTAGGGCACACAAGGGGAAGAACACAGATTGCTGACACAAATCAGCAAGAAGTACATGTGGAGACAACCACATACATATTTGAGATAGTCATGGAAACAACTGCAGTTGAGCCAGTGATTGAGACAATCACAACCGAGACAGAGCCCATGATGGAAGCAGTTGCAGCTGATATAGTGCCAGTAGTGGAAACAAAACCTCCTTCACCACCATCGCATCAGTCACTAGTCCCCATTGACTTGGACTCTCCACCATGAGATACTGCAGCACAATCTCATTCGTCAGGAATTCAAGGGCGTAACATTCCTCCTTCCAGCCAGGCTAGTCAGGGTTCATTTTGGCTTGAGAGCCTCCTTGGAAGGAAGAGAGAAAGGCCATCTTACCAGCTTGACTTCATGGAATTTGACCATGTCCCTCAAGACATGCCAGTAAAGAAGCTAAAGAAGCAAGTTCACGTAGGAAGGAATGACGGCAATGAAGTTGTCATAGAGACAGTTGCGCCACCCGAGGACAAGAATGCATATGAGGTAGAGGTTGATGACTTCACATTGTCAAAGGTCAACCTTGGTAAAACCACTCGTGAGGTGGAGGCAAATCTTCTTGGAATTGCATCAGTGAGTGTTCAAGAAAGAATGGCTTAGGACAACACAGACAAATCAGCCTTTAAGGTTGAAAACCAACTGTTGAGACTGTACATATCTAGCTTGATGCATGGTACGCCAAACATCTCTACTTTTCCACGAGAGATGCTAGACCTGCCCGCGGAGCAAAATCATCTCCAGCTGATCTTATATGGAAAACACATGAGGAATCAAGTGGAAGAATTTGTCGTCAGAGGACAAATCAGCCTTAAAGGTTGAAAACAACTGGTGAGACTGTACATATCTAGCTTGATGCATGGTACGCCAAACATCTTTGCTTTTCCACGAGAGATGCTAGACCTCCCCGCGGAGCAAAATCATCTCCAATTGATCTTATATGGAAAACACATGAGGAATCAAGTGGAAGAATTTGTCGTCAGAGGACGGTGTATACTAGCAGAACTATACCAGTTGATGAACAGAGCTCATGAACTCCGTTTAGAGATTCAATAGTCAGAGCAAAAGGCAGGAGAGAAGAGGCCTGGGGATGAGATCACTGTCTTAGAGTTACAACTTGCATACCAATCAGTTACCATTGTAGAGAACAAGCGACATCTTTTCGCTTGGAAGGAACAATTGGCATACAAGGTGAAAGCCTATGATGCCAATTCTGTGGAATTGATCGAGTATCGACAGATTGTGGCAGGTGTTATCAACTTCGCAAGAACGTTGGTAATATCTATCGCTTGCCTTTATCAGGACGAGGGAGGTGCATACGTTGAGCTAGGTGCAATGCAAAAACAGTTCTAGGATCTCATCCGTAGCACTTTTTACGATTACCTTGATGGTTGCAAGTTGAGTAAGGTTGTGGCTATGTCCAACAAGCTCGATGACGCAGCTGCAAAGTTTATAGAATATCAACAGCAGCTTGCAAATGGTGAAGAGATGCTGAAACGCCATGTCATCATCGTACAAAGCATTAATTGTCCAGAGGCAGAAGAAGTCAACTACTAGATTGAGGAACTGTTGATTGGAGGTGGTGAGGTGTAGAGCACCCACTTAGGACATCCTACCCTTCAAAATAGCGTTAATGGCAACAGGAATTAACTTGATGCCTCATTGCAAGTTAACTCACTGTCCCACTGATCATGCATGTTAGATCCCACCAATTATCGATGTCTATCTCAGATCTCCACTAATTGTGGATCTCTATTTTGGAGGCACATTTTGTAATTTAAGTTCACTTTTAGTTTTAGTTTCAGTTAACTGAAGTAGATTTCTAGTTAACTACTTGCTCACCTACTTTTAGACTTAGGAATAAATCTTGCTGATTGGCAAGAACTGATTGTTAACTCAAGTCGATTTTAGGGTTACCTACTCCTTTGAGTTTCTATAAATAAGAGCCTTTGCTCATTATTTTGTAACCTTTATTTACTACGCAAAATTGCCGCGTCATTGTTGCCAACAAGATTGCAAGTGCATATTTGTTCACTCTTGGATGAGAGTTGTTTGGTTTGATAAGCAATTGTGTATGATTTCGTACCTTTTATGTCCTTAATCTTTGTAATTCATTGAGAAAGTTTGAAGAAAGAAATCAAAAGGCACATGCAATTTGATCTAAAGATTCGAGTTCTTTCAATGTTGTTCTTACAATCTATTGTTTCAATCTCCCCCTTGGACAAGTGCCATCACCTCCTTGGGTATTTTGTTGTTAATGATTGTCGTTTGATGTTGTGTAATGATCTGCTTTTCAGCCTACACTTTGGACAGGTGTCGTCACCTCCTCAGGAATCCTGTTAGTCAAATCATCGTCCTTTGTTGTTTCTAGTGAGTTGTATCCCAGCCTATACCTCGTACAGGGGTTCCTCCTCCTTGGCAATCCTGTGATTCAACTTACCGTAAAGAGTGATTACTTGCGTAAAGCCTTATTTTGGCATAAATCTGAGAGTTTAGAGCCTCAGACGCATTTTGAAAAAAGGATGGACCAAGCGATCCAACCAATCCATTCTTGCTCCTATGCCCTCATGCTCTGTTTACCTTGAGGTTGTAGGATAGATTAAAGGCTAGTTTAGTTGTAGTTAAGATTTGCAAAAACCAGAGAAAACCTTAGCTGCAAGGCATTGTGTTTATGCACCCTTGTGTCCTGTCCGCTGAGTAAAAAAGATAGGAACATTTTGTCCATTTTACTTTTACGCAAACATCAGCAAACAAGAGGGAGCTTCCCCTCCATAATTTGAAGAGCAGTCATCACACACTGTGCATAGCTGTCCATTTCCAATAAGCACTCCAAAGGTGCTAATTGAAACACCAACAGTTTTTTGGCGCCCACCGTGGGGCAATGAGGCATAAAACTTCAAAGAAAAGCTAAATGCTTTTATGTCACGGGAATGACTATCTGGGATCCTTGGGCTCACAACTTGATCTTGCTCCAACAACTCTCCAACCAGATCTCACATTCATTGAATGAGAGCAATCAAACATCATTAGTAGTCTGAGCATCTTCATCTTCGAAAAGAGCACATCACCTGCTCAGTGGAGGGCCGCAACTATTACTCTGGACAAGGAAGAATGAAAGGATGATCTTGCAGCCGAGAGGCCAGTATTACTACCTCCTGCGTGGTAGTAAGCATCCTGGCTTATTGAGTATACATAAGGAGGAGGACCAATCCTCTCTTTCAAGAGGACGTCGGATAAGCATCCAACGTAGAGCAAATCTTCCATGAGGTTCAAGAGCACTTTCAAGAAGAATAGCAGGAAGAACCTCCAGCTCAAGCAATGGCCGACAACGTTAACAACAATAACGACAATGGGCGTACTAATGGCAATGGCAACAATCTGTTCGGCAATTGCCGTAATGCAAGAAATGTAAGACGTCCAACCCCATTGCCATGGGGCAATGACATAGGCCCATTGGCCCTACAAGGACACCATGAACTTCCCAAAGGATCACAAAAGCATTTCCCGAGATTCTATGGCGACGGGGCTTGACACTCCGATGAACATATCTTAGCGTTCATAGCGGCTTATTCCGTTTTGTCCGTACCCCATGAAGATATTGCTGTTCGACTCTTTGTCGAAACTCTTGAGGCAAATGTTGTCGATTGGTTCAACCATCTACAACCAGGTATCATCACAAGTTGGGAGGTCATGAGTGAAAAGTTCCTGCAAGGTTCAAACTTGTCGTAGATAGCCATCAGCTATTTGCCTGGTTATCAAACTCTAAGATGGAGCCCACAGAACCAATGAGAGAATTCGTAGCGAGGTCTAACCACCTCGTTACACATCTCTCTCACACACTCAATCCATCAGATGAGATTCTGATGAGCAGCTTCATCAACGCCCTTCCCTCGAAAATAGCCTTTTTCATAAAAGGAAACCACAAAGCAGACTTGCTAGTCGCACAAGAAAGGGCTATTGAGCTTGAGGATAATATGATCTCCACGGGAAAGATGAAGGACGATGCTATCAGACTGCTGAACCAAGCATCAACCGATCCATTGCTGCAGAAGGTAGCAAATGAGGTGACTATCCTCAAGAGACAGTCACCCAATCAAGGGCAGCAAGCATTGCCCACACTACCACCATATCAACAACAACAGTACCAGCCTCAGTAGCAATACCAGTCTAAACAGCCGTACCATCCAAAGAGGAACAATTTCCAACCTTTCAATAACTATAAGCCTAGATTTTTAGGACCTTCGCCAAGATAGGTAAAGGCTGAAAAATCTAATGTGTTATGTTGTTTCCATGATTCAGACGAACACATTGGATCCACATGCCCTAAGAATCAAAGGATGAATCAGATCATGGGACATGCTGGAGATCAAGCACCAAGTTCAAGTTCCGTACCTTCAAATGCGAACATTGTCTCACCACAAATAGACAGCTTCGATGGCGACTCGGCAATGGGATACTTCCATAGCGAACCCGTAAATCAAGAAGAAGAAGACTACCGTCAATAGTCTCTCGCTATCAATCACGAGAATATTTTGACACTTGTGTTCACATGTGCCCAACACTTAAAAGCACAGAAAGAAGAAGAAATACAAAAATCAAATGAAAAGGGAAAAGAAGCTTCCACTTCTAATCCCAAGTCTGCACATGAGAACGTCACATCAAATGCTCAAGATCCGTATTCAACAATTTTTGACATCACGACATCTATGATGAAGACGAAGGTACATATCTCACAACTGGAGTATGTTCAGGACCATCCCGATCAATTGGATCGGATTCTCAAGGTAGTAGAGAAGCAAGTTGTAATTTAGCCCACGTTGCGAGAATCTTCCGTACCAACAGGAGAAAAGCCAAAACCTTTTTACATATCTCTGTATATGGGAGGGTACAAACTCAACAACTGTATAATAGACTCAGGAGCATCAGACAATGTCATGCCTTTGCAAATCATGAACTTGTTGGGACTATCATGCACGTGTTACTCACTTGAGTCAAAACCGGTGCCATTGGTGGGCCAACTGAAGGATGCTCAAGTAAGATTGGCATCCTGTCTAGAGAAAAAGATCATGATGGCCATCCCCATAGCTGACATTCCAATTAATTATGGGATGCTACTGAGTAGAAGCTTTTGCAAGGATCTCAGAAGCGAGATTCAATTGGATTGGTTGTACACACCAATCCTGTTAAAGAAAGGTAGCTTCAAGTTGAAACTAGAGGCTAAGTCTAGATCACGGTGGTAAAGTCCTAGGACCCCCAAGTGCAAGTGCTACATCAAAGTACGGGTCACGACACATACGCCATGCTGTCTGAAGTGACTGAAGAAGAAAACAAGGTTGTATTTTCCACAAGCACGTCAAAAGAAAGTTCAAAGATGTGGACAATGCAATTCGACGAAAGTTGCTCAACAACAAGCTCGGGAGCGGGAGTTGTCATTACCTCTCCCGAAGGCACTTTGTACCCATTTGCTTATTGCTTGTAGTTTGATAATACAAACAACATTGCAAAATACGAGACGCTCATACTAGGCCTCAAAAATGCAAGGGATATGGGTATAAAATACCTCCAAGTTGAAGGCGACGTAGAGTTGATTGTCCAACAGATCAAAGAGTGCTATCAAGTAAGAAAAAGTCGCCTTATGTCTTATCAACAAAGGGCATGGAATGCGATTGACTGGTTCAAGGCATTCAACATCAAATACATTCCGCGTGAGCACAATAGCATAGCGGATGCCCTTGCGGTATCGGCTGCTCTCTTCATGCCCCATTCTGACTTTTAGAATGCCTTCGCCATTGAGCTCGTCTACAGGCCGGCTATCCCTGACAACTGCGACAACTGGCAAATCTTTGATGATGATGATGATGACATCAAAGAGTTCCTTTGCATGTGGGACAACTATCAAGAACTATTCTTTGAAGGCAATGCTTCTCCTTTCAAAGAATCTATAGCAGAAGATTCTGAAGCAACGAAATCAGGCATCATCCAGTTAAGAGGCAACAATATCCCCCAAGGGTCTGGTATCCTTGGAGGACATATTTGACAGGCATGACAGGCGTGTACAAGATTAGAGAAATTCGGCCAACAAGACATCTGCCAATTACTGTCAAGTAAACATTGTTACCAAAGACAAGTCCAAGCTTGTTAACTTGGGAAAGTGTTGCACCGCAGAAGAAAGCAACAACTTTATCTCCTTGTTTAGATAGTATCGGGACGTCTTTGCTTGGACCTATGAAGATTTGAAAGTCTTCATGCCGAAGGAATTGTCTCATACAATTCCGCTCAAGTCAAATATCAATCCCTTTAAGCAAAAGCAGACACTACAACCCATGTGTCCAAGACACAATCTACGCGGAGGTACAAAAGATGGTGGATGCAAAGATCATATTTTCAATCCATCATTCTACGTGGGTGTCTAACATTGTTCCTGTACGCAAGAAGAACGAAGAGATCCGGATCTGCGTAGACTTCAAGAATCTCAACCAATCGTCACTAAAAGATAATTATCCTTTACCAATCATGGAGCACAAATTGCAGACGGTAACCGGATTGGAGATGTTGTCTTGATGGCTTTTCCGGATACAACCAAATTGCAGTGGCCAAGGAAGATCAGATCAAGCCTGTATTCACCACCCCGTGGGGAACGTTCGCCTATGAGAGGATGCCCTTCGGCCTCATCAATGCCGATGCCACCTTTCAACGAGCCATGGATTTGGCGTTTGGGGACCTCAAGGACAAATTGATCGTCGTCTATCTTGATGACCTTATTGCTTTCTCAAAGAAGCGACAAGACCATATTCAACACCTAGTGAAAGTGTTTGAGAGATGTAGGTACCACCATATATCTTTGAATCCCAAGAAATCCATCTTTGCGGTGACGGAAGGCAAGCTACTGGGCCACATCGTCTCCAAAGAGGGAACTCGGATTGATCCTGATTGGGTTGATTCATTCAAAAACCTATCTCTCCCAACCAACACAACTCAGGTACATTCCTTCTTCGGCAAGGTGAACTTCATACGAAGATTTGTACCTAACTTCTCAGAGTTGACCAAGGACATATTAGCAATGATGAAGAAGACGTCCGCCTTCAAATGGATTGACAAAGGAAAGGAGGCGTTCGTCAAGATAAAAGAAGCCATCAGTAAGGCATCAGTGCTGGTTCGAACTGACTTCAATAAAGAATTCATTCTTTATTGTTACACGTCGGAACACGCCCTCTCTGCCATACTGACGTAGAAGCTGAACGAGGAGACCGAATTGCCAATTGCCTTCATGGGTTGTAGTTTCAAAAACAACGAGTCCCGGTACTCCCAGATCGAAAAGAATGCCTATGCAGTTGTGAGGGCAGTCAAGAATTTTATATTCTACAGCCTGAACTCGCACACCACTGTGTACGTTACAGACCCCGCAGTCAAGAGTGTCCTTACTCAACAGGAGATGGGCACCAAAACAAGCAACTGGATCGCAAGAGTCCAGGAATATGACTTGGAGATCAAGCCAACCAATCTTGTCCATGGGAGAGGTCTATGTCAGCTCATAGCACAAGACGGTGATCTAAAGCACCAAGTTGCTGATGGTATCTTAGGAAAAGAAATTGAAGAAGACCTTCCAATGGTCTTACTAGTTGAATCTGCAGAAGAATGGTACACTGAATTGTGGTACTACTTGACTTACAGGGAATGCCCAACACACTTGGGCAAACAGCAGAGAAGAACTCTAAAACTACAAGCACAAAGCTAAGTGCTTAAAAGTAACGTTCTATACAAGCATGGGCTTGATGGAACATTCTTGCTATGTGTCAGCAAGGATCAACAACGGCGGGTTTTGGAGGCATTTCACAATCAAGCATGCGGTGGCCACTTTTCATCAAGGGTTACTTCATTTAAAATCCTGCGAAAACTGTTTTATTGGCCGACTTTTTTCGTGCCGCATACGACTGGGTGCACAGATGCCAAATGTGCCAACAATTTGTTGGCAAGCTCAAGCTGGAAGCCCTTCCACTAAGGCCAATGGTAATAGATGCTCCATTTCAACAATGGGGCATAGACTTCGTAGGACCCATCAACCCACATAACAATAAAGGACATGTCTATGTCCTTATGGCGACAAATTACTTCACCAAATGGGTTGAGGTGATTCCTACGAAGCAAGCTACTTCTGAAGTTGTGTGCGACTTCCTCAAAGAGAACATCACTACGCGCTTTGAAGTACCAAGAAAGATCGTGACTGACAACGCTATAAGCTTCTTGTTAGAGGAGTTAGTAGAATTTTGTTTTGACTACGACATCACATTGTCCCACTCTTCAAATTACTATCCACAAGGCAATGGACAAGCCGAGTCATCTAACAAGAACATCGTCATGATCGTGCGCAAGATGGTTGATTCCAATCAATAGGCTTGGCACAAAAAGTTGTACGACACTCTTTGGGTTGATAGGATCACACCCAAGAGAGCTATTGGCACTTCCCCCTTCACTATCCTATATGGCACAAAGGCTGTATTGCCTATCACTCTAGAGTTGTTCGCCTTGCAGCTAGCATCCGCAATAGAGGATGAAGAATTCAGAGATCCCATAGAGAAGCGCATTTTGTGCCCAATGAAACTTCAAGAAGAGAGGGTGGAGGTAGTTGATAAAATCACTCAGCATCAAGAGCGAGTGAAGATCTTTGACAAGAAGCCTCGGTAAAGAGACTTTGAGATCGGTGGGACAAGAGACACGAGCGTAAGGGAATGCACGGCAAACTTGACTCCCTTTGGCTAGGGCCGTTCCAGATCCATGATACTACAAGAGAGTTTTCCTGTATTCTCTCACATTCCGACAAAAGGCTCTTCCCACTGCCCTACAACAAGCAGTACTTGAAACATTTCGTCCTTTCAGGGATGGGGTGAGTTCGTTGTAAATAATTTTCTTTTGCTTTAATGTTATGTTGTTATGTGTTTCCCCGTTCCATGAAGTATTGTCATGTTTTAGGTGATTTCTTAGGTAGTCTTGTTTTAGGTGAATAATAGGCGAGCTCCAATAAATTGGTGAACTCCAATTATTAGGAAATAAGTCTTGACTCCATTGCCCAATTGATAAGAGTACTGGTCTGCAAAACTAGAGATTCTCGGTTCTCCTATGTTGTAAGTATCCGACATGGTCACCAAACGGAGCCTAATGTTGTACCCAAAATAAATTTTTGCTTCAAAAAGACATTTTTCTTAAAATGATCTAGATCATGTAAAAATGTTGTCAAAAGTATGTTTTAGGTCAAATAAAACATAAGGTTTTTGTGGGTTTGTGTCAAGGAAGATACCTGCAAAATTCCGAAAATTTGAAAATTAGGGTTTCAAACCCCTGTTTTTAGGAACACCCCTAAAAATAGGACCTTTCCAGAATTGATTGAAAATGATTTTGATAGGATGAATTGACTTCACGATCGCACTAGTCAAGTCAAAATCACCAAAAAGTTTGTTTTACTCTGGTGGGTCTATTTTTATTTTTCAAGAAGAAAGCTAGGACCTCCTCAGCCATTAATGGCAGAATGGCCAGTACTAGGTGCTGAAAGTTAAGCCTCAAAAGCTTCAATGAAGAATCCATGGCGGAAATACTCAAAGAAGATGCTATCTCACAAAGGGGATTTTCAAAATTGAAAAATGCCAAAAATTGACTAACTCTGGAAAAGGCACACCTTGCTATCAAGGAGGCTATGCAGTTAAATATGAGAGAAAGCGCCCCTGCTGACCAGGGGTGCCCTTGAACTAGATGATCCAGATGTCACTTTTGGATAAACTCGTCTTCAGGTGATCTCTCCAGCATTAGCTTAGCCTTGCAACGAATCTATCAGCTAGCTTGCGAGACACATCAAACGACAACAACTGTTGATTGTTAGAGCATGCAAAATGGAAGGTAAATCAATGCATATCAAGACAAAAGCGCCCTTGCTGGCCAGGGGCGCTCTTGAATTTGAGCCACCTGACGAGGTCTTCAACAACTGCTTTCTACAAGGCATTTGTTCAGCTCTCTCTCAGCTTCTCGATTAATCCAACTGCACGTTCACAGAACTGGTCAAGTAATTAGAGGCAGAGATCAAGCAGAAAACACCAAAGGCAAAGGTGAACAAGGAATATGGAGAAATTGGTTGTGTCAAGGAAAAGCGCCCCTTATGGGAAAAGGCGCCCATCTTTTTGGGCAGTCAAATACAGTCTGCAAGCACAACGACCTCCAAGATGACCTTCTCCGTTTTGATCAATCTCAACAATGACACTGTTAGCAAAGACAACAGACAAATTAGACATCTGACGACAGAGATCGAATTGGGACCGTTCGTGAAGGTTTGCAACATGGAAATAACAAGTGAAAAAGCCAAAAGTGCCCTTGCAGGCCAAGGGTTTCCTTGCTTTTGAAGTACCTAAACCAACTTTCATGCTTCGCGAAGCCAGTCATCCTTTCTAGGACTGAACTGGTTATCCATCCCATGTTTCAGCGAGATCATCAAAGTCATCAGTTAGTGTTGATCTCAGATCAAAGCATGGATGGTCAAAATGGAAGAATTGAAGAACACTTGAGAAAATTGACTAAGTTTGGTGAAAAAGCGCCCTTGCTAGGAAAAGGCGCCCTTGAATTGGAGGCATCAGATTTAGGTTTTAAGCTTTGTAGCTCCCAGGCACACTTAATCAGAGTTGTTCCATCTTAGCAATGGATATATCAGCAACATCTCAAGATCAATGGAATGATTGGGAACGAGGATTGAACAGAGGCACTTCACCATGGAAAAATAATGAAAAAAGTGTTCAACTCTTCAAAAGGGATGCCTAGAAAGTCAAAGCAAGATTTGTTGACTTGAGTTAGATATTTTGAAGGCTTCTCATGTCTAAACGTCCCCAAATTGGTGGAAATCAGTGTTGGGAATTCCAGATCAGGCAAATTAACTCAATCAAGAGTTGGCGCCCAAACTTGATGTATTCAAGCTTCAATCATTATATATCAACCTTAGGCGTCCCATTTCATTATCTTTCTTTGCAAGTTGAAGGTTAAAACTACAATTTCTTTTCCAAGACGTCTTTTCAAGATCTGACACATGGGTTTTCACCGTTAATATTTTTGAAGATCAGTTGCATAGAGGGATAATTTATCAAAGGTTGCATCCAGAGGCATGATTTTTTCAGAAAGATAGTTGATAACTTTCAATCTTCTTCTTGTCTTTTTCCTCTCTTCTTGTCTTAAAACTTCTTGCATGTCTCAGAAAACAACATTCTATCACAAATCTGACCAACTGGGTATGATCAACACAGATTTTCAGCAAAACCCATCTCTTGAATTTTTCCAGAAACAACAAACTTGCTGCCCCTATTTTTAGGGATTTACCCGAAAAAGTCACAAATTTGAAAATCAAACGAACTGGGTTTGTTCAGCATTGAAGCATGAACAAAACACGTGTCAATTTTTTTTCGAAAAAATACTTCTCGATAGGTGCTATTTTTAGGGGTTTTTCATAAGTTGTCTGAATAGCATCGTGTGCACAGTTGATCTTTAAGTTTTTCAGAATGCAGTTCTCCCAAGTCAATTACAACCCAAGTCAATTACAAGACCAAAACTATCTTGGTTCATGATTTTCTGAAAACGATCGAAACTGACCTAGATTAAGTAAACCTAGTGGTTGACTCAGAAGGGTTGGAAGGAATAGACTAGTGCACATTACAGAACATCGAAGAATCTGGATTGCTTGAGGCTTAATCAATCCCCATCACAGTACAGAGTGTGGAGTTTGTAATTGCTTGCATTAGGCATTACAACCCTACCACACGAGAAATCCGATCAATGGATGGGCGAGTGGTATGCAGCCTTAAGTCTAAGGATGTTGAAAAATGCTTTGCTATTCCACCATGTTCGACAAATGTGGTTATATCTGTGAGAGAATGTGAAAAGGCATTCAAAGTATCAAAAGATAAGCGCCATAAGAGAATGGCAGAAAAATGGTTAAAAAGCAAAAAAGGTGAACTTGCCCAAGAATGTAGGGCGTGGAGAGTTCCAAGATGAGTATGCGGTGATGATCACGTTACTCAGCCATATAACTAGACCGGAGGAGGGGAACCAATTTTAGTCGTGGATGTACTACATCATCGCTAAAATTGTAAGCAAAAGAGAGCATTACAACTAGCCCGCCCTCATCAGTGATACACTCCACAAGCAGATGACCAGGTTTTTAGAGGCTCACAGGTTCCACATGTGCTCATATCTTGTATACCTGATTGCCTTCCAAGGCCAATTCAGAGCATTAAACACAGTGGGAACCTTAGGTGTGCAGAAAGTCCATGAGCATTTCCCGCGACTTGAGTTCACTCTAGCAAAAAGACATTTCAAGCGGATGAATGATCTCTTCATAATGCACACTGTTAGAGACCTCGACGATGAGATGCATATACATCTATCAGTAGCAGCCATGGAGGCAATGGCGGACTGGGCGGATTGGTTCATCCAATTCCCCACCTTCACCCACATACATGTATATGGATGCAACGGTCATCCTGCCATGTTACCTCGCTATCCTCAAATAAGATGGTTTTCATGGAATTCTTATGGCAATTATCCAAAGTTCATTCTCATCTGCGCCTCAAGCGCAAAATGGCTGCAAACTTTCTTTCCGAGATGGGACTATACAGGTGCAAGACAACAACTGATGCCAAGACTATAGACCATGAAATGGTGAGACTTAATCTCAAGTACCCCATCGAGAGATGGTCGTATGATCCACAGGGTCCCTATGCAACACACCTTGAGCAACAATCTTCACACGAGTCTTCCATGGAGGACTATTGGGTCAACTGTGAAGATGAGTTCGATGTACAAAGATGAAACTATAGCCGGTTTAGACTTCCACAAATTGCTAACTTCATGTCAAAGGACATGGAAGGCCCATCTGATGATGATGGGGAGGTTATTCTCCCTACATTCTTCGTAGATCAGGTGGACTCACAACCACTTGGAAAAGTGGATTATTATGCCTACATTCTATCCCTTGCCTTTATCAGGACGAGGGAGGTGCATACGTTGAGCTAGGCGTAGTGCAAAAACAGTTCCAGGATCTCATTCGTAGCACTTTTTACGATGACCCTGATGGTTGCAAGTTGAGTAAGGTTGCAACTATGTCCACCAAGGTGGATGACGCAGCTGCAAAGTGTATAGAATATCAACAGCAGCTTGCGAATGGTGAAGAGATGCTGAAAACCACATCATCATCCTATAGAGCATTAATTGTTCAGAGGCAAAAGAAGTCAACGGCTGGATTGAGGAACTGTTGACGGGAGGTGGTGAGGTGTAAAGCACGCACTTAGGACGTCCTACCCTTGAAAATAACATTAATGGCAACAGGAGTTAACTTGATGCCTCATTGCAAGTTAACTGACTGTCCCACTGATCGTGCATGTCAGATCCCACCAATTATGGATGTCTATCTCAGATCTCCACTAATTGTCGATATCTATTTTGGAGGCACATTTTGTAATTTAAGTTCACTTTTAGTTTAGTTTCAGTTAACTAAAGTAGATTTCTAGTTAATTGCTTGCTCACCTACTTTTAGACATAGGAATAAATCTTGCTAATTGGCAAGAACTGATTGTTAACTCAAGGGGATTTTAGGGTTGCCTACTCCTTTGAGTTTCTATAAATAAGAGCCTTTGCTCATTATTTTGTAACCTTTATTTACTACGCAAAATTGCTGCGCCATTGTTGCCAACAAGCTTGCAAGTGCATATTTGTTCACTCTTGGAGAGAGTTGTTTGGTTTGATAAGCAATTATGTATGATTTCGTACCTTTTCTGTCCCAAATCTTTGTAATTCGTTGAGAAAGTTTGAAGAAAGAAATCAAAAGGCACATGCAATTTGATCTAAAGATTTGAGTTCTTTCAATGTCTTGTTCTTATAATCTATTGTTTCAATCTCCCCCTTGGATAGGTGGTCACCTCCTTGGGTATTTTGTTGTTAATGATTGTTGTTTGATGTTGTGTGATGATTTGCTTTTCAGCCTACACTTTGGACAGGTGTCATCACCCCCTCAGGAATCCTGTTAGTCAAATCATCGTCCTTTGTTGTTTCTAGTGAGTTGTATCCCAGCCTATACCTCGTACAGGGGTTCCTCCTCCTTGAAAATCCTATGATTCAGCTTACCGTAAAGAGTGATTACTTGCGTAAAGCCTTATTTCGGCATAAATATGAGAGTTCAGAGCCTCAGATGCATTCTGAAAGGAGGTCGGACCAAGCGATCCAACCAATCCATTCCCGCTCCTATGCCCTCATGTTCTGTCTTCCTTGATGTGATAGGATAGATTAAAAGCTAGTTTAGTTGTAGTTAAGATCTGCAAAAACCAAAGAAAACCTTAGCTGCAACGCATTGTGTTTATGCACCTTTGTGTCCTGCCCACTAAGTAAAAAAAGATAGGAACATTAGTCCATTTTACTTTTACGCAAACATCAGCAAACAAGAGGGAGCTTCCCCTCCATAATTTGAAGAGCAGTCATCACGCATTGTGCATAGCTGTCCGTTTCCAATAAGCACTCCAAAGGTGCTAATTGAAACGCTAACAGGTTTTAAGGATGAAAACCCTTGAATACTCGGCAAGACAAAAACCCTTGATATTGCCACTGCTGAGTTAGGGATAAATTCATAATATTTGACAAAGGCATTATCATCACATTTTGAAGGAGAATTATTGTAGAAAATCAAGATAAGTTCTATTTTCAGAATTATTGCACAAGTTATAAATCTAAATATTATAACAAATTTCATCATTTTAGATAAAGTTATATTTATAAATGTACTGCAATTTTCATTTTAAGTTGAAATTATTGTTTTAGGGCGAAAATCAGGAATGTTCTAGAAAGGGACATCACATGAAATCATTGGGGTCTCCTAATAGAAGAAGAAAAATAGGTTGAAGTTTCTCCCGCCTCACTTGAAGTTTGTTGTCCTCAATTGAAAACTTTGGAGATCCAACCTTCAAAGCTTCCTTCTCATCTTCTATTACTAGAATGAATTCTTGAGATTTTTTGGATGCAGAGTCTTCCTCAAACTTGACATCCTTGTTGACTACTTTTTTCCTTAGCTTTGGAATTTAGACTTTGTAGGTGTTAAGTTTATGTGATCAGATTAATGCACAGAAATTAATTCAAAAATCAGACAAAATAACACAGCAGATACCCTGGGAAAACCCTCCTCTTGAGGGAGAAAAACCCAGCAACAAAGATCTCTCTTATATTTGTAATATCAGTGACAACATTTCACTTTACAATGAGGTCTAACACAAGACCAATATGCAGCATCTGAGAATATGAAGAACAGATAACAACCTGCCAGTTCGCACCTGACAATTAATGAATACAGATCTACAGAAATCACACCTGGCAGTATTCTCAATCACTAATGGTTCTCAACCTGCTATGAGTGAATCCGCTATAGCATGATACTTTGCACTGTATGAAGTATTCGAACTTGCACTGTAACTTCATCCTTGAAGATAATGCGCTCTTGACAGAATTCGCTCTTAATAATGTATTCGCACTTTCTTGATGTTCACCCTGTATGTAGTTCGCACTGTGTGATGTATTGAGCTTATGTGAATAGCCAAACTGCACTGGATTGGATGATAACAATGGATGAATCTAAGGTATATATATACAAATGAAAGGGAGAGACTCATCTCTTAGAATCCTTCATGTCGGCCTTCAAGAAATCGCGTCTCCTCTTTAATGAAAGTCGGCCTCAATAAAATAACATATGACGGCCTGAATGAATATTCACACCTCTTCACAAGAGGTCGACCACCTTTAAGACATCGTATCCCAAGGAGAATGAAGTCGGCTCCAAATAATAAACACATATTAAATGTCTTCTAATAACAGATCGTGATGAATTTGTATCTTCTCATGTCGGCCATACAATGCAATGAAGATAATGAATATAAATTAAATAGCCATCGGCTATCATTTAATTTATGTTCTCTCAATAAGGCTGAGCTGGAAGGAACGACTGAAGCTGCTATATCATTAACAGTAGGCCTTTTAAGTCTCACTATAACCTACAAATAAACCCTTCCTACTGGAAGGTTCCAATTTTGTCCTTTTCTCTACAGGTATATAGAAATATACTAAACGACCAAAGATGCGGAAATGACTCAATTCTGGCTTCACAACACTAAATGCGTTTGGTATTTTGTCCTCCAAAATCCTATGATGACACCTATTTTGGATGTAGATTGCTATAAGACACGCTTCTACCCAAATAATTATTGGCAAGTGTAGGTCATGAATCATGGCCTTAGCAGGTTGTATGATTATTCGATTCTTTTGTTTTACAACCTCATTTTGTTGCAGGTTCTATGAAACTGTCAACTCCCTCTTTATCCTTTCTTCCTTAGAGAAACCTTGAAGCTCCTTGGAGGTATACTTTCCCACATTGTCCAATCTCGAGACCTTGATCTTCTTCCTTGTTTGGCCCTCAACTAAAGCTTTGAACTCTTGAAACTTGCTAAAGACCTCATCCTTGGTCTTAAAAAAATAATCATCAATGAAAGAAACATACGACATGCTTCCTACAATTGATCCTACTGACATCAGACCACACACATCCAAATGCACTAAGTCTAAAATCCCCTTAGATCTATGTTCATTGCTTGGGAAAGCAACCTTTGCATGCTTTCCAAGTGTCCATTCTCTACAAACTACTTGTTGTTCAATGCTAAACTTTGGAAGTCTTGTGATAATCTCCCTCATAATAGGTAATGTTACATGATGTAGGTGCCCAGTCCTCGTGTGCCATAACTTTCACAGATTATCACTATTATGAACTAAAGCTGCAGCTAGTTCACCCTATAACCTATAAAGTTTGCCTTCTCTAACCCTATAACGTGTGATGTAATTGGGCTAGATCCCTCAACTTGATAAGAACTTGTTGATCCTTGAATTTAACTGCAACGCCCTTATTCTCCATTACTAAAACTGAAAACAAATTTTTCTCGAGAGTAGGAACAAGAAAAACATTGTCAAACTCCAAAGAGTTACTTGAGATTGTAATTGAAAAGGAATTGTATTGACTCATACTATTGGCTACTTGGTATCATTACCAAAGTCAATTTGAACTCTAGAGTTGTGTTCTTTCAGTTTGGTAAAACAATGTTGAGCTGATGTGATATGCTTACATGGACCACTATCCACAAACCAAGCATCTTTTGAAATTGTGTGGATAGAAACACAAAAAGCATTGAGAAATCTTTCTCAAACTTGGCAGAAAATTTCATTCATCCGAGTTTTTGTAGAGGTTGCTACTTCATACTGTTGTTTCTTCCTTTGGTTATTCTTCTTGTTTGGACACTTTGAAGCAAAATGACCAAACCTATGACAACTATAGCACTTGATTTTACTTGAGTCCTTTTTCCTTATTTGTGAGGATGAATCCTCATCCTTCCCTTTTCCCTTGCAGTTCCTTTTTCCTTTATTTTCCTTATTTTGTCCAATGAGCTAAATTCTCTTCACTACCTTTCTTGTTGGCTTTTGACTCCATTTGAGTTTCCTTTTTATTAAAGTATTATTGTAATATTTAATGGTCATCTTAGTTGTTAGTTAGTTGCTAGTTTACTTTCAATTAACTTAGTTTGCTTTAGTTAGTTTTAGCAACTTTCAATTTATTGTTTTTGTTCATGATTGTTTCTTCTTGGAAACATCGTCTTGTAATTCATTATATAAGGAGTATTCCTCACCTTTGTTTAATAACGAATAACAATAATAAATTATTATTTCATGGTATCAGAGCTTAGGCTAATTTTTGGCATTTTTTTTAACAAAATTTGTGGCTTTTCCTAAAAAAGTTTTGAATTTTTTTTTAGATGTTTTTGTTCGGTTTTTTGATAAAAATTGAAGTTTGTCTCGATTGTTAAAAATCACAAGGATTTTTTCTAAGAATCGAGGTTGATTTTTGACAAATTTTTTTAATAAAATTCGTGATTTTCTTACTCGAAAAATTTGGATTTTTTTTTTCAGAAGTTTTTTAAATAAAAATTGTGAGGGTATGTTGTGCAGTATCACAGATTTTTTGAAAGGAAAAATTTGAGGGTTTTTTGCGTCTATTCTCTACAGAAAATTGTGTGGGTTTTGTGACTAAAATTGTAGGAAGTTCATGGTAGGGAATCGTGCTCCTTGGTTTTGAAAGCGCGTAGGAAAAAATCATGATTTGTGTGTTTTCTATGCTTGTGATTTTGTGGGCTTTTCTCTACTACGACGGGTTTTAGCAGGGTGTATCATTGTTTGAAGGCAATGACCTTTTTGCAGGTTGTGAACAATTTCCAATGCCTCTTTTGAATCATAGATTAACCTTTCTTTTTCTGCACAGGTTTCTGCAAGGCATTGTTTTTGAAGATTTATGGGTGGATTCTGAATGTTTTTTTTGACGATTTTTTTAACAAAAGTCGTGAAAATCGTGGGCATGCGATTTTTTTGTGTGTCAACTGTTTTTGATGATTTGTTTTGAAAAAAATCATGGCAACGCCTAGGGTTTATGCAGAGACTTGTTCTGAAAATCGTGGAAGTTTTTGACATTTTTTTTGGAAAAAAATTGTGCCCTATTTCTTTGACAAATTTCCAAAAATTCGTGCCTAGGGTTTCAGACTTGGGTATTTAAATTTTTGCAAAAGTTTTTCTTTATTTTTGGATAAAATCATGGGTTTTTGAGCTTAAGTTTTTGGCGATTTAAAAAAAATCGTGGGATTTGGGACAACTGATTGCCTTGGGATCCATGCCAATTGATCACCCAAGGTTTGATTGAAAAATTAGATATTTTTGTAGGAAGACTTTTACCTCATTTTTTTGTGTCTTTGGAAAATGGGAGGGATGGCGTCTTTGACCAACATCATGTTGGAAAGTAGTCAGAGGTTCAATGGTAAAAACTACAACATGTGGAAGTAGAGGATGCTTACTATCTTCAAGTACCGGTGTCTGGATTTGCATGTTTTGGGATAGAAGCTTGTTCCACCATTGCGGGAAAGGACCAGGACAAGTATGATGGAAGTAATTGAGAGGCAGTTATGCTTCTCAAGTTATCAGTCGCCGATGAGATGCTACCAGAAATATCATCTAGTAAGACTGCCGCAAAGATCTAGAAACACTTGAAGGATCTTCATGAAACCTCAGACAAGGGCAGAGCATTCTTCCTTAAAATATGATGTTTTCCATTATGATGGATGACAAGATGTCTTTGCAAGATCATCTTGTGAAGATCAAAGACATTCGTGATCAACTGGAGGCCATTGATGACCACACAAAATATACTGAGAGGAGAGAGGGGGGCGGCGGGGCGGGGAGAGGGGTGAATCAGTATATTGATGAATTTTTTTTAACCTCTCAACTTTTGTCAATTTCAAACTCTAAACAGTATCAACTATGCAAGAAAATAATAGCATGAACAAGTTGACACCAAGATTTTACGTGGAAACCCTTGAGGGTGAAAACCACGGTACAAACATTATGTACTTTATAATAAAAATGGATTTACATTGGTGTAGGCTTCAACCTACTAGAGGCACCAACCTCTTACTCAAATATGTAGGCACCGACCTACAAGGAGCAGCAACTCCTTCTTGCAAGGCACTAACCTTGGCTCTCTTGACTGAAAAACTTCAAATGTAGATAAGATCTTTCACTAGATCTGCTTCATGCTTCATTCTATCCCTTCTATGTGATGTATGCTCTTCTTTTAGGTTCACACAAGAGATACTTCTGCACTTCTACACACAAACTCTACACTCAATTGCCAATCTGATTTTGAATTCATATATGTATGTTGATCAAACTTTGCAACTATTGTGAAAGGTTGCATCATTTAGAATCTGACTTTAATTGTTTGCCTTCTCAAAATAATCACACCATTTCAGATCTGCCTTGGTTTAATTTTATCAAGAGAATCTGATATCTTATCAAAACTTAATTGCTCCTCTTCAGAATTTTTAAAGTCTCATACTTTTCCAGAAATGAATCACATCTTCTGTTGACAAATTCGTATTACTTCAGAAAACATCTGATTTGGCATTTAGAAGACACGCTATTCATTACTTAAGTGAACTGCTTCATATCTCAAGAAGAATCGCACAACAAAAGTAAATCGTATCACTTCACAAAAAAATAAATCACACTATTTGTTTTGTTTGCCTTTGTCTTTTGTCTTGACCGCTGCTTTGTCTCCTTCCCCTTTCTTTTTGTCTTATTCTTGTTTTGGCTTTTTTTTTTTGTCTTATTCATTTCTGAAGTCTTCTTATTAATTAATTGTGCCTTTTTAGTGAGTCACCTTTTAGGAAATGGATCGGGCACTTTAATTTATGTTTCTTAATCAATTTCTTGTTTTTTTCTTTTTTACTAAATTGACTGATTTGATTTTTGATCAAATCAATTAGTTAAGCACATAATGTCTGTTGATGGGCGATTATCTGCAAATAATGTATCTGTTAGATCTGCACATAATGTCCGTTTATCATTGCTTTTGTGTAATAGAATCTGATCTTCAATAAGGCATAGAAATCTTTAGTCATGCTGATTATGATTACTTGACATCAATGACAAAATTTCCAACAGCCATTGGTCGCAAGATGGAAGAAGAGGGTATGGTGGTGATCATGCTGAAAAGCTTGCCATGATCCTACGAGCACTTCATCGAAACGAGACATTACCTCCACCAATGTTGACTTGAAGTTTGCTGAGTTGTGCAACAAGCTCTTGCAGTAGGATAGGTGGAAGTAGTTTGGGAGCAACAACGACACTCCCAATTTTGAACAAACCTCTACTGCTAGAGACAATGGCAAAGGCAAGTCCACTCAGCAGAAAGGACAAGGCAAATTGGAGGATACCTCCAAGAAGTCTTTCACATGCCATTACTATGGTAAGACTGGCCATATGAATAAACATTGCAGGAAGCGGTTGGCTGATCAAAAATCCAACCAGGAAGGGTTTTAGCAGAGTGCCACCCATGTTGCAGAGCATACTGAGTAGAAGGAGTCTGCCTTTTATGCATTCATGGTCAGAAGGTCAACAAATTATGGGTAGACTTGGTTTAAGTTAGTAGAATGACCATTAAGGGAGGGTATTAAAGTATTATTGTAATATTTAATGGTCATCTTAGTTGTTAGTTAGTTGCTAGTTTACTTTCAGTTAACTTAGTTTGCTTTAGTTAGTTTTAGCAATTTTCAATTTATTGTTTTTGTTCATGATTGTTTCTTTTCAAAAACATCTTGCAATTCATTATATAAGGTGTATTCCTCTCCTTTGTTTAATAACGAATAATGATAATCAATTACCATTTCACTTTTGAATAGAATAGTCCCACAATTTCTCAAAAGAAGGAAGTTTTTCCCTAGCACAAATGACTTGAACAAAATAATGCCATGAAGATATGAAACCGTTAAATGCCAAATTCACGAGCTCTCTGCATCTTCAACTTCCTCCTTGATTGTTGCAAGCTGGTCACGAAGTTGAGTGACCTTCATTGGGCAACTTGTAACAGTATCCATAGACATCTATATGGATCTGAGTCTATTTCTCAATATCATTTTCATGTTAATGTTTTGACTCTAGAAAAGACTAACCAAAGCCTCAAACATCTCCTTTGTTGTTTTCGTCTTTGACAAGAGAGGAATTAAATGATCCTTCATTGCATCTAGGATCATCCTCTTAGCTTTAATTTCTTTCTTTTTGTGAATAGCCAAGTCCTACGGATTAGTAGGTGGAGTCACCTAACCCTTTACGATTTCCCGTAGATCATTTTCCTCTAGTAATAAGGTCACCATGACTTTCCAAATCAAGAAATTTAATGTTCCATCCAACCTACCCTTGAAATGAAGACTAGGTGATGCTGTTAAAATATTTTCCATAAAACAAGCTCTTCAAACCTGGAAATAATAAAACTGCTCAAAAATTTAAAATGGCCTATTTCTAAACCTTGATTATGTTGGTAAACCCTAGCTACCAGTTTGTAATGCTCACAAACTCTAGCTAATGTTTCACTTTCAAACCCTAGTTGTGGCTCATAAACACTTGTAATTTGATTTGGTATAAAAAACATCCATAACAGTTTGTTAAACCCTAGGTCACAGGTTTAATCAGCCCTAGTTGCATTGTTAAACCACCTGCAAACTTGGTTAAACCCTTTGCAGCCCTAAGCCAGCATAGCAAACCCTTGGTCGTGGGTTTGTACCCTTGCGTGATGTCCTAAAGAAAACTGTCTACCTTAAGCTATGTGAGTTTCCTCATGAAAAGCCTCTTGCACAATTGTCCACACAAAACTACCCTTTTGGTTTTTAGACCTTGGGATTTGATACCATATTAATTACAATCATAGTAGCTAATTTTCTAATGATTAAATAAACTTTGAATCAATTACACAAAACATTAAAATTCATACTCCAGAAATGAACACAAATACACAACAATTTACACCTTGAAAGCTGCTTTGCATTCCTTAGAAAGCTTGCAGGGAAACCTCCACAACTATCAACTACAGCTGCACAAAATTAATACACTATATTGAGTTATTGAAGTTCTATCTTGCATCTATCTTTATACTATTTAGCTAAAAATATCTAATCTTCCAAAATATAAATCTTATCTCCCACAAGAGATGACTTGGAATATAAGTCTAAATCAGTGGTGATTATCTACACTTTATTAGGCTTAATTAACTAAATAAAAGACTTTCACTTTAATACTAAAGTGAATTACAAAGTAGAAATAACTCAAACTACTTGCATGTGCACACTGAACCTATGTAGAAGTTCCAAACTGAGCTAAAAACTCAACAGTCTTTACATGAAACTGGGAATTAAACCATTTCCAAATGTCAAATTCTTGGGCCTGCTGTGAACCCCTTGTTACCATCATGGTTTTTGATGTTAATAAGAGGCTTCTTGCCAGTATTTGCAACCAGCCAAGGCCCTTGGTCCTGAATTTGATCTTCCATGAAAGAGCTTATTCCAAGTCTAAGATTGCAAAGGGTTTCTGACACATGTTGGCCTCTGTTATTGATGTTTAAAGTTGTCTTAATCCAGGTGCTCTTTGAGACGGATGGGGATGGTAGAAAGGGGAGCAGAATTCCTTGCTGCTCCTGCAACTTTGCTTGTTGCTGCATTAAAATAAGGTTGAAGTCTGCCAATTCTTTCTTGAGGGCTTTTAACTCCTAGGCTTGGGAAGGACTATGGAGACCTTACTAGGACAAACTTCTAAGGGCCTCTGAAGGAGGTTTCTGCTTGAACATGGTTTAGGTGAGGTGGCCTTCTATTAGCCAATTCCTCAACCAACAGTGTGATTTCATGTCTGGTTGAGTGATCTAAATTGATGCAACCCTTAAGCATTTGCAGGAACAAGCTGTGCTCAAATGTTGCTGAATTCACTCTTTAGTAAGAGAAGTTGCAGAGATGAGGAAAGGGCCGAAAAAAACTAGACAAGAATGGTGGTCACAACAAGATCCAAATAAGCGGAAAGGAGGTTAAAGAAGCTGTAAATTTATTTCTCTTGCCCTATTAGGAAATAATTAAGGTGCAAGTGACATCTCATCTGAGTGAGAATACCACTGTCAAATCTCCTCCCGTGCTAAAGTGTAAGGTCTGCCATTATTAAAATGGTGGTGTGAGCAGCATAAATACCCGCTACCACTAGTGGGTGATCCCATTTACTAGGGACAAGTAGACATTTAGAATGCCTGTCACCTTTGTAATTTTTAATATAACTGAATTTGTTTCAAATTTCCTTTTGCAATAATGTGAGTGTGTCCTTAGACTAGGGTGGTGGCTTTTATAGGGAACATGCACACTGTTAGTGATGTGTTTTCTTGTCATTAACAATTGCTGCGAGGCTGTTTCTAAGCCTAGCATGGTGAAGGTCTATATCTTTAGCTATGTGTTTCTGAGAAGCAGTAAAAACAAGGCTTGTTTAGCAAGAGTGTCAGCTCACTGTTCAATTCTCTACACATGCCAGATTTGATGGCTTTGGAGTCTTTTGAGCTTGTTGTGGGCACCACTAAGAATCTGCTTAAGCTTTCAATCTAAGTTACCCGTTCGGTTTTGGGTTCGGGTTCGGGTTCGGGTTCGAGAACCCGGTTCGGTAAAAAATTTATTTGGGGTTGGGTTCGTTTTGGGTTCGGTAATACAAAAACATATAAAAATCAGAAATATATACATATTTGTAGCAGTAATTAAGTTCAGAATACACCACCATATTAATAGTCAAATAACATAGCAAAAATACACCACCACTTGATACTCAAATGTCATGATATAGTTTCATTTGGCATATTTTATTGCTTCCTCTTCAAACATAGGATTTGAGAAGTATGTATCCAAATTTTGGATCTAAGAACGTGTTGTGCATTTGTTTGAGCTGTCAAAAGTAGGTATGCACAACTTGCCTAACCTTCATTGTAAGTCCTAGCTGTGGGTTCCTCTCTCTTTCTTGGGTCTGTTTCTTACCTTCAATTGGCAAAATTTGGTAAGAGACATTGTTTCATGAGATTATTCCTAAGAGATCTATACTCATTTAGGTAGTCCAAATAGCTCTGACCTACATTCTTCTGTCCCTCTGACCAGCTAGGTCTTCTGCTCTATCCAAAATTTAGCCATCAGGGGTCTAGTTACTGATCTTATTATTGTTCTGGTATTATTATTATTGTTGTTGTTTGCAGAGTTAATTGCATCACTGTTCATATTTTCAACATTTGTGTCAATAACTTGGTCAACTGCTGTTGTCCCTGTATAAGTGCATTTAGTTGCTGCTCTATATTAATGTCCTCATGTGAATTTCTTTTATCTTTGTTTGCCATAATTTCTTCTACTTCCAAATCTGCAAATGAAAATCTTTCTGTATTTTCCAAACATTGAAATTGTGGCCTTTTGAGTTCTATTTGATAGCACTTGTTTATTCTATCACTTGGATGCATATGGAGTGTATTTCTACATCAATCTGTTAGAGACCCAACAAGCTAGTAGGAAAACTAGTTTAGATACCAGTAAAATAGCCCTAACTGGTTTTTTTGTATTTTTGACAAATGTTTGACAAAATACTTATAAACTAAATAAATGCAAGAAATTGATTTACTTTGGTCCAACCACAATTCATGCAGCTATAAAAATGAAATATTAATGTTATTCAATTGAAATTTATCTCAACACAGCTACACACGAAGACAACACATATCTATTTCATGTGTTAGAGGCAAACATTAGGGTTAGAGGGAATAAAATAGTCTTTAAAAGTCAACGAAAGGTCAAAAAATTAATTAAAAATTGCAAAAACACGTTGAAAAAGTCTGCCTGGGCACAAATTCTACCTGGGTTCGAAAAAAACGAACCCTGGCCGAACCCACAGTCAGGGTTTCGAACCCTGGTCAAACCCACAGTCGATTTTTCGAACCCACAGCGAATTTGATTGAACCGGATCCGAATTTCGAACCCGAACCGAACCCGAACCGAACCTGGGCTTCCCAGGGGCGAACCCGGTAACTTAGCTTTCAATTACTCATACTGGCTTTTGAGGTAATGTAGAGACCAACACTTGAGCGTTTGTTTCTATTATGATCTTTTGGAACTTGTTTTGTAAAGCTATAGCTACAGACATTTTCAGATTGCAAGAGCTTCTGCTGCTCCAAGATTGGCTTTACAAAACCATCTGTATAAATTTTTATCATGAGAGAGGTGGTGATTCCCAAGAGATTTTTTTTGGTATGCATGTTCAATTGATACTATGGTATGCATGTTCAATTGATTAAAGCTTCTGGTAGTTGTAGGTATCAACTAAAGCCTAGGTGCCACAAAGTCTGAATTTGTGTTTATATTAAACATCAGACCTGGGGACAGAGTCATTTCAGTAATTCCTTTGCAAGTAGTGTCATTCTTGATGTATTATAGTTGATGCTTGACCTATCAATGTTTTTCTGAATACAATCCATTGCTTTGTCTCCTGGTGTGAGAATTATGTACATAGATTGCGAGAGTATCTTCCTTGCTCATAGGAGTTGAAGAATTTAATAGATGTCACCTGTGTGAGGTTAATAAATTTATAAACTATTTAATGCAGTCGCATATACCTAAAGGTGATTTCATGCCACACTAATACCCCCACCTCGCTTCTTTAAAATTTGGAAGAGATAAGAAATGAACTAGTTGTAGTGGTGGGGAAGTCTAAAGATAAATGCCTTGTAGGTATCGTACCGAACCATCATGGATGTCCTCAGCCAGATGTTCTGAACAGCTAACCCTTTATTGGACCCTTGTGTAGCCAGCTTTGATAGAGGGTCTGGTGCATTTTGGAGAGTTTGTTTGTTCTGTTTTTGGACGGTTTAGATCACAGTGAGCGTTGGCATTCCAGGAGTTCATCGCTTCTGACGGCACGAGATTATCCTGAGTTTTGAGCATATTACGGAAATTTAAGTGATTAAGTTAATTTATTAACTTAAAACGCCCTTTTAATAAAGTCACATTGACTTTATTTATATTTTTATATCACTTAAATGTCAAAAGGGGGATTATAATATTTTAATGACTTTAAATATTATAAAAGTGCGCCCAAACTATTGAAAGGGATATATTAAAATATTATAATATTTTAAAAACCTAAAAAGGGCGTATCTTTATGGAAATGCGTGCTTTTGCTTAAAGAGGCATTTTGGCAATTGAAACTCATATCATTTGACCATTTCTCTTTGCCTTGTGCATCTTTTCTCTGAGCATTCTCCTGAGAGCAGGGTTTGATCATTGTGTCCATTGGAGAACGGAAAACTCTTCAGTGTTGAGTACGTTTGAGGCTGTGAGAGATCAGCTGAATCCGTACAGTTGAGGGCTTCACACAGAAGTTCTACAGTTGCAGACAGAGGATTTATTTATGCAGATGTTTGTTCTTCAGAATAATCATTGAGGGTTTCTTGGTGGCGTCCTTCTACAGCTTCTGGGATTCTTCTTTCAGAGATTCCTTTCCTTCTTTTCTTGGCCGTACGGCTTGTCTTGGAATTTGTGCCTTGAGAAAGGCGTGTGAAGAAATTAATGAAAACGCCTTCTTTTTGAGAGGGCTTTGACATCTATCATTGGCGGCTTGTCTTTTCCAAGCTTTGTGACCAGTTTCTGATCAGGAGAAACCTTTCCTGGAGTCATGGCGTGCATTCAGGCTTGTTTTCACCTTTTCCAGCTGTAGATCTGGCCAGTTTCTTATTTAAATAATCTGGAGCCTGATTGGTATGTTTATCATTCTTAGTCTATCTGTTGATGTTAAATAATACATTCTGCACTTTCAATTTGAAGAAATAAGTTTAAATTTGTCTTTTATGAGCAAACATATGCTGCGCCCCTTCTCTTCTGTCTACTAAGATTTCTCTAAAAAACTCTAAAAACACTTTAAAAGACTTAAGAAAAGAGGGTTTGAACTGAGAGCCAGCAGGGCTCATCACAGTGGTATCAGAGCTCACATCCTGCCAGCTTGTGGGGTTTGAGAATTTATGAAGTCAAACAGAGAGGGTTTTGGTAAGTCCTATTTTAGAGGTGGCCCTAGAAATCAAAGAGGCGACCAGAATCCATTTCCACCATTTCCGTTTGCAGATCAGGAGGAGGAATTAGATTGGGACAATATGGCGAACAGGGCTGGAGAAAGTTCTCATCGAAATAATTGGGAGGATGAGGACAGAGAAGCCAAAGACGTGCTTAGAGGCATGGTTGCAGGACAAGAGCAGGTTGCAACTATTCTTCAACAACTCAGCACGAATGTTTAGAATTTGTCATTAAACAGAGCTCGTAGTTTGGATTCAGATAGAGATGGCAGTATCCATAGACAGCCACAGAGGATTATAGATCCAGTACGCACCTATGAGAGAGCTACATTTCCCACGTTCACCAGAGATGATGCTGAGGAAGTGGATGAAGCTGAACAGGGTGGTGAAATAAATTTTGCAGATAATATTATGGCGATGCATGATGAGTGGGATAATTTGCCACCAAGGGTTAAGGAGCACCTTAACTTTGACAGGTTTATGAGCCAGAAGAGAGAGCACACCAGGAACAGGAATGACAGGCGTCCTAGACACCAACAGAGTGATCTTAAACAGGCAACCAACAAACTAACCTTAGTTCACTTTGATGGCAGTGGCAGAGTTATAGCACGTGCCTGGGTTAGTAAACTGGATACTTTCCTGACACTACGCCCCATGCCTGAGGTGGATGCCATTCGCTTTGCAGCACTTCATCTAGATGGCGTAGCACATGACTGGTGGATTCATGGTATGACTACCCTTCATCATGACAGGATTACCTCGTATCAGGAGTTTACTGATAGACTGGTAGAGAGATTTGACAGAAGGGATCCGGAGCTTTTCTTCAGAGATTTAGCATAGCTGAAACAGTTAGGTAGCTTGGAATCGTACATTGGTGAATTCCAAAGACTATCTGTTATGGTGACAGGGATCTTAGAGAGAAGGCTGGTCATATTATTTATTGAAGGTCTTTTCGAGCCCATGAAAGGTTGGATAAAAGCATTTGATCCACCTACTTTACAGGAGGCAATGAGGAAAGCTCGCAGCATGGAGCTATCTACACCTCGTAAGCCTTTTAGCTGGAGCTCGAAGCCTACAACATCATACACGGAAAATAAATCAGATCCAAAGAAGGCTGATAATACAGATCAGAAAAAGAAATTTGCAGCCCCTTTAGATCGAGAAACCATGAATGATTTGAGAAGGAGAAAACTCTGTTTTTATTGCAAAGGTCCGTATGATTTTAATCACGATTGCCCCCTCAAACCAAAAGGGCAAAACAAGCATATGGAGTGGTTTTATGAGGAAGAACCATTGACTGATTTTTCTGATCAGCGAGCTCCAATCTATGATACAGATGGGGAAGAATCAGAAAATGAAGCAGAAATTGCAGAGGAAACAGAACTTAAGGAGGCTCATATGTCCAGCATGCAGAAAGAGGGTTCTTTCAGACTCCGTGGGATCCTAGCTGGTCAAAGGGTCATATCTCTCCTTGATACAGGTGCAACCCATAACTTCATCGATTCACGGTTGGTAGAGAAATGAGGTATTCAAACTCAGCAGTTTGAAGGTATACGTGTGAGGGTTGCAGATGGGAACACTCTCGATTGTGAGAGGATGATACCTGACTTGCCTTTGAAACTTAATAACTTCGAGTTCAAGGCAGATTTTTATGTGGTAAACATGGGTGGAACTGATGTAGTTCTTGGCATGAAGTGGCTTCATGCAATAGGAGAGTTCACGCTTAATTTGCGTGACATGGAGATGAAGTTCACCATTGATGGCACAAATCATATTCTCAAAGCCATCAGGGACAACAACCTTAGGGAGATTTCACTTCGGCGAATGGAGCGTTTGATTTGTAATGATATGGTAGAGTGGGCTGCTGAATGCAAGCTAATGCCTTCACAGTTGGATCATCAAGCTTCTCCATACCATCCAGATGTGCAGGAACTTCGAATCAAACATGCGAAGGTATTCAGCGCTATTCCACCAGGCAGGCCTCCTGATAGAGGTATTGAGCATATTATAGAGCTGGAGGAGGGCACGAAACCAATTATGATTACTCCTTACCGGCACCCCAAGCGTCTGAAAGATGAGATTGAGAAGACTATTCAGGAGCTGTTAGCTATGGGGCACATCAGGCCGAGTAAGTCACCTTTTCCTTCATCAGTTGTTTTGGTGAAGAAAAAGGATGGTACACTTAGAATGTGTATCGATTACAGAATGCTCAACAGGAAAACCATTAAGAACAGGTATCCTATTCCTCGGATAGATGAGTTGATAGACGAGCTTCATGGAGCTTGCTACTTCTCAAAGATTGATTTGAGAACAGGTTATCACCAGATCAGCGTCCGAGAAGAGGACATAGAGAAAACGGCGTTCAGATGTCACTGTGGACACTTTGATTTTTTGGTTATGCCATTTGGGTTAACCAATGCTCCAGCCACGTTTCAGTCGACAATGAACAGGGTTTTCCATCCTCACTTGAGGAAATTTGTTTTAGTGTTCTTCGACGACATCCTGGTATATAGTAAATCATGGGAGGAACATATGGTTCACTTGGATGAGGTTCTGAGAATACTTGACAGGGAGTCCTTGTATGCCAAGGAGTCCAAGTGTGCATTGGGCATGGCAGAGCTTTTATATCTGGGACACATCATCAGCGGTGCAGGAGTCAGCATGGACCCAGAGAAGGTTCGAGCCATCATTGATTGGCCTACACCTGAGACTTTGACACAGCTCAGGGGATTTGTAGGATTGTGTGCTTTCTATCGTCGGTTTGTTAGTGGGTTCTCGCGGCATGCTGCGCCACTAACCGATTTGACTAAGAAAGGTGCTTTTGAGTGGACACCACTAGCACAAGCGTGCTTTGAGAAGTTCAAACTTCTCATGACTTCGTGTCCTGTTTTGGCTTTACCGGACTTCACTAAACCCTTTGAGTTACATTGCGATGCCAGTGGTGAGGGTATTGGTGCAGTTATTATGCAGGATCGTCACCCTATAGCTTTTGAGAGCAGAAAGCTAAGAGGGCCTGAACGGAGTTTTAGTATCTATGATAAGGAAATGTTGGCTATCATGCATGCGATGGCCAAATTCAGGCAGTACTTGATTGGTAGTAAGTTCACTGTGAAAACCGATCATAATAGTCTGAAGCATTTTCTTGGACAGCGAGATCTTAATGAGAGACAACAAAAATGGGTCAGCAAGCTTCAGTCTTACGATTTTGACATCTCTTATGTCAAGGGCACTCAGAATGTGGTTGCTGATGCTTTATCTCGCCGTCCTCACTTGGGTTCTATTACATTGGTTTCAGAAGACTGGAGACACCTGATTGTAGCAGAGTATGCTAAGGACCCATGGGCCTCTAGCATAGTAGATGGATCAGTGTTGGATGACAGGTATTCACTTGTAGATGACCTTATCATCTACAAAGGGAGGATTTTATTGGTCCCAGGTTCTGAGATGAGGGACAGGGTTTTGAGGTCATTGCATGATTCACCCATGGCGGGACATCCCGGGTACTATAAGACCTATCGGCAGGTACGGGAGAGATTCTCTTGGAAGGGTCTCAAGTCCTATGTTCTCCAGTATGTCAGGGAATGTCTTGTTTGTCAGCAGAACAAGCAAGAGCACACATACCCTGCAGGTCTTCTACAGCCGCTTCCTATTCCTGAGAGGAAGTGGGATTGTTTATCCATGGATTTCATCACGGGCTTGCCAAAAGCTCAAGGGAAGGACAGTATTTTCGTGGTGGTAGATCGATTGACGAAATATGCACACTTTTTCGCAATCACTACTACACACACGGCTACTCAGATTGCTGATTTGTTCTTCCGAGAGGTATTCAGGCTGCACGGTTTACCTCGTAGTATAGTTAGCGACAGGGACAGCAGATTTATGAGTAACTTCTGGCAGGAGTTATTCAAGCTTTGTGGGACAGAGCTCACCCCTAGTACCAGTTACCACCCCCAGACAGATGGGCAGACAGAGATCGTCAACAAATGGGTGGAAGGGTACTTGCGTAACTATAGTTCAGGGCAGCAGAAGGCATGGGTGAGGTGGTTATACTTATGTGAGTACTGTTACAACACCACCCATCACATGAGCATCCAGATGACACCATATCGAGCGTTATATGGATATGACGCTCCGAGCTTTCTTGATTTATTGCTGAGTGACAGTAGAGTTCCCAGTGCTGGTGATTTGTTACAGGAGAACCAGGATATTATGAGAGCACTTAGGGAAAATATACAGAAAGCCCAAAATCAGCAAAAACAATATGCTGATCAGAGACGAGTAGAGCGGTCTTTCGAGATCGATGATTTGGTGTACCTGATGCTTCAGCCGTATAGGCAGTCTACCCTTCGCAAGAAGGGCTCCGAGAAACTCAAGCCGCGATACTATGGACCTTTCAGAGTTGTCAGACGTGTGGGTCAAGTGGCTTATGAGCTGGATCTTCCGGTGGACAGTAGAGTTCACAACGTGTTCCATGTGTCGCGCCTCAAAAAGGCGTTGGGACAACACGTAATTCCTTCTATTGATTTGCCACCCCTGGATGATGAGGGCAAATTAGTTTTGATACCTGAGGCCATTCTGGACTCCAGAGAGCGTCATCTTCGGAGGCGGGTCATCAGGGAATACTTGGTTAAGTGGAGGGATCTACCGGCAGAGGATGCGGCGTGGGAGAGTGACAGTGTTCTTCAGCATCCAGCTTTGAGTTTGCTTGTGGACAAGCAAATTCGGGGAGGGCGGACTGTGATGTCCCCTCGCTAGACAGTTCTCGGGAACAGAGCGTTAGCCCTTTATTGGACCCTTGTGGGCTAGCCAGCTTGGATAGAGGGTCAGTGGTGCATTTTGGAGAGTTTGTTTGTTCGTGTTTTCAGTGGACAGTGTTTAGATCACAGTGAGCGTTGGCATTCCAGGAGTTCGTCGCTTCTGACGGCACGAGATTATCCTGAGATTTGAGCATTTTACGGGATTTTAAGTGATTAAGTTAATTTATTAACTTAAACGCCTTTTTAATTAAAGTCACATTGACTTTAATTATATTTTATATCACTTAAATGTCAAAAGGGAAACTTTAATATTTTAATATCTTAAAATATTGAAAAGTGCGCTCAAACTATTGAAAAGGATTAAATTAAAATATTAAAATATTTTAATGATGAGAAAGGCCGTACATTTCTTGAAATGCGTGCCATTTGGTATAAAGGCATTTCCTGGCAATAGAAACTCACTTCTTGACTATTTCGATTTGCCTTGTGCATTTTTCCTTCTGAGCAATATCCTGTGACCAGGGTTTGATCATTGTGTCCATTGGAGAACGGGAAACTCTTCAGTGTTGAGTACTCTTGAGGCTGTGAAAGATCAGCTGAATCAGTACAGGTTGAGGGCTTCACACAGAAGTTCTACAGTTGCAGACAGAGGATTTATTTATGCAGTTGTTTGTTCTTCAGTATAATAATTGAGGGTTTCTTGGTGGCGCTTCCTTCATCAGAGGCAGAGGTTTCCACAGAGTCTTCTTGCATTGTTTTCCATAGCCGTACGGCCAGCATTGGGGTTTGTGCCTTAGAAAGGCGTGTGAAGTGAAAGAGAGAAACGCCTTCCTTTTGGGCTGGTTCTGACTTCTATCATTGGCGCCTAGTCCTTTCAGAGCTTTGTGACCAATTTCTGAGCTGGAGAAACCTTGTCTGGAGTCTTGGCGTGCATTTATGCCTGTTTTCACCATTTCCAGCTGTAGATCTGGCCAGTTTCTTATTTAAATAATCTGGAGCCTGATTGGTATGTTTATCATTCTTAATCTATCTGTTGGTGTTAGATAATACATTCTGTACTTTCAATTTGAAGAAATAAGTTTAAATTTGTCTTTTATGAGCAAAAATATGCTGCGCCCCTTCTCTTCTGTCTACTAAGATTTCTCTAAAAAAACTCTAAAAACACTTTAAGACTTAAGAAAAGAGGGTTTTGAACCGAGAGCAGCCGGGGCTCATCACATTTTCTACTCGGAAAGATTTTAGCATGTTTCCAAAGCGGTCTTTTCACTTGGGGTTTGAGACATTGAAAATATATGGTTTGAATTGCAAATGAATGTATGCAATAACAAGTAGGGTTTCTAAAATTATTTAAGTTGCAAGTAGGGTTTGTAAAAAAAGAAATGCAAACCCAAAAAAACAATGATTTTACAAATTACAATGTTTTTTTTGTTAAAAAAACGCAAAAAAACCAATTAAAATCAAACTTACCTCTTAGATTAGGCTTGAAATGCAATGCAAACTCCTTCCGATCGCTGGTAATGAGCTTCAATGCACCTCCTTGCTGGTATGAAGCTTCCCAAATGCTATCTGAGCCTAGATTTGTCTTCAGCTTCTTGCTGGTTGCCCTACAATGAACTCTTGTTTTTCTTCACAACTCTCTTTTCTCTTCCTATTTTGTCAAGTAAATGAAATGAGGTTGATTTTAGGGTTGGGGAGATGATATAAGTCAATAAAAGACCAAATTAAATGACTGTTTTATGTTTTTTTTTTGCTTTTTTAATTTGACTTTGCCAATCGAGTCTTGTAGTCGGGACTCGCCTGGACTCGGTGAGTCTGGCGAGTCCACAAGACTTAGCGAGTCTTGTCAGACTCCTTAGGATTTGGCCATGTCCGAGTCCAAGCCCCCAGGACTCGACCAGGGTGACTTGACTTGGGACTCGTTGAGTCCTGGTGAGTCTGGGCAAGTCCCATTTCTGTGGCCTCAACATACATCTATTTGATCCAATCAATTTTGGTGCCAATTTTTTGTAGCATTAGGTTGAGGGAGTGGATAGGAGAGGTGTCCAAAATATATGTGAATAATGCTCCTTAAACAATAACTTAGCAGCCCTACAATTTTTAGCATTGTTTGTTATAACTTGCACAAAATTTTGAGGGCCCACTTCATGAATGGCTTGACAAAGAATGTTAGCAATAAATGCACCATCCTTCACCTCTCCTCCTCAATCCACTGCTCTCAAAAAACATTGCCCCTTTAGGGGACACTGCAATAGTGATCAATGGGTGATTTATTGCATCTTTCCATCCATTAGAAATGATGGACACCCCTGTTTCGGCCTATGAATCCCTTAATGGGATTTTCACTTCTTTATCCAACAAGGTGCTACACAACTTTTCAAAACCCAGGGCCTTATATCCTTTTAGAGCCTTATTAATTGATTTCACCATTTTTTGTCAATATGGTGAGTGAATAACATTGAATGCCAATCCATTTGCATAGACACATCTCGCTAGGTTTTGATGGGCAATCTCTCTAGCCTCATCTTGAAATACCATTTTCAACGGTCTCTTTGATCTTTTATGTCTAGAGGCCACATGTTGTTCTTCAAGTATGGACAAAAATAGATGGCTCTTTGTAGGTTGAAAATGATAAGGCGGTGGAGGGGGCTTCATCCTTTGAGATCCTTTCCTTAACAAAGGATGACTTGATTTATGGCTTAATACTTGGTTTGCTTTTCCTTACTCTTCAATATATGCCAAGACTTGTACTTTTGGAATGCCATTACCATCTTTGCTTGGACAAGATTTGATGCCTTGTTTAGGGATCTTGCACAAATGGTCTTTCACTCAATTGTATGAGCTCGAATATCTAACTTTACAATGACCACAAATCCAAACATAACCTCCACCACTTGGAATTTATTGTACCATTTTAACATATTTCCAAAGGGGAGAGTTTGGGTTTGTTTTGAAGCGGGATTCGCTCATGGAGCTCGAAACGGTTGCCATTGTAATACCAAAGACAACAAGTTCAATAAACAACACATTTGAAGAATTGAAACAAATGAAATTTGAAAACAAAAATATATAAAATAATAAATACAACATAATAGTTAAAAAAAAATAAGCATGTGTTATAGATACCTAGAATGAAAACAAACCAAAAACTTCAAAACAAAAAAATAGAGTTCATTTGTTAAAAAAAAATGTAGAGAAAAAAACCAAAAAAAACTTTAAAAAATCAACCTCTTTTGAAGAAATCTTCCTCTACAATCTCCTTAACAACAAACGAACACTTGCAAATGCATGGGAATAGCACAACAACCGGCTTGAAGCATTCAATGATCAATCTTCAACTCTATTCGTGCTATGGCAAGCAAGAAAATAAGTTCAGCAAGGGAGGAAAATATTTTTGTTTTTCATTCACAATATGAAAAATGAGTTTGCTTTTGCCTTTTGGATGTTTTGTATGTCATATTTTAGCGTTAGGGGGATGACACTTTTTAGAGTTAAAAATAAGTAGAAAAAGAGTCAAGAAAATTTAAAATAAATTGAAATTTGCTGACTTCAGGCATGATGGGCCCAAATTCTGCCAGGGTTCATCCAGGCCGGACCCACAGGCTGTGAGTCGGACCCTGTCCGAACCCACAGGGGACTGGACCCGGACCCTGAATGTAGGTTGGACCGGACCGGGACCAGGGGTCTTCTTGCTATGAACCAGTAACTTAGTTATTAATAAATATTCTCTTCTTCCATGCCAGCCAGATATGCCAACGCCCCCAAGATTAATCCTGAGATGTAATGTTTGCTTAATCTAATCATACAGTCTCTGGGTTGATTTTCAACCTAGCATCACATCAGTAATATATAAACTCATAAGTTGCTTGAGATCAAACTAGGCGAATCTAGTAATTGATTTCTTAATCTACTTTGCTTACTCCTTGATGGTTGTCATCATAGGTGATAGGAATGATGCTTATTCAGGTCTAATGAATAATTCAGTATTTGTCACTTTTCTGCTCTATATTTTTCCTATTTTTATTTTTTTTAAAATTTAATTTTTGCCTAAAATTTTGCTCAAGGATAGTGATCCTTTTTAGATTTCTATAAATGTAAGTTCTGGAAACTGTTTTGTTCTTCAACATCTTTGATGACCCAGCCAATGATTTCTTTGATACAATGGAAGCAATTGCAATCCAGATGGGAAAAGAACAATGGAAGTAATTTTCAACTAAATTTAAAATGGTGCTGACATTTGAACCAGAAACTGTGATCAATCTTATATCCTGCTTTTACCATGCAAATCTGGCTTAAGTTTGTTTAAAAATTTAAATCAAAAAATGCTAGATTCTTGAAGGTTCTAATTTCCACTACCAGGGTTCTTCAAATTCCTTTTACATGCATTTCTTAAAAAATTATCTATTATGATGGGGATACTGGATGTATGTTCAAAATTAGAAATGTTCCATACATTTTTGATTCCTGGTGAATATTTGCTTTTGCTAAGAAGCTTCTTGAAGCATTCCCTATTGAGAATTTTGCACGACATATGGAACTCCTTTTGGTTGAGATATTGGGTCTCAGTAAAAGAATTACACAGAACTTGCACCTTGCCTCATCCTTTTCTTCACATTCCATTCAGGTGGGCAGACTGCAATTGGGATGGCACCCAGGTGGGTGCTATGAAAGTCCATTGAACTAATCAGATATCACAGTCCTTTGTACTGGTGGCATATTTTTATTCTTTTATTATCAACTCATTAATTTTGAATCTTGTACTTGGAGAGAGTAATTCTAGTAGCTGCTTTTGGGAGTTCGCCGTTGGATAAGTAGCCTCTGCTAAGAAGAAAAATTTCAAATGTATTATAAAGAAGTTGACGTTTTTCTACTATTGGATGAGCGACTGAGTATTTGAAATATACAGGACATTATTCGCCTGCCTAGATTTTTCCAGTTCCTTCAGCGACCTTTGGCCAAGTTTATATCTGTATTCAGGGCTCCCAAAAGTAGGGAAGGTTATGCTGCTATTGGAGGTGGTTCACCATTGCGAAAGATAACTAATGAGCAGGTTTGTTATCCTTTTTGACTTGTAAATATCTACTTTTGTTAACTAATCAATTTTATTTGACAAAACTTCTATCCAATTTATAAAAAAATTCCAATTCTGCTACAAAATAACAATTCATAGAGGTGCAAAGTATATGTTCAAACAATCAGCAGGTTTTGTGTCTCATGAAATTCCAGATTATTTTGATGTCTTTGTCAAACATGGTAGTGTAATTTTATTGATTGAAAATTAGTCATTTTAAAAATTGTAATAATGCAAAAGCCATTGAATATGAACTCTTTTCTTGAGATTCTAGATTATAGAACTTGGTAAATATAGAGATTCAATTTGAAAATTAGTGAACATGTGGTTATATTAATGATTTTCCATTAATGATGGAGTTCTATATATACACAAAATAAGTTACACCCTAAAAAATGTGACGAAGCTCTTGATTTGAATTTTTTGGTAGGCTGATGCATTGCAACTTGCCTTGGAAGGCAAGAAGACCCCAGCAAAAGTATATGTTGGAATGCGCTACTGGTATCCATTTACAGAAGAAGCAATAGAACAGGTATGTCAATGTTTACTTTGGAAAACTCACGCAATGCATCAATAACTGTTCTCAGATGCCTGCTATGCATTAGTTCTTTTCTTGTTTGTTTATTTTTATACTTTGAACCCAGCTTAAATGGGTTGTCTGCCTTCATAATAGGTATAACTTGAGCTCTTGTTAGAAGTAAGTGATATAACTTAGCTGCCATAGTATCTGTATTGACATCTAAAAATTGGATATTTTATAGGGGCTTACATGGCTCAAAATGCCAACTTAGCAAGGTGTTCGAAAAGATAATCAGTGTTTCTCTAAGTTTCCAGTATGTGGGAGTGCAGGGACATTGGGATGTAGTTTTGGGGACAGCACACTTGTTCCCAAATTTTGAGGATGGTGGGGAGAGGGGATGGCTATTGGAACATCTTAAATAAACTAAAAGCAGCTGGGAATTTTAAAAGTAAATACAATGTGCTGAATTTGCAAGGACAATACAACCCCTTTTAAATATTTAGGGGTTTTTAACATTCTCTTTAAAAGTTACCGTTTTTATTTTTATGCAACAAATGAAGCAGGCCGTTCAGTCCTGGAAAAAAGGACATCATGAATTGTCCCACCCCAAATGGAACAATTTTTTTGCAATTTCTTTCTGATTTGTCTCAGTTCAGCAGATTGGACATTTTGTCAAACAAATCACATGATAATGTCTGAAACTAATTGTAGGTCAACCATACTTGAAATTCCAAATAGATTCACTCAGCAAATCAAAGATTTTTAATCCTCATTCAAATGACATATGACAGACATAAACATGGAAATAATTGCAAGCTACAGCCAAACAATACTCAGATTTGCAGCTTATGATAGCATTCAGAAATGATAACAGCAATTGAATAATAACAAATAATGCTAACAGCGGCTCGCCTTCTCTCAGTTCTTAATATATCAGCACTAAGAGAGGTTTACAAATAATAATTTCTGAGTGTGAAGAGGAATGGGAGATGTACATTAAACTATCTCAGACCTGTAACTCATTCGCCTAAGCCTGAGGATGCATTGAACCTGCCTTAGAACTGCCCAGGATGAATCAGCAACAAGTTCTTTTCAATCTGAGGTATTCGAAAGTCTCAGAAATGTAATGTGTATGTAGTTTCAATACCATACCAGCTCACGCCATGGTCTGGAAAGAGCACAGCCTCTGATTAGTTGCAGCCTGAGTGTCATAGCAGTCACACCTAGCTCAAACACCATCTCACATCCAACCTAAGTCCCTCCAAACAACTCCTAATGGCCTGACAACTCCTTAGGCCCCCATGTATGGCCTTAGCAAGTTAATATCTGAGGCAGAAATGAATCGCTTCTGTCTTTGCTTAGCACACCCAGACTATGAAAGCTGATTAATGTATTCTCCCAGCTAATGAGCAGCAACCAATGTTCTTAAATCTCACGCTTGGATCAGATATGACGCCCAGCACAGATACTATGATCTCTATAACCATTCAACACTGGATAATAAATAATAGACTCAGGAACTCTACTCAATCTTGGCATCCTTGTCTTGCCTGGCAAAGATTAAGTAATATGCTTACAATTCGTTTGGTAGTTATTCAAACCCTTAAATATGAGACTCCTGTAGATTCAATGAAGCACATGCACAATCCCTGCAATGGAATTGTCTGCAAGTTGGCTTGGGAGATCTTTCACTCCTGTATTGAGCTATTCTTCCTGTGGGTTTTCGTCCTCAAAAAGTCTATCTCTTTTCAACCAGCAAACCCTTGCTGAAGCTCTTCACAAAATTTCTCCAAAACAAGAATAATAATCATCAATGAATAAAATGAGCTTCAAATGCTCTTTATAATACTCAATTTGCATTTGCCTCCATTTCATTTCATTTACTTTTCCCGCCTTTTTGGTGCACAACTTAATAATATATACTTTAAAAATCACTTATATCTTCCCTTTTAAAATGACACTTTTAACTTATATTATAAAGTATACTTTAAAATCATTTAAATCCCTTTTTAATAAAGTCCTTATGTCTCCCTTTAAAATGGCACTTAAGTTAATATTATAAGATGCATATTAAAATCACTTATATCCTTTTAAATATAAAGTCCCCTTTTTAATATATTTTAATAACGCATAAAGTTAAATTATTTAATTTAACTTTATTACTCGAAGTTATTAATATTAAATGCATAGGACCAATATTAACCAATATAACTCCAAGATATAATTACACCATCATGCCAAATATAGAAACTCTGCAAGCTGACCATACCAGTGACTTACTATAAATAATAAGCATGCGTCAAATGGTCCTGAATGGCCTTCGGAAGGCGCACCACAAATAAACTAGGGCATTGAGCTGAAGAATACTGAAATAAGCACCAAAGGGTCTGCTGAAGAGCCAAAGATTACCCTCAAAAGGGTCCCCTGAACACCTTGTTAGCCTACGGGGACCAGTTGGTAGACTAACCACTGCATCTGACCACTGCCTAGGAAAAGGGGACATTACACATCACCTGCAAGTCTCCTAGTCACCAAGACATTTTGAATGTTGGAGACATCACCTAGATGATTGGACATCACCCATATGTGTCTGTGTGGAATGGTCATAGACAATACTGTGACATTATCTTAGAGAGAGGGAGAGAGCCAGCACAAAAGTATAGCAGAATATTCATTTTTGAAGTTTATTATGCAATGATCCAGTGAGTATAAACTACGGTGGTATAAATATATAGATGGTGAATAAATGTTATATCTGGGAAAACGAAACCAATTATATAGTAATGTATCCATGATATTGATAATGAATCACTTACATTGTAAACTATCCATCATATTGAACTAATGGTACCTACTATTGACACTGAGTGCCAAAGCATTGACAAAATAAATATTACATTCTAACACTACTCACTTTCCACCTCCCCCTTGTCTTAGTGTGTAATTTTTTTGATGCTTAGAATTTTTTGAAACTTAAAATTTAGTTTGCAAACTCAGTTGAGTTATTGCCTTACTCACAAGTAAACCTGCAGGCTGAGTTACTTGTGAGCCAAGTCCTATAGACAGACTAGTAAGTTTGTCATGAGTTATTCATTGAGTCTTGGAGGCAAATCGTGATTTATTTGACAAGTCTTGCCTGTAGCTTGCAAGTTTTTTCTGCAGATTCATTCCACCAAAATAAAATTTGCATAGCCTTGATAAAACCCTGATTTTTGTGTTTTTGTCATTTTTGCCTTAAGTGATTAGGATCTTAGTGGCATAATTTGATTGTTGAGTAATTGAAAGGAGTTATCTATAGTTGGTCAAAAGCGAAAGAATTATGAAAGATTGCATGTGCCATGAAGGTCCCTGTGGCTTTTTACAGGCCTTAGATTGGGCTTGGTGGCATCAACCCCATAGTATATTACAAGAAGGAATGTGCCTGTGGCACTGCCACTTGACCCAGCTGCTCCCCCTGTCCCCTGCTGGTTTTAGAAAGCAAAACATAAAGATTGTTCTGGGCTGCACTGGAAGGAAAATGTCATGTTCCCTTTTTTGGGCTAAATTATATTAATAATATTATTTAAGTTGGGCCCAATAATCTCTAATTTTAAGGGCAACTTAATAATATTATTATAATTAAAATAAAAGGTGTTTTTAAACACTAGTATCAAAATAAAAAAGTATTTTTAAATATTTGGAGGGAAATTTAGGACCCAAGGGCCGAACTTGAAAAGCTATATCAAGGAGGCACCTATCTTCATTTGAGGATCATTCAAGCTATCCTTTGCATACTATTTTCAGATTTGAGCAGTTTTGTTCAAGTTAGGACATCCAAGGATGAAAACCCTTGGTTTGTTTGGTGTTTGAGAGGACGAAACCCCTCTTGAATTCGGATCAAGGACAAAAACCCGTGTTTCCAATCTTGGGTGACTCCGTTTGGGAATCACGATTGGGCTGATTTGTGGAAGACTTGGACTTTGCTACAGTGTCACTACAGTATCGCTACAGTGTTTCTCACAAGCAAATTTCATTATTTGGTTGCCTAGGCATGTTTGAGGGTTTCTACTTAATTTTCAGATTTTGGGGCCAAACTAAGGGAGAGGTCACTGCCCATACCCCATGCCCTAGGGTGATTTTGAAGTAGCTTTTCTTTGATTGCTGGTGGCCATCATCATTGAATTCATTTCTAGAGAAGGAAGGCACCATCATATATCGCTGTGTAACAGATCAGCATATTCAGGGGTCTGTTCATTGTGTGACTATCATTCCAGCTGCCCAGGACAACCATACACAAGGGGTTAGGGACAAATATTGATGTTCGAGGCTTGATCCAACATACCACAGCCTAATGCACTCATCAGCAGCACTCATAAGTCTGAATCATTATGATTGTTTGCAGCATTCATAACAGTTTTTGGGAAGCCATACTCCTAATCACAACATTCTGGGTATCATTGGACGGTTACTAAAATTGATTGTTGCACATTGGACACTCATTCTCTGACTTGCAACATCATAAGAGGATCCAACACCATCATATAGGTTGGGCAGATTAGGGCAGTTTGATATACAGGGTTTCTCAATCAACAAATGACAATTAGTGGTTCACTAAATAAAAAAATATTTGAGATTAGAGTGCAGACTGGGCCTGATTCCTGCTGATAATCTGAAGGTTGAATTAATTCCAAGTCATTATGATTCGCAGGACAATCTGGTAACTGTTAATTTTAAATCAGATTTAACAGAAAACAGAAAAGTAAACATAGATGATAGAACAATGAACACAGACTTTTATCCTGGGAAAACCCTCCTACTCGAGGGAGAAAAACCCAGCAATTTATTCACTTATAAATCAGAAATAGAAGTGCAGAAATAGCACTCAGAATCAGGCCCTAGAAAGGCCAAATCTCATACAATAGATCAACACTTAAAGATAGTGTGAATTCCTTAGTTACACAAAAATATCAACTCTTCTTCTAGAAGTGAATCTGCACCTCTTGAACGCGAATCTGCTGTTGAAGGGAATCGAATATCGAAAATGGAATGAATTGATTGCATAATGTGGAGACTATCTCCATTATATACCAAACTAGGCAAGCTCTCCTCTTGAGCCGACCTAGAAAACATATTATTTGTTTTATAATAAAAAGGCCGACTTGCCTTGAAATACCTCCCACCGCTACAAAACACTAACACTCCCTCTTAGCTAGGGAGGTATTCTCAAGTATCTTCGTCATGGAGTCTCTCAACATGACGTCCACAATGGCTACACCCAATTGTGGGAACACAACTCAGTCTCAAAGATGTGATCTTGTACAAGGGCTTTCACCTCATATTTCTCAGTCTCAGAGAAATATACACTACAAGGGCTTTCACCTCATATTTCTCCGTCTTATAGAAATATACGCTACAAGGGCTTTCACCTCATATTTCTCCGTCTCAGAGAAATATACGCTACAAGGGCTTTCACCTCATATTTCTCCGTCTCAGAGAAATATACATTATAAGGGCTTTCACCTCATATTTCTCTGTCTTAGAGAAATATGCATTACAACAAATCTTAATGATGCTGTGACTCCCTCTGGAGCTGGATTGCTTTCCTCAACACCATTTTTGACCCTGCCATATTTTAATCCTGGTTTTAGAACCTTAATCCTCTTCTTGGACATGATCTCAACTCGTGCCTTGAATTCTCATAATCTAACTCCCTCTGAATGGTAGGAGTGTAGTCGAGGGATGAATCCATATCCATTGGAGCCTCCTGCTCCTCATTGACTATCTCCATGTAATATCCTTTAGGTCACTTGAAGGTTACCTCCTCTTCAAAGGAGACATCTTGGCTTATTTCAAGCAAGGCATTCAATGATGCAATAATATCAAACTATTCAGCCAGTTGTTTGCTGTAGTATTAGTCTTTAGTGAATAAGCAGTACTTCAATAATCTCCAAGAATCGCGTAAACAGTGAACTCTATACCCGTAGTAGATCTGAACTTGTGGAGGAATCGGTCTCAAGTATCTTGGATTTGATATTTGTTTGAGACAACCATTTACAAAATGCCTTTACGAGCTCCAATATGTAGAGGAGCCCAATCACTGTCATCTCTTTCACGAGGTTGGGCATCGACCACCTTCCTCCTTTGCTCCGCCATGAGAGAAACTAGAGCAAGCATTCAAATGCAGACAAACACAATGTCTTTCCGCTCAAGCCTCGCGAGATAGGGGAACAAGGACGCGTGAACAAAACTTTACTTCGAGAATTCCCTGAACAAAGGATTTCCGAGATCCCTTCCTTCCCCTTTCTACTCTCCCTCAAATGCTTAAACCATCATCGGTATCTGAACACCAATCTACTGTCCTTTCCGCCTTTCAAATCCTTATGCAATCTCTAATAATTAATCCATCATCCTTTTGCTCCTCGATCCATCCTGCATTTTAAAGAGATTAACAATAGTTCATAAAATCAAACTGCCCCGAAGCATGTAGTCATCTAGCAAATATCATTAGATGGAACAATTAAAGGAATGATACATAATAGAACTTATCTTTGTTGAGTCAAAATCTCCTTAAATGCTGCACTTAAATCCTCTTCAGGTCTGCTCTTATCTCTCCTTTAGATCTGCTCCTATGTATGCATTAATTCTCCTTCAATTTGCTCAAACATTCACTTTAGATCTGCATTTAAAGTCTGCTTCAGATCTGCTTGATGCCTTTGAAGAGCAGATCTCAAATTTGAATAAATTATTTTGGATAGTCAGCTTAGCTCTGCAATTTTCGCCCCTGGACCGAAACCACAATTTGCATCTAGAATGCTATAGAAGACGCCTCCACAGACAGCGACTTAAATAATATTTTCTCCTTAATCGTGCGCCCATAAATTCTGAAATGACTCCTAGATCAAAATAAATATAAGCTCTCCAAACGAATAAATTCTCCACCAAAATCGAATTTATCATCACACAAAGAGCTGCGCTCAGTAGTAATGTTTCTCCATAAGAATTGCTATATTATATATCTTTTAATTGCCTGCGCCACTGCCCTTGAGGAACCATGACCTGAGGCAGTGTATTCGCCCTTCAAAGGTGCCAGTCAATGTACCACTATGTTGAATCGATCCTTCTAAGCTCAAGTATTTCTTCTTCAAAACAATCAGTTCTGTAATAACTGTAAATGACCCACAAAAATTTCTAATAGTCAAATCAATATGCCCAGAATTTCTGATGATGCTCCTTCAAAATTGTATTTTCCAACAGTTCAAAATATCTCCAATCTGCTATGAGTCGAATTGCTTAGTCAAATCTGATCAGATATTCCTGAACCTTGCTCTGATACCATGTTAGTTTTAAATCAGATTTAACAGAAAGCAAAAAAGTAAACATAGAACAATGAACACAAAATTTTGTCTTGGGAAAACCCTCCTACTTGAGGGAGAAAAACCCAGCAATTTATTTACTTATAAATCAGAAATAGAAGTGCAGAAATAGCACTTAGGATCAGGCCCTAGAAAGGCTGAATCTCATACAATAGATCAGCACTTAAAGATACTGAAAATTCCTCAGATACACAAAAATATCAACTCTTCTTCTAGAAGCGAATCTGCTACTGAAGGAAATTGAATTTAGAAAATGGAATGAATTGATTGCATAATGTGGAGATTTTATCTCCATTATATACCAAACTAGGCAAACTCTCCTCTTGAGCCGACCAAGAAAACATATTATTTGTTTTATAATAGAAAGGCTGACTTGCCTTGAAATACCTCCCTCCGCTACAAAACACTAACAGTAACATTTGTGCCAAGTTGCATTTACCTCTGTTTAGCTGTTGTCTCAGATGTATGATGATTTTGTGAATTCTGAGTTGTTCATGATTAAATGTAATCTTATCTTTGACAGTAATGATTTCAGAAATGATTTATAAGATGTTATTTTTGCGAGTTGAGGGTTTCCAGTTTGGTTTGCATAAGCATCGAGGAACTTGCCAATTCAATACTCATCAGTTCTAAAACCCTAGATTTGAGCGCATAGGCAGCCCTAGGACATTACAAAAAAGCAGAGCTTTTTTCTTTATTTGGAAATAACAAAAGACATTTTTTTTCCATATTTTTATGAATTTTCCAGCAGTTTTTAGATTCCCGATTAAATCCTGAGCAACTGAATTCCATTTGTACTTTTTTGGTTTGTTGTGTCAATCCCTATTTCAAGTAGTGCTACCATGTTTAAATAGCATTTTGTGTTGTCTAAATTCATTCTTTATGCATCTCATGTATTAATTAAGTTATTTTGTTTATTTATGTAATTTTTTTATTTGCTTTGTTTGAGTTTTCGAACTATGCTTAAAACTTCAATTTGGCTTAAATCTTTGTTGCATTGTGATCAATGTTACCACTTTTGTCTTTGCCTATTGTTGGATAAAGTGATATTGGATGTCAACATCCTTTGTCCTTGTATGCAACATTGCATTCTCGTGAGTGGAGTAATGCTTTGATCATTATGTTGAGAGGTGTAACTACAATGGCAGCAAGGGTAGATTGTAATGGCATGGAAGTGTTCACAAAACCCCTATGTTCCACTGTGTGGTGCATTTTGGGGACAGCAGGTGATGGGAGGCATTTTTGAATCACATCGATGATAAGGGATGACAATTAAAAAAATAAGAAAAATTTAAAAATAAAGTAATTATGATATTGCTATCAGGATTCAACCGTGTAATTTGACACGCTGTGGAAAAATACCTCCTACTTATCAATAAAGTAATTCTCAATTATTATTATCATTAGGCATTCACCACATTCAATAAATAACTATATTATGAAACATTAGAACTGATTGAGAATTCACGAGTCAAATACAAATTAACAAAACTTTAATGTCTAATCATTGGAGTTTTCGTTTCTAATATGCATATACAACAAAATGAAAATGGTGGAAAGCCACAACTACAAAATGACAAAATGTAGACAACTAGATCTACTGCTGCTATGCCTTTGCCTCACCTTCAACTGTATTAAAATCAGAGTTTGAATCTAAGTCATTGCTAATATGAAGGACTACCTCATCCCCAATTAACCTTCCCATGCCTCCTTATCAACCTATGTAGCATTTTTGAAATCAACATCCCACCATGCAGCTGGAGTTTGTTGATCTTGAAGTTACAGGGCACTAAGTATGACCACCAACTTCTCCGCTTGTTGAGAGGTAAGCCTATTCCTCTTGATTGATTGAAAGAAGTTGTATGTGGACCAATTTCTCCTTGTAGTAGAGGAGTTGAGAACCTATGAAAGGAGGTGAGTGCCAAGCATCCTCAACTCTATTGCATCGTTGACATTCCATGTCCAACATCCAATAGAGTTGGTTTAAGCTAATGTAGCCCTATCTGTTTTGGCCTCTATTTTGCTAAATGTTGGACTCTGAAGATTGACAAAGGCAATCTAGTGCTGTTGAATTTAAGCTGCCGTCTCAATGCTATACATCTTTTGTAGGGTCTTCATGAATGATTTGAAATTGATTTAAGTGATTCAAATCAGGAAGGTTCTGAAGTTGGGTGCATGTTTGAGCAATGATATAGAGTAGTTGCAAGTTACTCTCAACAATATATTGAATATCATAATGAATATAAAATGAGTTCATGATTGGAGGAATTTCCTAAAGGAATCTTGCTGATGGTTTGGAATGGTGCCATGACACTTGTGGAAACACAATCTTTTCATCACTTGCTGAAGGGAAGTTGGGATATTCAATTGCTATCAAAGTGATGTTGAAGAGTACATGTTGCTGCTGAAGTATACATGTTACTACTGAAGTGCACAATTGTAGAATAATAATAAAATAAGGACGTTTTTGTTCATTGATGGTTGTTGACTTGGAATGAAGCCATGTTTGTTGATTTTTCTATTTGCATGGTAAGTTATAGAGTGACAAATGCAAAAGAATGTGGAATGTTGTTTGTTTGTAGCCATTATCATTGATCTTCATGAAGTTGTGGTTGTAGATGCATGGTGGGCTATCAAATATTGATATTGCTTGTTGGTGGCTGTTGGACTTAAGAGAATGGTTGTTTAGGTGGTATTTGCTATGCCCTTAACCTATTGTGCATGGGGATGTGTAGTCAACTTGTGGCTAGCATAACCCTTAATTAAGTTATATTATAATTTATATAGTCTTATATGTGTAGTTAGGCCGACTTGGCTGGCATCCACAATATAAGTATGGTATATATAGGGGCTAGAGGCTAGCTTATTATCATCATATTGTGTCTTATGTTTCTATTGAAAACTAAGGTACTGGTTCGTTTTTGGGTTCGGGTTCGGGTATGAGATTCCAGTACGCGGATTCAGTCAATTTTTTTTTGGGGTTGGGTTCGTTTTGGGTACGTTAATACAAAAACATATAAAAATCAGAAATATATACATATTTGCAGTAGTAATTAAGTTCAAAATACACCACCATATTAATAGTCAAATAACATAGCAAAAATACACCACCACTTTCATAGTCAAATAACATAGCAAAAATACACCACCACTTTCATAGTCAAATATTAAAATATTAGTGATACTCAAATGTCATGTTATAAAATTATAAATTAAAGTTCAAACATAAAAATGTCAAGTGTTTACAATCAGCCATTAGTTCCTTTCGTAAGCAATTTTCTTTGGATAGAAAAATCTGATTGCACACGTTGTCAAGGATAGGAATGAGGGAGAAGTGGTGTATGAATAGCGATTGGATTACCATCTGTAGAAGTTGTACCATGTCAGCCATGGTCATCCATCTATTGGTCCATTTGTCTAACTTAAGTTGCAATTTGGAAATGACCATATCCAAGTGCAGAGGAAGTCCTAAATGCATCATGGGTAATTTTTTTTCTTTAAATTATAATATCTCGATAATTTCCTGTTTTCTCCTGCACGGTTGGGAAAATAATGCCAGATTCTAAGCATTCATTAAATGTACAAAAGCTTGCTGATATGCATCTAGGATTTTTTTAATATTAGTGATTTCTCACCTGATCATTAAAGAGAATAAGTGTGTCATTTGCAAAGTGAAAGTTGGTGAATCTAGGTCCTCTATCATTCAACAAAAGGCCATATATTCTTCCCTTTCTTTTGCACCAGAATGTAGTTTTTTCAACAAGTCGCTGATTATGATAAAGAGATAGGGACTGAGATAATCTCCTTGTCTAAATCTATTGGAAAATAGAACCTTGACCGAACCCACAGTGCCAAAATCGATTCCACAGTGCCAAAAACAAATCCACAGACAAGGATTCGTACCCTGCTCATTTCCACAGAGGAAAATTTGTTTCCTGGATGTATCTGCATCATTTTGGACCCATATCTTGTTTCCGTATTGAATCGTACCCGTACCAGGGGTCAAAATAGGACGTACCAGTAACTTAGATTGAAAACTATTGGAGGTAGCCCCCTGGAAGTGGCTTTTTCGAGTTTTTCCCTTGGAATTGGCCTATTATTATCAATTTTTGGCAACATATTTTCTATTATATTCTTCTCTTGTGCAAGTTATGTCATTACGGTATCGGGGATGAGTGGGTAGTTGGATAGTTGTAAATGTGCAATTGTTCCCATTACAATGCAACTGTCCATTTTCCTTTCTATTGAGTGGCCAAAGAAGGGATAAAAGAAAAACATTGAGTCATTCTGCAGATTCAGTTGGCTCAAGAATGCGACTCTCATTGATGATTTGATCATAGAGAAGGTGTTTGTAGGAGTAGAGTGGAGGTGGTGGAGTGTGTAGGTTTTATTGTACCGCTCCAAAATATCATTGCAATGACATAATATCTGTACCTGGTCTTGAAGTAAATCACTCTCTTGCATAGGAAAATTTTTCTTGTAAAGAAAAACTATTTTTCTAGTTCCAGTAATGTTAAGACATTTTTTTTTTTTTTTGATACGTAAGGTGATGATTTTATATATTCAGAAAAATATACATGCGTCTGCCTTGCAGGAAAATCCATTGATGAGCTTCAAACAGTCAAAAAATTAACCGGACAGAGTTCGACCCATTACCATAATGGAAGCACCGAGCAAAAAACAGAGACTTGCTTCCTCAAAGATTACAAATTTGCAAAAAACTAAGCTCAGTTCGAAGAAACCACGACTACCAATATATTAACAGACATACCAGACGAACACTTACCCTCCCCCCCTTAAACCCAGAAACCATTTACCTCTGCAAAGCATATAAAGCCTTCCACCCAGTCCATACCCTCCGCTGGCACAAGCTTCACTCTTTTCTTCAGAAACTCCACTGCCATTTCCGCCAGTGTGCGATGCCGAGACAATTCAGAGCCTTTAAGATCCAGAAGAAAGGGGTAAATTTTGATAGCATCATCCGAATCCCACATGGTTGCCAAGTCCGCCGGGCGTGGTATGCCCTTACCCAAGAGGGCTGCCCTCAGAGAAGAATCGATGCCCCCGAGCAAGTCCTTCCGAAACAGTCTCACCATCAAATCCTTGGCCAAGGGTTTCGGGGTGGCAATGTCCATGAGCGACGCAAGAAACCTGGAAGAAATTTGAGTATTATCCCTTGGAAATTCTTTACGCACTAAATGTTCCTTTCCAAGGACCATTTTCACTGCAGCTACCGTCGCCGGATCATCTTCAAGCAATATTCGTTTGAGACGCTGGTCCGTTACTTCCCGAAAGGCAATTTGCCTTTCCGTTGCCACAAGCGAAACAGGAGTATCGACCCCGAAGGAGTCAAGACCTTCCATTGAAATGATGATAGTGAACTTCGATTTCGCCAGCCTCGCCATTGCCGAAAATGCGCCCAGATCACCCTGCAACAAAAACATAAAAGCAGAAACCAAGGAGCCGAACTGAAATTTAGGAGAGGGCTTCCTTAATTTAACATAATAGCTCAATAATGAACCGTCAGTCATCGAATACGGATATAGATTAGGAGCTATGCAAATCTGTCCTTCGCATGAAATATAATTCCTTCCCCGCAGACCTGTACTCAATGCAATTTATGGGGCTTAGCACACGGCACTTCCGCGCATAGAGTAAGGTAGGTCGTGCACTACGTGTCCCCCGGCCGACTTCGTGAAACTTGAGCCCATCATTCCACTAGACCCCTTCAATTTAACCGAGCAAAGAGGCGGCCGAATAAACCTATCAATGCCATTCGCATACTGCTAAATTTGGTATGTTGGTGTGGTTATCACCGCCCGACCCAAAAACCACTCGTCCATCCCACGCCCCACCACCCGACCATTTAGACATCCATTGTCTGTGTGTGGGACGAGGGGGGGGGGAGCCCATCCCGCCCACAATGTTAAGACATTTTTGTTATTGACTAGAAATATCTATAAAATCTGTATGGGGTTTTCAAATCAGAAGAAGGAATTCCACATGGGTACTCACCACTCGGTGAATTATTTGATATTCTGTTTTCTGTTTCAAATCCCAATTTTTACTGAAGAATCTTCTTGAAACTCAATTCCATAAAAATATAATATTATGTTTTGTCTTCTGATTGTCAAGCTTATGTAAGGACATATAAAAATGCTTTTTTGGCTCCTGCATAAGTTGATGATTTTCATGTTCTTTTACATTTTTGTTGAAATATTTTTCCGCATGTTTCTTATCTCCTTTTTTCACTTACATCCAAACTACGTGAAGAATTGTAGTTCAACATCATATAATCGGAGGAAGTAAAATTGTTCTATATCTTTATGTGTTTATGTTCTTTTAAAACTCATTACAATTGTTTTCATTCAATTTGAATGGAGATATGGTTTAGGCTGTGTTGACTTTTACATTCTATCTATTGTCTTCTTTTAAGTATTGGGAATGTGTCATTCTTTTTTCAAGTCTATTCTGGTTTCTAAATTTCTGAAGTAAATTGCTGCAGATAAAGAGGGACAAGGTCACAAAACTTGTTGTGCTTCCACTTTATCCTCAGTTTTCAATCTCAACAAGTGGGTCCAGTATTCGTCTTCTACAAAGCCTTTTTCGGTAAATGGCAGTATGCTATATAATATATATATTTTGTAATATTTTTGGTTGTCAAGTTAGCTTTCTAGGAGAGTTAAAGGCTATGGAAATTTTAGCAAATTCTTAAATTAGACTGACAAGGCAGTATCATGGTTATTTCAGGGAGGATGATTATCTTGTCAGGTTGCAGCACGTGATCATAGCATCATGGTACGAGAGGGAAGGGTATATCCAAGTAATGGCAAATTTGATCGAAAAAGAATTACAGAGTTTCACATGCGCAGACAAGGTAGGATTTCCATGCAGATGTGATTTGCTATCATTTTCTTGAAAGATCTATCCATTTTCCTTATAACAAGCATGTAATACTGTCATTGCATGAATTGACTGACCTATTCATTAATAGAGATGGCTTTTTGGCGCTCCTATTGGCAGTTTTTATGTCTTCATAATACTACAAATATGAATATTGATTATGTTTAAGTGACAGCTCCGCACAAATATTGTTTTTTCATTGTACTGTTGCAATCCTAACATCATGTGTTAGAAGTGAAAACATAGTACAGGGAAAGCATCTTGCTTCTCTTTAGCCACTAAAGAGTGGGCCAAACACATTATTATAGAAAAGTTTAGCCAATGGCCAATTGGGTAGGGAAAACCCTCTTGCTGTGTACAAAAATGCGAGACTAATGGGGTTTTTCTTTTTCACAGGGATGGGTTGAGTCCTTTTGCAAGTAGATGTGATCCCTGGGTTGCTTTGGGTGAAGCAACTGGTATGTATCCCTTATTGGGGATCTTCTCATTTTTTGGCCCCTGCCATCAGAGATAATTTGTTTTTGTTCATAGGAAGGCTGGCCATCCCTCTCTGTGTCCTGTCTGTTAATGGTCTGGTGAGGGGGCCATTGGGGCCCAGCAATGGCCCTGTGGATGTTTCCCAGGTGTCCCTGTGTCCCTGAAAAAGTGTTGGGATGCGGACACCTGGAAAAGGCCTGGGTATGTGTCCCAATGTGACATAGGTTTAATACCATTTTCCACTCCATAGAAATCTAATTGGATATCGCAGTTGTTAACATCTATATCACCTTTGGGGAACCTCTAGTAATTTTATTAAGGATTTGAGTCAATGGGTTTGAGCCAATGCCCATACATAGTGATGGGAGATTTCAGATTTCAACACTTTCAGAACTACATTTGAAAAGAAAGGAGCCTTAAATTTAACCAAAGAACTGCTGAATCACTCAACAAATTGGAAGCAAATACTGATCTAGTAGAAGTTCAATTCAACAAGGGTCATACACTTGGTCTATTAGACAGAATAGCAACAAATATTTAGCTGGAAAACTTGACAGAAGCTTATTGGAGAAACTTGGACGCAGCCAGAATGGAAATTGGAAGCACAAATCTACAATTGCACCCTCTCAGACCTTTGGCCTATCCTCCTCATGGCCACCAAAGCAAAGCACTGCACAATCAGGAAAAACCTTTTAGATTTGAGAAAGTGTAGCTAACCCACCAAGAATTTGCTGCAAACATCTCCAAATGGTAAATTATTGTGCCACAGCAAACTGGGTTTGAAATGGTCAAATTCATATAAAAATCAAAATACTCGGAATTCCAAATAAAGCACTTGAACCATTCAGTCTTTGGTAACCTTTTCCAAGAAAGCAAACATGTGAAAAACCAGCTGCAATATCTGAATTCAAGTCATATATCAAGGATTCTCAAAAGAATTAGGAAAGCAAAAGCAAAAATTTATTCTTCAATCATCAGCTTTTCATCATATAACAGATCTACTAGTATCAAAGGGCAAAAGAACAATGGATCAATTTGAGAGATTCCAACATCCGATTGTCTCATTCTACTTCTCAAAACAGGAGGTGCTTCAACATAGTCCAGTGACCGCAAAATTCATCTGGGGATTATATCATTTCTCAAGAAGAGATCTTGAAATATGTCACAAAATTCTTCTGAGACATGCTATATGAGCCTCCTAATTCAATACACAAACAAAGTCAAGAAAAAATCTTCTTCAGCACATCCCAAAAAGGGATACAGAAATAGACAAGACAGCTTTCATGCAGCTTATCATGGAGGAAGAACTAAAAACCATAGTGTTTTCTTTCAACCTGGTTGAAGTTCCTTGGCCAGATGGTTAAACTGCTCTTTGTGGTAGAAGAATCACACAGAAACAAACAAATGCTCAAACAAATGAACACCATACTAATGCTAATCCCTGAGGTAAATCAAGCTCATATGCTTGTAATCCAAAGGCTAATTGCCTCATGAAACATGGTCTACAAGATAATTCTAAAATCATTGGAAGATGCCTTGAACCTCTTTTAAATAAAATAATTTCGCAGGAGTAATCAGCCTTTGTCTGGAGGAGTTAGATCACAAATAATATTACTGTTGTCCAAGAAACTCTACACTCTTTTAAAAACCAAAAGGGACCAGAATTGTGTGATTAAATTAGATATCTCCAAAACTTTTGACAGGTGCAATTGGAATTTTCAAACAACTCCCCTATGCTCAAATTATGAAAGAGAAATACTCCATTCATACTCACAATGCCTTCATGACAACCTAGATTGGTTAAGCAATGTTGTACCCAAACCAATTTTTTTTGCTTCATTAAGGCATTCTTTCTAAAATGGTCTAAATCTTGTAAAAGTGTCGTCAAAACTCAGTTTTTGGGCAAATCAGGTATGGGCTTTTAGTCAGTTTGATGTCAGGAAGATACTAGTAAAATTTGAAAATTTTGAAAATTCGGGTTTTCGGACCCCTATTTTTGGGAAAATCCTAAAAAAAACCCTAAAAATAGAAACTTGTCAGAATTGGCTGAAATTTATTTTGATTGGCTTATTTCACATCATGAGCACAGTGGTGAAGTCAGAATCAGGAAAAAGTTAGTTTAAGCCTGGTGGGTAGTTTTCACTTTTTAAGGAGAAAAGTTAGGACCTTCGAGGTCGTCAATGGTAGTTGGCCAGTACTAGGTGTTGAAAATCTAAGCCTGAAACTCAACGCAGAAGATTTTGTGGTCAAAGATGCTGAAAAAGATGCTTCATGACGGAGAGGATTTTCAAATGGCGAAAATTGCAAAAAATATTCTAAGTCTGGAAACACTTCACCTTGTAACGTGGGAGACGCTTGTGCAATCAATGTGCAAGTTAACTTTGCAGTGTTCGTACACGTAAAAATGGTGAAATATAGTCACACACACGCGTTAGCGACAATAATGCTTCTATGTGGTCAACCCAACAAGCGTCATGGTGTTCACGAAGTGCGAAATGGAGAAAACCATAAGTTTTAGAGCAAATCTGCGCCTTTGCAGGCCAGGGGCGCCCTTCAATTTGAAGGCCTAGATACAATTATCAGTGGTTGCAAATACATTCATTCTCTCCAGAATTCTGTTAGCTGTCCAGCAAGCCATCAAGTGAGTCCATTCGATTCGCGAAACTCCGACAATTGGAGGCGGAAGCAGAAGTTACTGAGGTTTTACATAGCAGAGATGACAGTCAAATTTCAGTTTTTGCGCCCCTGTAGCTCAGGGGTGCCCTTGAATTAGGTCTGTCAGATGATAGAATTTGCAGAATCTGTTTCTGGGGGACCTTTTCAGATTTAGCCCAGGTTCGTGATGAGTTTGTTCGCAAGTCTGTAAGACATGCTGAGTGACCATGGCAGTTGATCCAACGAGCACGTAAAACAGAGGGAAAACAAAGGTGAAAATATCAAAATGTACCTCTACAGGCCAAGGGCACCTAGCCTTTTGGCCAGTTAGATGAGGTTTTTGGCAGTTGTCATCTTCATGAGATCTGTGCAGAATCCTCCTAGCTATTTAGTGAATCCAACCATGAGCCCTCAAGATGCGTCAAATGCCCGTAGGTGAAGAATCAACGGAAAATACTAAAGGATAAAAACAAGCAGAAAAATGGCTAAGTACGGAAAAATGCACCTTCCTTGAGAAAGGCGCCCTTCTACTGGAGGTCTTAGAAGTAGTTTTCTCGCTTCGTCACTTCCAGGAACATCTCTTCCAAGTTGTTCCATCTTCGCGATGAGATCATCGATGCGCTCATCAAAGCAATCCAGCTCTCGGTAACGAGGGTCAAAGTGGAGCGTTTCGTGAAAGTTACAAATTGCAAAATCATTTTCAAGAGTGTAATTGCAGGGGCGCCCTTGCATTTGAGGGCCTTAAACCAACTTTCAGACGCTGCACATACCAACTTTCAGATGCTGCACATATAGTCATTCTTTGCGGAGTTCTTCTAGCTACGCGATGGATCCAACATCCAGTTGATGAGAGTCATCATTCATTGGTAGCGGCAGATCGAAGCACAAAGATACAAATTAGGAAAATGGCTGTCTTGTATTATATGCACCCTTTTGGGAAAAAGGCGCCCTTGTTTTTGAGGCATCAGACTCATTTTTTAGCTCTCGCAGCTCCCAGCAACAAGTCATCAGACTTGTTCCAGCTACGCAGTGGATGTGTCAGCTCGGCTCCAGGATCAATCAGGCATCTGGAAATCAATGTTCAACAGAGGCCATGATGATGTTTTCAAACAGCTTCAAAGTACGAGCTTAGCTAAAAATCTCAAGTTTTGAAGGAAGGCGCCTAGAAAGTCAAAGTTTGAATTTTTGGAATTATAATGCATATTCTAGCCGCCCTAGAAAGGTGGAACTCAGTTAATTGAATAAAATAACATTAAAATCTTTAGTTTCAAACGCCAGTTTTGCTTGCAAAGGGCATATTTCTTCATTATTTCAAGATGGCACCTATTTTAAGACTTAGTGTCAGTTTTTGTTAACAAAGTGCTGTCCAATCAGATAATTGCATTCTAAATATAGGGTTTTTGCATGCATAAGACGCTTAAATCCTCAAAAATTCTTTAAATATGCATTTAGGCGTCCATTATTCTCACAACAGGTTGAGTGCAAAAACAATTTTCTTCGTGCAAGCATGATTTGAAGGCGCCATAGGTGTTATTTTTCAGAGTTCTTCACAGATACAGGTCCAAATTATTCAACAAACTTCATTCGAGGATAGGCAAAGGCAGAATATAACTTCTATCTTCTCTCTCTTATTTCTTCTATCCTTGTCTTAGGTTTTCTCTCGCATGTCCAAGTATATGACGACTTTTCATAGTTCTGATTATCTTGGTGTGTTGTGCACGACTTTCTCTACAAAACCCATGTGTTAGATTTTTTAAGGAAAAATTGCCTTGTAGCTTCACTTTTTGAAGCTTTGCTTTTTTTTTTCTTCTGGAAATTCCTTTGCATGGTTGAGGAAAAGTCAATATTTTGAAAAATGGAGGATTTGGGTTTGCTTAGAATCATCTTCTGCACAAAACCCATGTTTCAGTTTTTCCTGGCATAAGTTGCCCACGAAAACCCTAAAACCACTGCAATTCTTGACTGAAAAGTCTTTGCATGTCAAGCTAAAAGGCGGTTTTTTCAAATTTCTGACGTTGTGGGTTTGCTTAGAATCATTTTCTCTACAAAACCCACATCTCAAAATTTTTCGTAAAAATTGCCCCCCAATAGTGTATTTTTAGCCTCACTAGGAGTCATTTTAGCTTTTTGGAGAAAGTTGTCAGAACATAGCTGTGTTTACAGTCAACAGGCAAGTTTTTCAAAATGTAGTTCACACAGTCTGAATTCAAGACCAATTCGGTCTTAATTCATGACGTCATCAAAACGACTGACACAGATTTGCATCAGGTGGATTCAAATGTTGACTTGAATGCTTCAGAAATGAACTAGATTACACTTCAAAACATTGAAGAATCCAGGTTGATAGAGGCGGCTTCACTTCCCATCTTAGTACAGTGCATAGAATTCTTGATGTCTTGTGTAAAGCATTACAATTCTACTACTCGAGAAATTCAATTAGTAGATGGACAGGTGATTTGCAGTATCAAGCCCAGGGACATTGAGAAGTGTTTCGGTGTTCCTCAGAATCCGAATAGTTTGGTCATTACCATGAATCAGTGTGAGAAAGCATTCATTGCCGATAAGGACAAATGTTAGAGTAAAATGGCAGAAAGGTGGCTAAAACAGAAGAAAGTTAACTTGGCAAAGGTGGGTCGCGGAGAGTTCAAAGATGAGTACCCAAATTTGATTGCTCTTCTTAATCTCGTTTTTGGTCATGTAGATGCCAATAAATTCCAGCCTTGGATGTATTACATCATGGCTCAGATCATTTACAAAAGGGAGCATTATGATTGGGCCTCTTTGATCAACGACGTTCTCCACAAGCAGATGACCAACTTCTTGGTTGCTCATGAGTTTCACATGTGTTTGTACCTTGTGTATCTGATTGCCTTCTAGGGCCAGTTTAGAGGGTTGAACACTAGAGGGATTCTCAGTGTACAAAACGTTCATCAATATTACGAACAACTTGAGTTCACACAGTTTGAGCGACACTTCAAGCGTGTGCAGGAAGCATTTTTGATGTACACAGTGAGGAACCTATTGTGACCTTTTCACAACATCGCCCCATTGCAAATGGGGACCCTCTTGTTTTTTTTTGCTTTTTGGGTTTTTTGCCTTGGCGCTGCAATTGCTAATAACCAGTCTTTTATAATGAGGAGTTTAAAGTTAGAGTTTTGAGTAATCACCCGAGCCAAGTAGAGGATTCAAGCCCAAAACAGTGCATACACATCGTCAAAATGCTTAGAAGGTATGGAGGACGAGGATCGCCTGTCCATTGAGTCAATTCTGACACTTCCTACTTTTTAGGGATTTTCACTCTGGCCCCCTATTTTTTAGGGACTTTATTTTTGGCACTTTTAGCCTATTTTGGACTTCCTATTTTTTAGGGATTTATTTTTGGAAAGTTTCTATTTTGGGAAGGTTTCTATTTTTGGAAAGTGCCAGGTCATGGTTTCAACATTGTCATCTTTAGAAGACCCCTGAAAGTGGAAATAAGTGAGAAATTTCAGATGAACCAGATGAAGGCCAGAAAATTGCCTAAGTGTTGGTCATGGCATGAACTTGTGACAAGTCCGCCCAAGCTGGACTAGAGAAGATGCTGGAACAACGGCCAAGTCTGCCCACCAAGGATGAATCATGGCACAAGTATGGGTAAAGCCTGCGCAAGCTTGAAGAAGACATGGCACGAGCACATAGCAAGTCCACCCAACAAGAGTTTGACGATGGCATGAACATTGGGGAAGTCCATGTAAAGTCCGCCCAAGTAGAAAAACTTAGAAAATTGACTAAGTGTTGGTACCTTGAGGAGGGAAATTCAGAAAATTGGCTAAGTGTTGGAGAGAAAATAAGAGGAATGAAGAGGAAAAGTAAAGAGGAAGTGAATGAAATCCTTGTCCAAGGATGGAATTTGTCCTACATAGCACAAGCCAAATTCAATATTGAATACAAATCCACAGGCAAAGTTCATCCAAAACCTTGGCTAAATGTTGAATGATCCACATGAAGGTATTACAAAATGAAATTGAATAGCCAAAAAATTTTGGCTAAGTATGGGAGATTCTTAACAGAGGAAGGTCCAATTTCCTCCATTGTGGCAAAAGCATAGGGGAGTTCCTCTCCGAATTCAAGGCACTTGAAGGAATTCCAGAGCAATCTGGGAAGAAAGACTTAATAACTTCAAGTCTAAACATGTGCTCCAAGGCGAGACTTCCAATATAGGTGAGAAAGAAATCAAAGTCTCAAAAGGAATCCAAGATCAAAGCTAGGAAGAAACAAGCACAAAGGACAGAGTCATTGGCAAGGAAAATATTCTAAGGCAAGAACATGGAAAAACGAACAAAGTGACCAAGGAGGACATCCAACCTGCTGAAGTGGCGCCTCGACCAATCAAATTGTTCCAAGTTAGCACGTCCAGATTCAATGAACCTGACACTCCACCATGCAGCAGCTTTCTATTTTCATATTTAGCAAAAGGACAAGTGTCCTCGAATGTAATTTTCTCATTGGTTGAGAAGGAGTTAGTTATGACAAGCCCTAATTAGGGTTTTGTTTTGTAATCTCGACCGTTGATCCTAAATCAATCTTGGCCATTGAATTGTAATTGGGGAGCCTATAAATTAAGCTCACCCCTCATTTGTAAAGCATGGGAGCATGTTGCAAAACATGTTGAGATAAGTAATTGTTGTGTACGACTGCCAAAGTAATAAGTAATGCATGCATTGTTTTGATGGTGATTACTTCTCTTATTTTGGAGTTTGCATGGTTCTTATCCCTCATCATAGTTTAGATTTTATTTCATGTATGTTAGATGAATGCAAGATTTGATAAGTGTTGGTTATGGTGAAACTTTTGCTCATACTTTCTTTGAATGGATGATTTTCGTTCAATATGTAAAGTTAGCCTGAGCTTACTTTGTGGATGCTTAACTTCTGTTTGGATAAATATTGTTCGATTTGATGGTTGTTATTCATGACGTGAAAATCATAAGCACACTCCCTTGAAGATTGCACCCACTTTGTGGAGTAGTCGTTGAGCGTGGCGAAGCAAAGCGTGGTTATTGGTTTCACCGAGTAAATACCGTCTCTTGAATTCTTAGGAAGTAGATTATAAATTCTAAACCCTTATCTCCTTTTTAGTTTGTTTGATCCAAGACCCAATCAACAGAGCTTCATTGCCTAAACCTTCATTGTGAATTGAACGAGCCTAGCATAAGTCCCTTTGTGTTACCAGCATATCACAACAACCATTGAGCTTATCCACATGTCAAGACTTGACATAAGGAACCTTGGAATCGCCATATGATCTTCTCACAGTCTTAGCATACCCGGTGGTTTTTCAAGAGAGGATAGGGTGTCTTTGGGAATTTTATTTTGATGTTTGGTGTGTCACAAAACACACATCAATAGAACCTAGACCGGGAGCTACATGTACGTATCTCAGTGGAAGCTAGAGCAGCAATGGTAGAATGGGCGGATTGGTTCATTCAGTTCCCTACCTATACCTACATTCGCATCTATGGATATGCAGGTTATCTAGCCATGCTACCCTGTTATCCTTTGGATAGGGTGGTTTTCATGGAGTTTTTATGGCAGTTGTACGATGTTCATTCACATTTGCGCAATAAACGCAAACCGGCTGCCAATTTTCCATTACAGATGGGCATTTTTAGGTGCAAGACAACAGTTGATGCTAAGGCTATGGGCCATGAGTTAGCAAGATTTAATCTTATGTACCTCGTTGAGAGACGCTCATATGACCCTTGGGGTTATTACTTAGCACGCCTTGGAGGTTGCTCTTATCACAAGCCTTCTATGGAGGACTACTGGGTCAATTGTGAGGATGAGTTCGAGGTGCGTAGGCGCAGCTATAGCAAGTTCACCCTTTTACAGATTTCTGTCTTCATGTCAGAGGATGTGGGAGGATTGTCAGATGATGATGGGGATGTACTTCCTCCATTTTTCAGAGAATAGGTTGATACGCAACCACTTCCAGCTGTCGATTGGTTTGCCAAGGAACTCATCTGTTAAGGAAAGGTCAAGCAGGGTTGTCAATAACAACATACTCTACTTGGATAGCAAGAAGACGAGGACGGTAGTCATTCCAAATACAGAGCCACCACCGGTGGATGTTTCACTGCCTTCCACATCAAGGACAAAGCCCAAAGAAAAGAAAAGGAGTAATCCTCCTAAGGGAAGCAAAGTATCTGGGAATTCAAAGGGAAAAACACCAGTTGTTGTTTTGGACCAGCAAGAAACACATGTGGAGATTGCCACAAATGTAGTTGAGAGTGTGCCAGAAATAGGGGTACAGCCTCCCTTGCCATCACCAACACCACAACAGTCTCCAGTTCCGGTTCACATTGACTTGGGGCTAGACTTGTCACCATGTAGCAGTGCTTCCATGCATTCCCACTCATCAAGAGTTCCTAGGTCTAGCACCAACCTTCCCAGCGAGATTAGTCGAGACTCGTCTTGGCTTGAGAATCAGTTGGGTAGGAAGAGGAGGCAGCCATCCTACAAACTAGACTTCTCAGATTTTGATCATGTCTACTAGGACACACCAGATAAAAGGATAAAGAAGCAAGTTCATGTAGGGAGGAACATTGACAAGGAAATCATAATTGAGACCGCTGCACCTCCAGTGGATAAGAACTTGGATGAGGTAGAGGTTGAAGACTTCGCCTTAATAAAGGTCAACCTTGGTAGAAGCACACGCCAAGCAGATGTTGATTTCTTCCTCCAGGTCGCAACGTAAAGCATAAAGGAGAGAATCATAAAGGACGGAGAAGATAAAGCAGCCTTCAAGGCTGAAATCTAGCAGCTTCGCTAGTATATCCCCAACCTTATGCATAGCATTGAGAATTTCACTGCCTTGCTCTCACAAATGTTAGAGTTACCAGCAGAGCAAAATCAGCTAATTGTATACGGGAAGCGCCTGAAAGATTGGGAGGAGGAGTTCTTCACAAGGGGCTGCTTCATGCTTTCAAAATTGCACCAATTGAGGTGCAACACCATGAACTTCATACACAAATCCAGGATGCAGAGCGAGACTTGGCGGTTGACAAACCAAGGAATGAAATCATTATCTCTCATCTGAGGATGGAATATGACTCGGTCACAGACGAAGAAGATAAGGAAGCCATTTTTACTTGGAGAACACAATTAATCTTCAAGGAAAAAATACATGAGACAATTGTTGCAGAGTTGGCCGAGTGCAGAGAACAGGTGACTAGTTGCTATCCAGTTCGCGACAACTTTCATATCGCGAGTTCCTTGCTAGTATTAGTGTGAGGATGGTGAGTTCATCGAGCTTGCTGACATATAGTCAGAGTTGCAGGTACTCATTCATGGTATTTTCAGTGGTAATTCCATTGGTTGTAAGTTGGATCTGTTGATGTGATTTTTATGACCGCACCAATTAGTAGAACAAAGTAATCCGAAGGCTACTCCATTCTCTCTTGATCAAAGAATCCCGTGCGCTAAGATTGCAAGAAAGATCGCACGTTCAACTCCAAGGTTCCGAAATGCTTTGGAATACCCTCAGTAGGTTCATTGTGATATGCTGTTTACATGAGGGGACTTACACAATTGTTCATAAGGCTTGCAGCTAACAACAAATGGATGATTGGAAGGGAATTTTGTGCGAATGATTTGGCGTTGAGGTATGAATTTTCCTAAAACTAACCAGAAATATGCTGAATTGAATGGCTGCAGAGATTAGAAAATATATGTCCTAGTCTAAATGCAAGGGGGTGTTTAGCTTGACTTCAATGAACTTCAACCGAATGTTGTCTTGCCTCCCATTGGACAACTTCAACAAGGTTGGTGCAATCTTCAAGGGAGCGAAAAGATGTTCAAATCACGACTCAACAATGCAAATACCATCAAAACGATGCATACATACACATGAATCTTGACCGAAGTTAAGTCTAAAAGGTATTCCAGTTGACCACGCAGGACAAACTTACCATCAGTAAGCTTGTTAGTGGTATGGATTAATGAAGCTCACTTAAATCAAACACAACCACCCATAATTAACTACTTGCATGAAAATGAGAGTTACTCTAACTTATATCCTACTTGAAGTCGAAGGATGAAGAAACCTCACTAACTACTCATAACAAAGACAAATTCACCAATCAATGAAACTCTTTTATTATGATAGTCTTCGTAACAATTCCTTACAAAATTCTCAAAGGAAGAATTTTCCTTCTCCTTCAAACAATGCAATGAAACTATTCTAACTCTAACTGTCTCTCTAAGCTCTAGCAAAATGTCTACTCTCTAGTCTGATCTAATGTCTACTAGTGTACAAATGAGGGGACTCCCCTTTATATAGCTGACCAATCCAATGGATGGTCCAGATCAAATTACAATGGATGGCTCAGATTGAGCCACTTCAGCCCTAGACTGGATTCTGCCCTAAAAACCGCCAGAAGGTGGAGTGGTGCAATTAATGAGCACAAAAATAGCAGATTCCTCCTTGACCACTATGGGATATTAATGCCCACAATCCTTCTAGAAGATTCTCGTCCATGACTCTGTTTCCATTGATCTTCTCTCTGACCGCGTAAGCTACGAACCAGGCCAGCATTGCATCAACTACCTGTTCTGAAATTGCCGGAGTAAGGTTGAGCTGATACTCAAGAATAGCAATCGTCTGTTCCTGCCGTTCACAAGACTTTCTCCAACTCTCGATAGATTCCTGTGTGCTCTGAATGATGGCCGAGAATGTAGAGATATTTTCAAAGTCCAGTTGAGCAAACACCCTCATCTCGGAGAAGAAAGGCTGCAACCTCCCCTTCAATCCATCTATCTCCACCTCCTCGGGAGTTAGCCTTCTGGTGAATAACGCTTCCAGCGTATTGAGGATGCCTTCGTGAATATTTCCCATTGCTTTTCTGATCTTGGCAGACTCCGTCTTTGCCATGTCGAAGAAACCTCTGCCAGTGAATGTGGCAGAATACCACCCTGGAAAATCATATCTATCCCCTGCTTGGATCACCCCTTCATCAACCAAAGTCTGCACGGGTATGCGCATCAGAACAGCCAGGCATGGAATGGTCTTATCCTGGAATATGTGGGTGTCGTTCCAAGCCTGCTCGATGTTCTCCAAGCGTGAGAGGATACCGGAAACATGCTGGAAAGAGGAGACAAGATCAATCATAAATTTTTCAGCCTTAGCACGGACACTGCCAATCCACTTATCTCCCTCTTGAATGGCCTTCTTCATTTCTTCGAGCTCGCTGATCGACTCTCGTGGAAGCTCAACTGGAAGCTCCACCGTTGGGTTCTCTTGAGCACATGGTTGTGCTAGATGCCGCACATACCCAACTAATGCCCTATGTTCCTTTTTCAATTTCTTGTACTTTGCTTCCTTTCGCACCAACCTATCCTTCAGCGCCTAGAAGGAATTTTCAGCCTCCTCAACAACTTGTGCTCCGGAGGGACGCCCTAATTCAATTGTAGTAAGAGTGTAACTCTCAGGCATCACATCACCCAGATCACACTCCTCCCTCGGAACTGCAACATGGAGAGTGTGAGAACCGGCCTCATTCGTTTCCATCCTGGAGTATTTCCTGGCTCTCTTTCTTTTAGGTGACTTACTTATTCTGTTTAGGAGTTCTTCCATTTCTACTGCCGGGTCGGCATCATCCTCTTGATCTCTCCTTATTGCGCGTGTGAACCAATTTGGAACATTCTGCTGAGTGCCATAGACAATAAGGGGCTGCTCCTCTGTTGCTTCTACTCCATGAACTTCTTCCTGAGCAACATTTGGTCGAGGCTCATCTGTTTCCATACGCTGGCTATCCTCCTCAAAACCCCGAACTTCCGGCTCCACAATATCTTCCTCCTCAAAAGCTGCCTCAAGTGCACGATCAAAGCGAATGTCCGTCTCTGTTTCTTCTCCTTCATCTGGCTGATCGGCACCCTCAGGAGCGTTGGCACTTTGACTATCAGGCTCTCTTGACAACGGCTGATTAACTTCCTCCATATCCTGTTCTTCAGCCACTCGATCCCTCTGATTTGCAAACATCGAGACTTCATGTACGCTGGAGGATTGAGCCAACAACTAAGTAGGCGATGTCTCCTCTGTCCTCTGAGGCTCAGGCTGAATTGGTTCTTCCTCCTGTTGTGGCTCCGTAGCTTGAGCGATTTGTTTCTTCTTCTTTGCCGACATTTGTGGCCTCCGATCGTCCATGAGATCGTACGAGAGGGCAATTGATCTTCTCTTCAGCCTGTGAACATGCCCATCTACCCAGCTTCTCGTGAAAGTTAAGACAGGCATAGACAAAGTGTCTAAGTCTGTAATCTCCGGCTCTGCCTAATCCGGTGGTGGGATTGGTGTGTTCTTTATTGACTCATAGTCTGGGTGAGTAAGTCTGGTATCTTCATCAACTTGATCCGAAACTTGGACCACCTCACACTCTCTGATCAGCTTCAGGAGCAATCTGGAGAACATCCTCCTTCTAATTTCAGCTTCATCTCCTGCATTTGCCCAAAAATCTTCTAAGTGAGCCCGGTGCCTATATTCTTCGCCTTGCATAGTTCCAATCTTCCCTCGAGGATCAAAGTCTTGTCGACTGGTATGGAGAGTGAGGTGATAAAACTGCAATTCATCATCCGCCTCCTTGGCTGCCTGCAAAGAAGGGCACTCCTCAAGTGAGTTTCCCAAAACAATAGGGAAGTGCAAACCTCCTTTCTTCTTCCTTCTTATAATTTTGTCATAGGCTACAAGTTGCATAGACACCTCGAGCATTATCATTCTATTTGTGGGATACCTTGGTAGTCGGTAGGCATATGAATGGTGCCCCCGACAACCTTAAATAAGTGAACTTTGGGAATTGGACAAACCAAAACCCGTACTCCTCGATCAACTCTTGTGCCTCTTTAGATATTCTTTGCTGCACTCTCCGTTGAAGAGTCCTCGTGATGTACATTGTAAAGGCATTGTTCACTCTTTTGAAGTGAGAGGTGCTCGTCAGATGTAACTGCCTGCAGGATTCATGAATCTTGAATTGATTGTGACCACATCCGATCGGCTCCTGGTACGTCAGCCCCTTATATTTTGTCATTCGAGCCAACATATAAATGACATATGAGCTCATGTAAAATGTCTTTGTCCTTCTTAGGTTTTTGAACTGTTCATCAATGTTGTCACTGATCATTGTAGCCCAATCAACATATTCTTTCCCCTCCAGCACCACGCTGATATAGAAGAACATCCACGGCTCAAACGCATATGCTTGTGGGCTGCCATTCACCCGGCTAAGCATCATAATCAGATCGCAATATTCTTGCTTTAGTTCTTCTGAGATGATTTGCTTTGGCAGTTTGGTGCTAGGAGGCTTTGGCTTCCTCATCCATGTCGTGTTGATTCTCTTAGCACACTTATCAGGTGCGAGGTTGGCCAACAACATGCCATCTGGAGAAACAATCGTCTGGTGGTCCGAATTGTAGTAGTTCGCACATTCCATAATTAGCTCATGACATTGAACTGCTGGTGGAAAACCGGCAGCTGCATATAACCCACTCACAATATTGTGCGAAGTCACCAATGGAGGATAACCACCTTGCCCGTATATTCTTCTCTTAAATGCCTCGAGGTTGAAAGAACCGAGGTGGGTGTCAGTCAGACCTCCCAGCTTCGACACAAACTTTGATTCCGGAATAAAAGACTCCTTCAGCTGTTTAATAATGGCCTGCCTGGAAGCATTTTCTTTGCCAGCTTCAACATTTCCAGCTCTGGCTGCAGCCTTGCTAGTTCCGACAACATCTCCTCTTCGATTTTCAGCCATCTGCAAAACAAAAAAGCAAGCATTATAATTCTAACTTTTAAAAATAAAACTTCGTGAGATGGCTGGCAAGTGGAGTTGGCTTCAAAAAGAAAATAAAAAATCTTCAGCACTAAAACTTCAACTCCAAACCTCGAGAAATACAACACCGAAATTAAAACTCCGAGCTTCAGTAACTTGCAGCAATAATACTTCCAGCACTTCGAAAAAATCAATCTCAACACTTCTACTTCAGATTTTACTTCTTCTCAGCACTCAACACTCTCAACTTCAGCAACTTGGAGAAATAATTTTCTCAACTTCAACAACTTGGAGAAAAAATGAAAAACTTCAGAGTTTTTATAACTGCAAGCAGGTGCCCAGTTTAGCAAATGCCATTAATTCATTTCCCCACTACTTAGAAATTTTCCAATTTTGGAGAGAATATTCCCAGTTGTCATACAGTTGTCATAGAAATTAGCTATTATTAGAGTTTCTCTTTGCGTTTGAATTTAAAATTTCCCTCCTTGACTGCCAGTTATTTCTAGTTAACTAAAGTATTTTGAGAAACTTCATTTAAAATTTACTCCAGCATTAAAATTTAATCTTTCAAACAATGGCGTATTAAAATTTAATTTAAACGCCTTTTACTTCACTTGAGAAATTTTATTTCTTTCCCAGCGCCTTAGAAAAATCCATACTTAGATTGTGAGCTCCAGCGTTCTTAAATTGCTAGGCAAAATTATTTTCCATCCAGAATATTCTCCAAAATAAATTTCCCCTTAATCAATATCTCCCGACTTCAAAAATCTCACGTGTCTAAACAAAGGGGGCATTTGATTTTTAAAACTTTGGAAAATAATTTTTTAAATTTTAATTTCTCTAGCTTGGGCGAATTGAATTTTATTTGTCTAGAGCAAATTTTATTTTATTCCTAACGCCTTCGAAAAAATTCCTCATTCAATCCACTTGATTTTTTATGCAAATGACCTCTCCAGCCAAGGCGTACTTCTATGGGTGAGCTTTCAATTTGCAACCCCCTAGTATATTTAATTCTCCCTCTACACATAAGGGGTCTCATTTTAAATTTGTATGCCTTAGATAAATTTTTAAATTCACTTCTAGGCTGGGCGCGTTCCTCACTTTAGACTTCATTTTCCTTGCCTTATTCAAATCTCCAAGCTCTCCACTCAACTTAGGCGCATCTGGAGGTCTCACTTTTAATTTATACGCCCTAGGAAATTTAATTCTTCTACTTTCCTTCAAAGGTGAGCGCATTTGCACCCATGAGCTTTCAGCTTTTCACACTCAGAATTTTTTAAAACTTCTACTCAACTTGGGCGCATCTGGAATGTGGCGCTTTTAATTCTCACGCTTTAGAACATTCCTACCTCCTTCATTAGTTTAGGCGCATCTAGGGGATCCTTCTTCAAATTTAAATCACTTAGAAGATTTCTCAAGCTTCTCTTTTACTTGGGCGCAAATGGAGGGGTGAGCCTTTAGTTTTATTGCCTTAGAAAATCCTTTGATCACTTTATCTTGGCTGGGCGCATATGAGGCCTTGAGCTTCAAATTTTAATTACTTAAAAAAAAATCTCAAGGCATCCTCTTCAAATCAAGGCGCATTTGGAAGGGTCTGCATCCATTTGGGGGCGCATTCTAGGGGTCATTCTTTCATTTTGATACGCCTTAGTCAACTTTCAAATGCCTTCCTCTTCCAAGGTGCATTCAGGGGTGGCAGCTTCCAATTTCAATGACTTACGCGTTTTTTAACATTCCAGCCTTTTGACTTAGGCGCATTTCCCTCTCTTCTTCAAGTTTTTTATACTTAGAAAAATTCTCATGCTTGTTCCTTCCTCTAGCCAAGGCGCATATGAGGCCCTCTACTTCAAGTTTAAGTGCCTTAGAAAAAAATTCATCTCCCACCTCTTCTAGGTGCATATACCCCTCTCTTCTTCAAGTTTGAAGATTTAGTCAATTTTCAAATTTGCTACGCCTTAAGAAATTTCAAGTTCTTTCATCCTTTGAGTTAAGGCGCATTTGGAGGTCTTTACTTCAAATTTGAAACACTTAGAAAAAAATTCAAGTGTCTTCTCTCCAGTCAAAGGCGCAAATGGGAGTCTCCATTTCAAATTTTAATGCCTTAGCATTTTCCAAATTCCCTCTTCTCCCTAGGCGCAAATGAGGTGGTGAACTCCAAGTTTGCATGCCTTAGTAAATTTTTTTTTTAAGTGTCCTCTCCAAGTTTGGGCGCATTTAGCCCCTTGTAGTTTCAATTTGTGAGACTCAGAAAATTTTCAAGGTTCCTCCTCAAGTTTGGGCGCATATGGAGGTGTGAGCCTTGAAATTTTAAACACTTAGTAAACTTTTCAATCCTCCTCTAATCTTGGGCGCATTTCGCCATGTGAGCTTCCACTTTTCATGCCTTAGTAGAATTTCATCCACATCAGGTAGCTTCTAGGGCGAATTTTGATGCTGGACTCCAAATTTTCTCAGACTGAGTGAATTTCATATCTTTTGCCTGATTTGGAGTGATTTGTACATGCTAGCCCTGGCTTGCCCTAACTTTCTATTTTTAGAAAGTTCCTCAAATTTTGCATTTTGAATTGATTTCAAGCTCCAAAAAGCTTTATTTTTGCTTTGTCTTGAGCCTTGTGATGTGATGAACTTTCGGGGCCTGATGCCTGCCTATACCTGATATTTTTAGCAACTTACTAAAAATAGTAATTGCTCAGAATGCGTTCAAATTTTGTGTGCTGATTGCCTGAAGGGTGTTGGTTGCGGCTGGATGCTGCCTCTGCATGATTGTCGTGTTTTGCCCTTGATTTTAGGAAACCCTAATTCCTCTGCACAGGCTTGCTAAAAATAGTAAGTACTTGATTCTCGAACCTCTGCAACTCCGTTTGACTTGAAATTTGCACCGTGGGGTCCCTTCTTTTGCTCGACCTGTTCATATCGATGCCTCGTGCTGACTTGCTATTTTGGCATGTTTCTGGAGGTGGTTTACTGTTTATAGTAACTGCGCGTTTCGAAGACCTCCACAACTCCATTTGACTTGAAATTTGAATGACATGACCCTCATCAATAGACTTGCCTGTTCCCACTGGCACCTGATGCTGACTTTCTATTTATAGCCTATTTCAGGAACACCTTACTATAAATAGTAAGTGCTCCGATTATCTTCAAATTTTGCTAGTGGATTCCTTGAAAGATGCTGATCATGATGGGATACCTTGATTTTCAGAAATTTTGGCGTTTGACCCCTCATTTTGGGTCCCGAAGCCGGAAACCCTAATTCATCTTGCATGTGCCCTGAACGACCTCTGTTTAACTCCGTTTCTATTGCATGTCATCAGGTTCATGATTCTGAAGTGTTGGGCAGCTGCCGGAGTGGTACTGCTAAAAATAGTAAGTGGTTGAAAAAGTGATCAACCAGCTGTCGGATGATTTTGCATGTCACACTGCCCGAGAGATCTTGACAAACCCAGAAAATTCATCAACATGCGAGCACTTGGCTAAAAATAGCAAGTTTCTGAAAAGTGACCAGCTCCGCCTGCATGTTACCTCGTTGCGAAGATCTCAGAAAACCCAGAAAGATAATGCTGACATGGGCTGAGAAAACTTACATGCAAACCCTAATTATAGCCTCTGAAGGTTGAGCACTGAAAGTTGTCGTCCCGTTTTGCATGTTATATCACTGCGATGGTCTCGAAAAACCCACAAAGAATCCCCAAACATGCATCTGAAAGTATACCATGCAAACCCAAAAAATGGACCTCAAACGCTGGATTGCTAAAAATAGCAAGTTGTCCGTTTCAGCTCAAATTTTGCAAGTGATGAGTTCAAGGTGCTCAAAGTGCAGGGCAATTGTCAGAATTTGAAAATCTCAAGAAAACAAACCCCAAATTGGCACTTACTAAAAATAGAAAGTTGTCGGAATTCAATGAAAATTCAAAGGGAGTCTGCTTGAAGCATCCTATCAGCCGTGCTAAGCTCAAAATTTGATTAGCCAACTTAATTTGACCTCAAAGTAGCCTGAAGAATGTAAACCCTAATTCATTGGAAAATGCTCCAGACTTAATCAAAACTCAGATCTAGGTCAGATGGTAAGTACATCACAGGACGAAAAGAATAGACAGAGAGAGACAGACTGAAAAACCCAAGCCAAAAGACCCGAATGAAGCAAAATTTAGGGGTTCCCATTTTGAATGGGGTGATGTGTGAAAAGTTCACAACATCTGGCGACTCCACGGGAAAGTGTTGAAAAACACTTTTAAGAATATAACCTTGGTCAATCTTTCTCAAACTATCATACCAAAAAGGAACTTTACTCGAAAGGGGAGAAGAATCCGATATTGGATCAAAACACCTTCATCCAAAGCCCTCGCGCATTCATTCCGTCTCTGAACCATCTTGACCTCTGGAATTAGCTATGGAAAGTTATATAAATACCTTAACTTCAAAAGCATCCTGGACATTGCCTCGCTGCCAGTCAGGCGGCCATAGCCTCGACGAGGTTGTCGCTACAATTCCCACGAATATTGCTCCACTGCCGGCCGGGCGTCCATAGCCCCGGTGGAGTTACTCGCATCTTCCCAAAACCAATATTCGTAATATTTCTTTCATTTTTCTCTTTTCTTTTCTTTTGATATTTCTTTTAAGCACATTTCCTTTTCTTTTGATTCATATTGATTTTCCGTCAATTCCTCAATTGGCTAGCAGGCAATGAAGCCTCTAATGGGTTTGAGAATTGCAGTGGCGCTGAAGCAAGACGTAAGATTTTCACTCGCCATAACTTCTCCCAAGAAACCAAAATGACTCAGAGTAGTTTGTTTGATAGGTAGGATGTTGGACTCCTGTGTTAAGACACAATAGCGGGTTAACCTCCCGAGACGAGTCTAATTCTAAATTGGATGATGGCAACAGAAAAACAACCTTGATTTTCAACATTTGCACAGATCCCGGTGGAAAGAAACCACGTTGTGAAAGTTAAACCACCATCGCCCCCTTTGCCATGGGAAACCCCAAAATCCCTGCCCATTCCAAACCAAAACCACTTGAGCGGACAACTCAAGGGAAGAAAATGCCAAACCAAAAACCCAAAGGGCAACAAACCAAAACCAAAACGGAACAAACCGAAAAGCAAACGGGAAGGCAAAACCTAATCTAACTATATTACAAAATAGGCCCTCAGAGAGAAGCTAGGATTGGAAATAATGCTTAAGGAATTGCCCGTTGATTGGCAACGGGACATCCTCTCCTGTCAGTGTACGTAGCCTAAATGCATTATCTCCCAGGATTTTAGAAATTTGATATGGGCCCAACCACAATTTATCGAACTTATCGTGATCTCCCTTCTTCTCGTGGGCCTTGTCCCAGTATAAGACCAAGTCAGAAATCCAGAAAGACTTGATCCTAGCTTGCTTGTCGAACCATCTTTTCACCACTGCTTGGTGCTTTGCCATATTTTCTAATGCTTCATCTCTTTTCTCCTCTAAATGCATCAACTGAGACAATCTTGTTTGAATTTGATCTTCTCCTTCGAGATACTCTTGAATAAACTGGAGAGTTGGGATTCTTAGCTGAACTGGAAAGACAGGATCCTGTCCATAAACCAAGTGATAGGGAGACATTCCTAGTGAACTCTTTGTCCTAATCCTGTCTGCCCATAGAGCAAACCTCAGCTGTGTGTGCCAATCTTTAGGATTCTTATCTAGTAGCTTCTTGATGGCATTCAGTAAATTCTTGTTTGTGGACTCTGCAAGTCCATTCCCCTGTGGGTAATAGTTGGAAGAAAACTTCAGTGTAATCCCATATTCAAAGGCCCAGTTGGAAAACTTTAGTGACGAGAAAGCTGGGCCATTGTCACATACTATGGCATAAGGACATCCAAATCGTGTGATGATATTCTCCTCAAGGAACCTGATGACCACGTCTGTCGTGCATTGCTTCAAAGCTTGAGCCTCTGTCCACTTGGTGCAGTAATCTGTTGCTGTCAAGATGTATCTGTGCTGACCTGAAGATGGCGGATTGATCATCCCAATGAAATCTAATCCCCACTTTGCAAAAGGTCTAACCTTAATTACTGGCTGCAAAGGCATAGCCGGATGTTTTCCTCTATTCGCGACTATCTGACAAACATGACAAGCCTTCACATGCTGATATGTGTCTTTGAAAAGCGTGGGCCAATAATATCCAACCCTTAAAATTTGATGAGCCGTGGCTAAACTGCCTCCGTGTCCAGTTCCAAACTTCTTGTGAAAGTGTTCCATCAATTGTTTAGCTTCTTGTTTCCCTACGCATCTCAGATAGATGCCTTCATAATTTCTTCTATAAAGAACTGATCCCTGGAGCATGAACCTCTGACTTTTCATTCTCAAAGCCCTCCGTTGGACTGGATTCAAGTGGCGAGGGCATCTGTGATTCAACAGGTAGTAGACTGTGTCGTCATACCATTCCCCAGGAGACACCTCTTCCAATACATACGTTTGCTGAACTAATTCTGGACCAGTCATTGCAATCGTTTGAGCCAAAGCCTGTCCTCGAACCAATTTCATAGGCTGTATCTCTATATCATATTCTTGCAAAGTGGCGACCCACTTGCCTCTTCTTTCTCCTAACTCGTTTTGCATCAACAAAGTCTTTACTGTGGCATCCGGAACAATTGCGTGGACCTTACTTCTCAAGATATAATGTCTAAACTTCTTAACGGCCTTCACCAAAGCATAGGCTTGTTTTTCAATATTGGGGTACCTTAACCCTGCCTCCTTTAAAGGTGCACTCATAAAAGCAATTGGGTGCTCATCCCTTTCTTCTGTTCTTTGTGTTAAAACTGCGGCGCACGTGTGCTCTGAGGCAAATGAATACAAGTAGAAAGGCTTGGTGTAATCTGGACTGACTAGTACTGGAGCATCCACTATTGCTTGCTTGATCTCGTCAAAAGCCTTCCTAGTTTGAGGAGTCCATTCAACCTTTGCATTCTTCTTCAGCATCTCATTTAGTGGCCTCACTATTTCGGCAAACCCAGTTCTCATATAGTTTTCAGTTTCTGTTAACTGATATTAGTTGTCAGTTAACTTGCATATCAATAAGGACTTGTGTGTTGCAAACGTCCATTTGGTTTAGTTTTGTTCCAGTTAGTTGATGGTAGTTTTCCAGTTAACTGTATAGTTGCATACATTTAGGTTTAGCAATAAATCTTGCATGCTTGCAAGACTCATGTTGACTCAAGATGATTTTAGGGTTGCCTACACCTTTGATGTCTATAAATAAGATCATTCTTGCTCATTGTATTTTTTAACTTTTGCTCGTGATAGCATACATGCTGAGCCCACTTTGCCTGTAGTATCACTATTCAGTATTTGTTCACATTGTAATTAGAACTTTTGCTGTAATAACAAATTACTGAGCCCAATTTGCTTGAATGTTGTTATTCTGTATTTGTTCACCTTGAGCTTTTATTTGTGATAGCGAACATGCTGAGCTGCCTTGCCTGTAGTATTTCTATTCAATATTTGTGCACTTAGTTGAATATAATTGCTGGTTTGATCATTAATTGTATTGATAGGTCCTTCATACAATTTGCTGTCCCAGTTATTATTTCATGTTGTGATTAATAAGCTTTGTTTCATATCTACACATCGGTTAGGAGTCGTCTCCTCCTTGGGAATTTAGAAGTAAGGTTTATCGTGTGTTGTTGTGATTAATAATCTTTGTTTCATATCTACACCTTAGATAGGATCCATCTCCTCTTTGGGAATTTAGAAGTGAAGATTGTCGTATACCAATTCCCTGCTCCTAAGTCCTCATGCTTTATTTCTCCTGAGGAAATAGGATAGTTAAAGCATTTAGTTAGTTGTAGTTAAGATCTGCAAAACCAGAGAAAATCCTTAGTTGCAATGTATTGGTTTTCTTAACCTTGTGCCTCTTCCAGCTGAGTCAAAAAGATAGGATTTAGAACATTTACTTTTTCACACATATTAGCAAAAGAGGGAGCTTTCCCTCCTAATTTGAAGAGCAGTCATTACACACTATGCATAGCTGTCTGTTGCCAATATGCACTCCAGAGGTGCGAATTGTAATGCCAACAAACAATAATCTTAGCTTTTTAAAACTTTATCAAGTAGGTGGTGTATTTTGTAGTGTCACATTATGTGATGTTTTATTAAGATTCAATTGCTTAGTTTTTGACTCAATCTCCTTAAACCGTATTTCATGAGTAGTGGTCCACAAGAATCAATCTCCAATGAGCATAAGGGCCTACTTAGCACTTATTGCATCTAGGTGATGCTCACAGCGGTGAAGCATCAGAACTTCCTATGAGAGCATCACCTAGATGCAATGAGTGCTAAGTGGATCCTTAATGCTCATGAGAGATGGTCCTAGTTTAGCTTACTCTCAAGCTTGCCACTTCATTCTTCGGCTATAATTCCTCTTCTCCTAGTCAGTTCAACACTCCAACTTGCCTCCCTTGACGATATGTTCAGTACCTTCACACTCTAATAGACCCTCAACATGTCTTTGAAGAGGTTTTTTCACTTTAGGAAATACAGGGATGTGTGGTATGTGAGGAGTCATGGTGGAACATGAAAAGCCATGGGGGTGGGGGTCGGGATGTGGGGGGGAGGGGGCATGGTGCTAGGTGTGGCTGGGGGCATACAAGGTCATGTCTAGGGCATGGAGAGTCATGTGTGGAGCATTGCCTTCATTTGGGGAAAGAGACAAAGTGAGGTGTTGTATCCTTTCTTGGGAAAAGAAGAGACAAGTGGGAGATTTCATCCTTTCTTGGATTGTAATGGATCACACTTGTTTGGATCCTTATGGACGTACCTCCCTTATTTGAAGGATTTTTCTTCCTCCATTTCAGAAACTTCTATGTCCATGTGTATGGAACAATACTCATCAGAACAAGCATGCTTACAACATTGAAAAATGTCCATACTGCTTTCCATATGACTGATTTTACTGGTTTTGCTAGAAGCCATGTACCCTCATGCAACCAAGTAATCCCACTTACTCTTCCTTGCTATACATAACAAGTTGATGTGAATTCAATCATCTATGAAATAAATGTGAAGGCTGAAATTGATACATTACCTCACACATTCTGACCTCCAAGTGGACATGCACTTTATGCTTATTCATGGCGAGTGAATAACCCTCCTTGCTTGCTCTATGAGATTCACAGCAGGAGTGCTACTCACATGCCCAAACAAATGAAAGCAATTCACCCTCTTACCATTCAATGGTGGTGAATGTTTATGCGATACCTTTTCTCTCATTTATCCTAGTGTTTTGGTTAGCTACTACTCCTCTTTTTGTTGTGGTTGTTCATTCTCGCCTTAGCCATATTATGGGTGAAGCTTTGGATGGAGTCTCCAACACTTTACATCCAAATGCCCTTCAATCTTGCAATGCAAGCAATAGTTGTGGAATTTGCACATACTCAATTCAGCCAGCTTCTTACCTCCTTTGAGTGCATCTTGATTTTCATCTTCCTTTTGTCTTGGAGAGTTGCTTCTTCTCTTCTTATACTTGCTGTGGAACATATGCTCCTTAGAGGTGTTTGTCTTGCACCTTATCCTGCAATGCAATGGTTACCTATCCGGCAACTAGTACAAGGAACAAGATATTTGCATTCTTGTGTAACAGGTCTGCCCATTTTGCAATTGAAACAAACAATAAAAACTTGCCTCTCATATACCTTGCTTGATTCCCCATATGCTGTCTTCCCTTCTTCCTGTGCATTGCTATTGGTGAAGTAGGTGAAGTAGAATCTTGTTCTCTTCTACTACCTTTTGGTTGTTGCTCATACATTGCAGAAAACCTACAATCATATTGAGGCTTCAAAGCATCCTTAGTTTTAGCGAAATGAATGACACCATTACCTTGTGGGGGCTGTTTCATCTGAATTAGTGGCTTGGGCTTCTTGTCTTTGCAAGGTTTTTTTTACCCATGTTGTTTTAGAGCATTCAACAACCGCTTGTACACCATTAAAATATCTCAAACCTGCATATTGAGGTATTTCTGTAAGTTGAACATATCTTGGCCATTCTTTCCATGCCCTTTCCCATAATAATCTATATTGGTTAACATCTGAAAACCAAATGCTTTGGTGTGCTTTTCTAAACTACCAAAAGATTCTTGATGGTAAGAAATAGAATATGGAGTGACCACTGTGCATACCTCAGTTTATGTTTGTGTGTCCTTTGTAGAGGACTCTTATTTTCTCTTCACTCCTATACCACTATCTTGGAATTTTTCTGACATTTCTTTTTTTCAATTTTCTGACCTTTGAGGAAGTTTTCATGGCTTGTCATCTGAACTTGCAATTCTTCATTCTCTTCTTGGATGCAATACACCTTCTCCCAAAGAGCTCTGTTCTCAGCAAGCACCTATTCATGGGATGCTTGGAGATGCTTAAGATCTTTCTTTAGTGGCTCTGTCATGGTTTTACTGTTCAACAAATAATTTCTGCAACACATTGTCTCAAATCTAGAAATATGGTTAAATACACAAATCTCTTATTTGTAACCAAATTCTCCTACAAACCTCAAGAAACTTTCTGCTTTGATGCCAATTGATCTACAATTTCTCCAATTTATAGTAGAAATTAACAAACCAAACCATTTATAATAATACTGTGCTACTTGAAAACCTCAAATGACAGTTAATTAGAGAATTAGCATGTTGTTTAGACTGGAAATTGTAATTAAGGAAAATAATGTTTACAAAATGACACAAATTTTTTACTTCTTACTGTCAAGCTTGCCACTTCATTCTTCAGCTATAATTCCTCCTAGACTTCAACACTCCAACTTGCCTGCCTTGATGATATATTCACCATGGAATGCCTCCATGCTCTAATTTTCCCTCCACACATTTTTAAAGAGGTTTTCTTGCTTTAGGAAATGAAGGAACATGCATAATCGTAGGGAGGAATATGAAGGTCATGTGTGAAGCATGAAGAGTCATGTGTGGAGCATTTTGTATACCTTTGGGGAAAGAGACATGGTTCCATCCCTTCTTGGATCATTATGGATCATGGATCATGTGGAGTTGCTATTTTGTTGTATTTGTATGGAGTTGGCTTTCTGTGATCCTGCCCTTCTGTCTTTTTTTTTTATGCAAGACAATTTTGACACTGTAGAAAATTGCCTGGTGAGTTTGGCTGTATATGAGCTTGTCAGACATTCTGATTCTGCAGCTGTCCTGTGGTCCTTGGGTATCCAGATCACTTTGTGAAACACTGCCCGTCTCATGCCATTATACCTTTGTAACTTCTGTTTCTTTGCTGAATTGTCATGTGAGGTTTACTGAGTCTTCAAGTTGCATACTTAGTCAATTTGATTGATGAGTTGAGATTTGTCTCTTAGGTGAAAATTTTACTACTTCAGTGATACAATTCAGATTAAACACTCTGTTAAAGTATATAAGAACAATGAACTAGAGTTATGAGCCCCCTAAGTTTAATTTATGTTGTATTTGAGATAGTTTCTGATGGTTAAAACACATGCTTAGGTGATGATATTTTTCAGTGCTCATGGAGTGCCGGTCACATACGTTAAAAATGCTGGGGATCCATACAAGACACAGATGGAGGAGTGTGTGGCTCTGATTATGGAAGAGTTGAAAAAAAGGGGAATTTATAATGAGCATACTCTCGCTTATCAGGTAACAATGCATTTGCTCTTTCTATTCAATTGTAGGATATGTTTTTTGATGTGCAGTGTGTACTTAAATCTTCTGTCAGTGGTTCTTCTTTCTAGAGAAAATCCATTCTTTGATTAATTGTTTTCAGCTCCATCATTTAGAGAAACTGTGCACGATGGAGACACACTTTTATTAAAGGACAAACCTTTTAGCAATATCAACCGTTTATATATTTTCAGCCATAACTATGAATGAGGAAATGACTGGTGAAGTGTTTCTCAGTTTCTCATTTGCTCTTATAAGCCATTGTTTACTTTATGATGTAGCTGGCATGACTTTTTAAGTTAAACTTAAGTATAATGCTGTATCTTCATGCATGCTTGTTGAATTCAATGTGTCTTGACTTACTAGCCGTAATGGATCCACCATATTTTCCAATAATTAAGCTAGCATTAAGTTGTTTGTTTATAGTTTGCCAAGATTTCGTTTATAGTTTGGACTGAAAATTCAAATAGTAATTTATTTTTGTTAAAGTGATGATGTTCTTTTAATGTTATTTTGAATCAGAATGGTACAACAGTAGTTCAATTTGGGTCTACTTTGCTAAATATGCTACTAGTTGGAATTTCATTAGCAACACTTTAGTAGCCTAGCCAAATATGATTATTTTAAATGTTATGAGGCTTACTAAGTAAGATGATAGTCCTTTCTGTTTCCTGGCCCTGTTATCTCCCTTTCTTGTAGATGGTATGAGATAATGGATACATATTAGATGAGTGTCCAAATGCTTTTGTGTGGTAAATAGTGTCATTTTATTATTATTTTCAACCTTAAGAGGCTTACCAAGTAAGCTGATATTTCCTAGTCCCAACATCTTTCTTAGATGTCAAATAGGTATCCAATTACTTAGCTTAAATAGTGTCATTTGATTGATGTAAAATTGAGTTGGGAATCCTTTAGTGTTGTTATGTGGAGCCTAATCATACTCGGAGGTTAAATTTTCCCCACTTTTATCGGTGCGGTTTCCCTCCAAATTATTTAGTAGGGGTTTGGGGGCAGCTCCCCCAAGACGGGGTCAAGGGGCAGCGCCCCTGGTGCACTCCCTGTCGCAATACAGGGCAGGGTCGAGGGGTAGCGCCCCCGAAACCTCACACGATTTTTTATTATTTTATAACGGCGTCGGGAGTTATTTTTTCTATTGGCCGACATAAAAAAAACCCTATTTTGTAACCGACATAAGTCTTGATAAAAGGCTAAGGGTTAGGGTTTCCGTTGACATTGTATTGTAGCATTTGTAACGGTATTGAGTTGCAAGGATTGTAGGTACATATCAGATGAGTGTCCAAATGCTTTTGTGTGGTAAATAGTGTCATTTTATTATTATTTTCAACCTTAAGAGGCTTACCAAGTAAGCTGATATTTCCTAGTCCCAACATCTTTCTTAGATGTCAAATAGGTATCCAATTACTTAGCTTAAATAGTGTCATTTGATTGATGTAAAATTGAGTTGGGAATCCTTTAGTGTTGTTTTGTGGAGCCTAATCATACTCGGAGGTTAAATTTTCCCCACTTTTATCGGCGCGGTTTCCCCCCAAATTATTTAGTAGGGGTTTGGGGGCAGCTCCCCCAAGACGGGGTCAAGGGGCAGCGCCCCTGGGGCACTCCCTGTCGCAATACAGGGCAGGGTCGAGGGGTAGCGTCCCCGAAACCTCACACGATTTTTTATTATTTTATAAAGGTGTCGGGAGTTATTTTTTCTATTGGCCGACATAAAAAAAACCCTATTTTGTAACCGACATAAGTCTTGATAAAAGGCTAAGGGTTAGGGTTTCCGTTGACATTGTATTGTAGCATTTGTAACGGTATTGAGTTGCAAGGATTGTAGGTACATATCAGATGAGTGTCCAAATGCTTTTGTGTGGTAAATAGTGTCATTTTGTTATTATTTTCAACCTTAAGAGGCTTACCAAGTAAGCTGATATTTCCTAGTCCCAACATCTTTCTTAGATGTCAAATAGGTATCCAATTACTTAGCTTAAATAGTGTCATTTGATTGATGTAAAATTGAGTTGGGAATCCTTTAGTGTTGTTATGTGGAGCCTAATCATACTCGGAGGTTAAATTTTCCCCACTTTTATCGGTGCGGTTTCCCTCCAAATTATTTAGTAGGGGTTTGGGGGCAGCTCCCCCAAGACGGGGTCAAGGGGCAGCGCCCCTGGTGCACTCCCTGTCGCAATACAGGGCAGGGTCGAGGGGTAGCGCCCCCGAAACCTCACACGATTTTTTATTATTTTATAAAGGCGTCGGGAGTTATTTTTTCTATTGGCCGACATAAAAAAAACCCTATTTTGTAACCGACATAAGTCTTGATAAAAGGCTAAGGGTTAGGGTTTCCGTTGACATTGTATTGTAGCATTTGTAACGGTATTGAGTTGCAAGGATTGTAGGTACATATCATATGAGTGTCCAAATGCTTTTGTGTGGTAAATAGTGTCATTTTATTATTATTTTCAACCTTAAGAGGCTTACCAAGTAAGCTGATATTTCCTATTCCCAACATCTTTCTTAGATGTCAAATAGGTATCCAATTACTTAGCTTAAATAGTGTCATTTGATTGATGTAAAATTGAGTTGGGAATCCTTTAGTGTTGTTATGTGGAGCCTAATCATACTCGGAGGTTAAATTTTCCCCACTTTTATCGGCGCGGTTTCCCCCCAAATTATTTAACAGGTGTTTGGGGGCAGCTCCCCCAAGACGGGGTCAAGGGGCAGCGCCCCTGGCGCACTCCCTGTTGCAATATAGGGTAGGGTCGAGGGGTAGTGCCCCCGAAACCTCACATGATTTTTTATTATTTTATAAAGGCGTTGGGAGTTATTTTTTCTATTGGCCGACATAAAAATACCCTATTTTGTAACCGACTTAAGTCTTGATAAAAAGCTAAGGGTTAGGGTTTCCGTTGACATTGTATTGTAGCATTTGTAACGGTATTGAGTTGCAAGGATTGTAGGTTGTAATCGGTTCGATTTTGTTGGATAATAATATTGGACTCTCTGTTGGTGGATGTAGCCCAAGTTTGGGTGAACCACGTTAAATATTGTCTTTCGCTGTTATTATTTCTGTGTTTTTCATTCCTCTGTTTAATCTTTATTTGCATTTAATTGATATATTCTGCATGCAATTTCTAACATTTAGGTGATTGGAATAGTGGAACAGTGCTTTGTTGTGTTTGCATATAATTTTTGTGGTATTAAACATACTAGCATTACATTTACACTGCAAATTGAAAGTGTAAATAGAATTCAATTGCATGGGTTTAAAATGGGGAAAACACTACAAATAGAACCCTAATCCCTAAAACATAAAGAGTTTTTTTAAAATGTGGGGGGTTGGATTTTTTTATGTTTATTTAAAAAAACACAGGTTCAACTGGCATGCCCTGATCATTGGGCCATTTAATTGTGATTACTTGTGTTATTGCTGTTTTATGTCTCAATGGTATTACTTGTATTGCCAAATGATAACTAGAGTTTATCACTGCAAAATCAGAAGGGAGAGTGGAGTGGAAAAAAACAATTTCGACTGGCATTCCCTGATCACTGGGCTACTTAATTGTGATTATTTGTGTGTTATTGCTGTTTTATGTTTCTATGGTATTGCCTGTATTGCCAAATGATGGCTGGACTTTATCACTGCAAAATCATAATAGAGAGTGGAGTGTGGAGATAGTGGGGCTTGTGTTAGGATTGCATATCTTTGGTAGTTTGCAATTACTTCACCAGAAAAAATTCTGTTGTCTTGTAATGTTTTTTATATATTTAAACATAAGCTGATTTATTCTAAACAAATGATTAAATGACTGGCAGAGCCGAGTTGGTCCGGTGGAGTGGCTGAAGCCATACACTGATGAGACCATCATTGAACTAGGCCAGAGAGGAGTCAAAAGTCTCCTTGCAGTTCCCATAAGGTAATCCAGTCTTGCTGTCCACGAATAATTATAATTTTCTTTTTGGATTATTGAAACAATGTCCTTCCTTTTGATTTTTCAGCATGTATAACATTAGGTTAAAGAAACAACTTTGTAGTTGTAGAAATATTTTGCTAATAAGTTGAGAATGTCATGAGTCCAGCTTTGTTAGTGAGCATATTGAAACACTCGAGGAAATTGATGTGGAGTACAAAGAATTGGCACTTGAATCTGGAATTGAGAATTGGGGGAGGGTTCCGGCATTAGGCTCTGAACCAGCTTTCATTTCAGATTTGGCAGATGCAGTGATCGAAGCACTTCCAAGTGTGAAAACCATGGCTTAATTGAATTCTGAGGTGGGGCAAATAGATGAGAATAATGTAAAATCCATATTTGCAATGGTTCTGGGCTCAATTTGGGCTTTTTGGTTAATTACAGGGCAAAGAGTCAGGATAACATGCACAAATTTTTGGTTGCCATGAAATATATTGCCTACTGCACTTGATAACATTCACAGATGAATTTTGCTAGAGTGATAAATACTAGATTTTGCAAGAGAACAACAGTAAATTTTGAAGTTAATAAAAGAGCAAAGGGAGTAAATTTTTGAGTACCAATAAAAGAGCAGCATATTTTATATGCCTACATGCTCCCTTTTATTGCCCTTGTAATAGAATTGCCTCTGAGCTTGTATTAATTCAAATGGAACAAAATGATTTGTCGAACAATATTGGGTGAAAGCTGAATTAAAGAACATTTTTATCATTGTTTATGACTCTTAAGACTCTTGAACTTTAAAGAGTCAATTGTTCTTGGACTTGCTCATGCTTTGTTTATGGGATATTACAATGTGGGTCATTATTGTTCTTGGACACTTTCATCAGTTCACATTTGAAATATTTTGTTTGTACAACAATTATGTAATATTATATTATTGTGTAATACGTTTGGCCTAATTTATACCATCATTTTTTAACAAAATGTACCCATCCATTTACATCACCCAACACGTGAGTGAGAGATTGATGCTGGGATTTTGAGCACTTTTGGGGATCGAAGGGTTGAGGTGAGATAGGTTTGGGGATAGAACAGCACTTATATCCAAACCAAGATTTACATTTCCTTCCATTGCACTCAAATGTCTCACATCACCATGCTTATACCAATAGTAATATATAATTATAAATGTTATTATTAGTAAACAAGCATTAATGACACGTTAAGGAGAACTACACTCAGGAAAAAATACCTAGTCTTCATAAAGCTTGAAGAAGTCTTGCATGGTGGAAAATTTTGTTTTTCAATGTGCTTAGTAAATCATCATATTCTATAACAGCAGGCATTTTCCTAGAACGCAATATCATTTTCAACCAAGACTCTTTTAAGTAATTAATTGGACACAATACTCTCTAAAAAGCTAATGTAGCTCCCCAGAATCTTGATTTCTCTTCAAAATAAAAGATTCCGAACTTTCAAAAACTATTTAGCTCAAATGGAATGCCTTAAGCCATCTTGTCTATGTTTCGGTGGGAATAAAATGAACATATTCTGGGGCCTGCATTACAATTAGTAATCAAAATCCTTTCATCCAACTGTAAACCAGCTGTAATGGATTCCTTGACCTACTTGAGAAGTAAAGTGTTCACAGTGCTTAATTTGAATGAGTCAAGCCTAGTTTTCTGTTCTGTTGCAAAGACTACTTTAAACTCAAGGCTTGCCTTCTTTCACTCTTTTGGTGTCCTTGGCTTGCCTTCTTTCTGGATTCCTTCTAGGGTCTTGAATACTTTTCCCCGCCTGTTCCTTAGCATTTGTTCTTGTTTTCCAATCCATTATACCATGTGCCTGGCATGGGCCTAATGAGATTCTAGAATGACAATTTGACTCTAATCATCCACTGCAAACAGTTATTCTCTTTTAAAGCTCAATTCTTGCACACACAAAAGAAATCTGGGGGTTATTGAAGAGCATACATAAGAAGAGCCTTTCCCAGTTAGAATGGAGTTAACCATCGGGGGACCATTTTTAACTCTTTCTGCCATCATGCAACAAGTCAAAACAGCCTCAGAGATTCCACATTTTGGCAACGTGAAATCTCACAATTATTATAAATTGGTAGAAAAGTCGTATCTTATAATGATTTCTATCAATTATGCTTTCAATTGTCCTTATTGATTGCATCTTCAAAGTCTTGGTGGATTGCAAATAAATCTACAAGTAAGCAAGTATGCTTTAGCCAAATCATCTGTCACTATATTTTCGAGTTAAAGAACACAAAAACAGAAACTTTGGGATCAATTTTTCCTACTTGAGATGAATTTTGATGAGAGCTTTATAGCATGGGCAATGTTTTTAGAGTGAAGATAGGTTTCAATTGCATAGAAGCCCTTCTAACTTCCTTTCATGTTTTGAGCTTGGATTCATGGGCTTGGCCTTACCGTAGTGAGTGCATAATAGGGCATTTATTTAAGATGACACTAGCTTAATACCAATGCCTTGTCTCTCCCTAGCATGCCATGATGAATTCCAACGTAACTTACCATCTTTCCTACGTAGATGTGAGGGCCCACCTATTGGTGAGCTTTACAACGCTGTTTTTATATTTTTGTATATTAAAGGTTAGAGTAATAAACTATCAAATTTACGCCCTCGGGGTGTAGACCAGTTGGTCGAGCCGTTGAAAGACACAGATGATCAATGTAGGTTCAAATCTCGACTAACCCAACCGTGCACACTATGGGGCAGGCGTTGGGATATTACGTGGCCCAGAAGGAATTAGTCTCGCCTAGTAATGAAAACTTTAAGAGAACCCTGACCACTCGCGGGGATACCTCTCTGAGTAAAAATAAAAAAACAAAACAAAACAAAACTATCAAATTTACAAAATATACATAATAAACTTTATTTCAACATGCATATGGCCACTCAAGAAGATAAAGACTTTAAAGTTTACTTGTATTACATGAAATAAGATCTATGTAGTATTATGCACGTGCTAACATGTTGGTATGTCAATGCCTTGTAAAGGACAACTATTTATACAACTTTAGGTCTTATCAAATAGGAGTTCAATAATATGTTCTAAGATTTCAAATGCATGTGGTGCACTTTTCATGTACATGTGTGTTGATCTTGTATATACACATGTTGTGAGATTTCAAATGCACGTGGTGCACTTTTCATGTACATGTGTGTTGATCTTGTATATACATATGTTGTGAGATTTCAAATGCATGTGGTGCACTTTTCATGTACATGTGTGTTGATCTTGTATAGGGTCAAGTGTTAAATATATCCAGTTGGAAAGATGTGGTATAGGTGCAACCAAGTGTCAAGTACATAGATTCTTGTATAAATTAGATGAGATGATAATGGATCATTAGACAAGGCATTCAAGATGGATCATAGGATAGTTTATCAAAAGTAATGGATTTCAAATAGGATCAACTCTAAAAATAAATATATATCAATGATAGTCCTAGATAGAGTAATATAAGGTGTATTGTAATGTGGTCCAAAGAATATGGTAGTGTAATCCTATTGTAAAAATATGTTGATCTAATATGAATATAAGAATGTGGATGAGATAGTTTAATACATACTTTAGTTTGTTGCTAATTAAGTCTTTCAATATGATTAGAAAAACACTTCAAAATAGTATGATTTACGAACCCATGATTTTGAATATTTCAAAGGAATCATGTAATATTTCAATCCATGAGGTAATTTATCAAATGGGTAAAGGGACAAGGAAATTGTAAAAACTAATTGAGTGTGTATAAAAACATATAACTTATATGTCTTCTTTATGAATTTAAGCTCAAATTAATGAATGTTATTCATATGCATGGATATTTTCTTCGTCTATTTGTGTCCTCTCTTCTGTTCTCTTTTTTTTTTTTTTCATACTGATATTGTATTTTCATGATGTTTTGTAATAATATCATAGTTTGAAATATGAATGTTATGATTTGCTATTTCAATGTATTGCTGTATTTTAATTTATTGCATTATCTACCTACCTATCTATGTAATTTTGGTTTAGTGATATTATTAATATTATTACTAATTTATACCATAATGGCATAAATATTGAATAATCCTTGCAAGCGGTGATTTGTCAATTTAAGAGTGTTTATCTTGCAATAGGGTGCTATAATAACTTTCATTCTATTCAGGCATTGTTTTATTCTTGCAGTTGAGTTAGTAAATAAACATTGATTTTGTTGCATATAGGATCATTAGGTTAAACATTCCAAATTATTTCCAATCCATTCCCATCCTTAATTAGATGTAGATCTAGGTCTGATTGGCTTACTTTCATGGTTGATAATCAATCTATACACCTTGTTGATCTACATCTTAATGTAACTTAGAAAAATGCAACCTTACATCCTAGGTTCTTTGCATTTAGGACTGAGGATCCCCTTTTCTATATTTCATTTTGGTGAATCTAACTTGTTAACATTATATACCTTTTGAAAATTTATCCTAGATCTAAGTTTTGCATCTTTCATTTAGGGTTTCATTTTTGCATTATAAAAGTCATAAAAAATTCAAAAAAATTGCATCATAGGTTGAATTAGGGTTTATTTTAGTCATATTTAGATCAGATCTACATTCAAATTGCATTCATTTAGTGGTTAAAATATGAAATTGTTCATTGCATGTAAATTGCATCTTTCATTTTAGGTAAAAAATAAGTGAAAAATTGCATAGTCGTGTTTGAAAATTACATCAAATCATCATTCTCCAAATTTTGTATCTTAGAATTAGTCAATTATTGCATTTTATATTTAAAACTTGCATTCAAAATTTGTAAAAACAGTTTCAACATTATTGCACACTTGCATTTTGCATTACATTGTCCTAAATTAAACAAAATATGAAAAAATATCATTTGTTTAACCTGTTTGCAACCAGAGAAAGAAACATTAAACAACATAAAAATTCAAATTTTTAGTTTTCAGAACCCTGTTCAAGGACTCAAGTGCCCTTGGGTGACCATGTCCTTGTACAGGTGTCTCAAGCATTTTTTGCACATATTTCTACCTCTATAGTTTCACTTTGTTCCTGCTTGCAGATGTTTGATTTGGAACTTTGAAACAATGTTATTGCATGTGTAAGAAATGTGTCATTTTTCTTGATTTTTTGTAAATTTGGGAAAAATTGTTGCATTTTAGATCTGTAGGATAATTGTTTACATCATGTTCTCATTGGAGAAATCTTGTGTTATCATAATTCATATTCTATTCTTAGATCTTGTTGAGCATTTTAAGGAATTTTTATTACAAGCATATGAAAATGAATTTATTTCCCCTCTTTTCTTGTTTTTTATTGATCCCTCTCCCACTATCTCTCCTATGTGTGAGGTTAGCTTGGTGAAAGAGAATACAATCCTGAACAATCATGACAATCATATTTATTCTTCTCCCAATACCTCATCTAAAGGTATCTTGGTGTTAGAAGAGCCAAACATTGAGCATCCTAAGAATCTTGTTTGTTTCTCTCCTGCTACCCCTCCTACTCAAGAAGATATTGTTGGAAAAGGGAAAATGTGTAAGAACCCTCTTGTCCTTGTGATGAATTTCCAAATGCAATTGGTATAGCTTGTTTGAGTTTTGAATGATTTTATAAATTTTTAATAAAGTTGCCAGGAAATGCAAATACATGAAAAGGAGATTAACACTAATGATGCATAGAAATTAATTAATGCAACCAACTGTAATTGTATGGATAGCAGATTATAATTTATTGCTTTTTACATTGATAATCATACCCATAAAATGCCATAGCCATAAGTTATGAAATTCTGGAAATGATAATCAACTCCTTGGCAAACCCTTATATGGACGCCTAGCTGTATTTAATACATTCTTCACTTTGAGACTGCTGCTGCTAACAAACTGTGGTTTGGACGTCCTTAGAGGAAGAGGTTGATAGCTCAAAACGCAGTTGTTTCAGCTTCAAATCCAAATGCCAGCCTCCTAGGAGAAAATGGCCTGGTTGTAGGTGCTTGTACGACTTGTAGAATAGAAGAGATTCACCCAACAAAGATAATATTTTGATAATCTCTAGCAGCAAGGGTGACCTTCAGGCTTCCTGTGCATAAATCCTTTAAAAACTTGCAAAAACTTCACAAATAAGCTCCAATATGACTGTTGATTACAACGAACCTCGATTGCAACCTTTAGAAGATATTTCACCACCTTAGGAAGCTTGAATCAATGAGAGTATTTGTTCTCAAAAACCAAATTGTGTAGAAACCCTTCTTCTTCTTCTTCTCACGACAATTCCTCAAAAGCATAAGTGTTAAAAAGAGTGAATGAATGGCAAATAACTTTGTTGATGCTTTATATAATCTCCAAGATGAAGTCAATCCTTTAGAAGGCTGTTTTTAATCATTTAAAATGTTATTAAATGTGCACTTTATAACTTTATAATAATTCCTCATAAATGGGTGCCCAAATCAAAATATCATTTATTGTACTTTAAGTTAACTTTTTAAGGGTCATGGCCCCATTAGACATAAAGTGCAATTAATAACTTTATAATATGCCTTTATAATATTTTATTATCATTAAAGTCACTTTAATGATAATAACTCCTTCAATAATCATTAATTCATCATATCAACTGAACCTGAGGATCAACACTATATCCAAGACACGTCCAAGTGCCTTACTATAAATAGTAACATGGGACTCCCATGATTTGATGACTTACTATAAATAGTAAGTGTGTACAACTGAGTTCTGAAACACCAATCAAAGGCCAATTTTGAACCAAATTATGCTCTGGAGAAGAAAACAACTAGATAATTGCCAAACAAGACCCTCTAACCATGAGTATTAGCCTACGAGGGTCAACTGATAGGCTAATCAACGAGATGCTGAGGCAAGCAAAAATGGGGACATTACAAAATGCAAGAAGATGAGTCCACTTCTAGTGGAGGTTTCAGACTAAGAAAAAAAACTCAAAATTGGGAAAAGCGAAACAAGATCCCGTTATTTAGCAAATGAGATCCCTTTTCTCTCTAGAGCCTTAAGCCAAAAAATGAGATCCCGTTTTTGTTTTGTAAAGGCTTAAAATTAAAAAAAAACAAAATGGGATCCCATTTCGTAAAGACTTAAAATTTTAAAAAACAAAATAGGATCTTGTTTCGTAAAGTCTTAAAATATTAAAAAACAAAACGAGATCCCATTTTGAATTGGGATCCCATTTCTAGAACATGATCCCGTTTCTAAAAAAAAGGCTTGGGGAGCCAACCCTTAGCTTTGGACATGCTTTGACCTACAACTTGAAGCTCATGTCAGTGTTAGTAGAAAAGTGTGACTTTGGACATATGTTTGAAGACATTTTTTTTAGAATATTTTGACAAAATTAAAACACATTATAAATGAGATTGTGTAGATTCCAAATATGTATTTTTTTTACAATTGGACTAATTTTTTTTTTTTCATTTTTTTTGATGAAACTAGTCAATAAACTTGAAATATCAAGGTTTTATAGTATTTTAATAACTTTTTATTAAAATATGTTTTTGAAAAATGAATTATATGTAGGCAATCTTTAGAAAATTATTTTCAATTTGAAATTCAAAAAATTCAAAAAATTATAAGTTTAGGTCATCTTATGCATGATGTACATGGGGATTTTTCAAAACAACAAATATGGCCAATAAAAAATAAACAAAAAAATATTCAAAAAAATAAAATCGTGAGCATTCTTCAGTGTGTTACAAATATTTTTCCAAAGGGTTTTAGAAAAATATGATTATTTAGGTCAAAGTATGGATAGTGTATATGTGCATGGTATGGTAAAAAACAAACTTTTAAACAATGGTTTTAGACATGCCTATTGAAATATACCCTCTCAATTCTTTATTTATTTTTAATATCAATTACAATGCAACACGCACCCGTTAAGGTTAGCTCCAAACCAAAATGATGCAAAAAGTAACTCTAACCAAGAATGCACCCTAAAACCACTGAAGGAAGAGGGGCGGGCATATGGTCAAAGGATCCCTAGGATCTAAAACTCAATAACTGAAATTGATTACAACTGAAAATAGAAAGTAAAACTCAACGCCAAGAATGTGCACACAAGATCCCTTTGAAGGTGAGGTGCTAACATATGGCAGAGTACTAATTACAAAATTGAAATAACTTAGGCGGATAACCAGCCATGGAAGTTTCAAACTAACTACTTCATCCGCTGCAGTGGGCATCCACTCTTGAGTGGGAATTCTCCACTTTTTCAGTGGATACAATGAGAGTTACAAAGTTTATTCTCCACATTGGCGGTAAACCATCCAGGGGTAATTAATGTTTTCTTTAGGAATTACAAGTAAATGCAACAATAACAAATGGTTGGATTAGTACTACTAATGCACAACCTTACAATCAAAATACTCTGCAATTTACTAGTATTACAATGATAAAACAATGCCAATATGTGAAGAATGATCCTCTCAAATTACAAAGCTCTCAAACATTGAAAATGAAGCCAAAATCTGATCTTATTGAAGTTTGATAATAAAAATCAGCAAACTGAAACTGTAAACCAACAACCTGTGACTCAATGAAATGCTCATAACTTTACCAAATTACCTCCGAATTGAATGAAATCAATTGCAGATGCTTTCTAGGAGGTTGGCATCCAAAATCAGACCATAAATCTGGATAAAAACTCAAGATATATTTCTTGCACGAATTCCAAAGCTCTCATGAAAAGGTACGACCCTCAAGAGGGGCGATTTCACTTGGAAAAATTAGAAACTTTGAATTAAAATCTGAAAACCTTCAATTATGGTCGCCATAGTCATAGAATTGCAATGATCAAATACCCATAACCAAATTAAATTCACACCAAAAGCTGTAAATGAAAAACTCCTTCAGCTGTGTATACACCAACAACATTAAAACTGAAATTCTCACCAAAATTCACCAACTTTGAAGCACAATCTGCTAGTCTGATTGAGAAGCAACAAAAAGACCAACTAGGTGTTGTCTTTCAAACACAAAATTGGATTGGAACTAGGAGGTATGCATCCCTCAAAGTAGAAATCAAGTTGTCATCTCGACAGCATAGCATTAGCATAAGCTCATGAATGAAGAAAGCTGAAGCAAAACTTCTCTTTTATAGAAAAAGAGGTGACTTCTCAAATTCCCAAAACTCCTCCAAGAAAGGGATGCCAAAAGTTCTCTTTTTGAAACATATATATATTTTTAATTTCAAATCACTTTATTTCATCACCTTTTGGCGTCCAAACTCCAAGGCATTAAAGACTTTATGAAATATCAAATATTTCCTTTATGAGGCATCCACCCTTTATGATCACTTTTTTAACACAACTTCAAGTCATCTCATTAGGCCAAGGGGTGAATATTAAAATATAACATTAATTGGCTTTAATTAAACGATTTCTCCAAAAATTGCTCCAAAAAGCCAGAAACAAAACCAAACAACTGCTCCAACTGAAAATGAAACTTACTGAAGAGCTGCCAACTGGACCACTGCTAAAATTAGAACTTACTAAAAATAGTAAATCCCAAGAAATGCCAAAAACACCAATCGAAGGAAACCCTAATTTCACTTCTGATCAACCTACGGATTTCCAGAAATAGGCTATCAGTCACAAAAGAGCGTATGGCCAAAATGGGGACATTACACCTATTGAATATCAATTTGTATCATCCGGATATTAAAATAAATTACATATTTGGAAATTGACTCCGAGTACTAGATTTTATGATTAGTGACTTTTTTAAAGATTCCATCTCTGAGTGCTTCAAATTTTAAGGTCAATGTGACAAATTCTAAAAATTAAGAAAAACACTCCCACTTTTTGGCCAAAAAGTGGACTCAACTTCTTGCACACCCACAAGAGGATGAAATATTTATGGATTGTATAGATGAAGATGCTAAGGTGACATTAGATCCTCCCTCAATAAAAGATCATCCACAAGAAGCCAAATCTGTTGAGGTTATGAATGCACAGTTGGCCATCAAATCTTCCTTGATTATAGGACCTCCAAAAACTCCTTTTGGACCCCCTAAGAGTCATCGAATCATTGGGCCTCCTAAGATCCCTTTTCAGCCTCCTAAACCAATTATCATTATTTGACCTCCTAAACCTCATGGCCATATCCTAAGCTTTGCAAAACAACTTACATGTAATCATGTGTCGTAGCAACCAAGTTATCATATTGTAGCGCACACATATAACACTAGAAACAATAAACAATCAAGACAAACATTAACATCCATTCCATTTACTCAACCATACCTCCCACTTACACCTAATATCCAACAACATAGTGATAAAGAATATGATCTTGTTGAACAACTTCAAAATACTCCTAAGATATCCTTATGGGGTCTCTTCCAAACATCACCTGCATATGATGACCTAAACTTATCATTTTTATTTTTTATTGGCTATATTTATTGTTTTGGAAAATCGTTGTGTATGTCATGTATAAGATGACCTAAACTTATCATTTTTTTTTTTTCAAATTGAAAAGAATTGTCTAAAGTATGTTTTCATGCAATTTGTTTATAAAAAAATATTTTAATAAAAAGTTATTAAAATACTAAAAAACCCTAATATTTCAAGTTTATGGACTAGTTTCATCAGAAATTAATGAAAAAATAGAAAAAATAATACAATTGTAAAAAAATTTACATATTTGGAATCTAAACTCTCATTTATAATAGGTTTTAATTTCATCAAAAATTTCTGCAAAAAAGTCTTCAGACATTGTCCAAAGTCACCATTTTCTTGTGATATTGACATGACCTTCAAGTTGTAGGTCAAACTAGATCCAAAGTTGAGGTTCGGGTCCCTAAGCCTTTTCTTGAATTGAAAAAAAAATCACAAACTTGACCAAAAATTCATATTTTATAAAAGGACCTCGTTTCATAATTTTTTTTTTATGCAACTACGAAATGGGATCCCATTTTGAAAAGTTGCCAAAAATGGAAAGTTTTTAAAACGAGATCCCGTTTTGAAAAGTTTCCAAAAATGAAAAGTTTTCAAAATGGAAAGCCAAAATGGGACCCTGTTTTGAAAATTTGCCAAAAATGGAAAGTTTTCAAAATGAGATCCTATTTTGAAAATTTTCCAAAAATGGAAAGATCCTGTTTTGAAAAACAAGATCTCGATTTTTAAAAAACGGGATCCCATTTTAGTTTTAGGCTTGAGACCTTGAACCTAAACATGATCTCGTTTATTAAAAAATGAGATCCCGTTTTGTTGAACCTGATTTTGGGATTTTGGCTAAGGCAAAAACTTCCATGTTTCGTGAACTCAACTTCGTGCATCTACCCTACCATGAGATGCTTCAAAATGCTATGCAATTTTTTTTTGTCCCTCCTAGTGTGCAACCAAATGATGTAGCAACTTTGATTGAGAATATGAATTTACCTAATATGGACGTCTTTCATCAAAGTGAATTACCTCATTTGGAAACACAAAAACAAAATGATGCTTTGATGATATTGTTTGTTATTAACAAGGTTGGGATTAGGTGTACCCTCTTTGACAATGGTTTAGGCCTCAATGTTTGTAGTGTGAACCTTTTGGATAGAATTGGAGTAGATAAGACTAAAATTCAACCAGTTGAGTTGTTTATTCGTGGTTTTGATAATGTGGGAAAACATCCGCTTGGTGTGATAACATTACCTGTCAAAATTGGTGAGGTTACGTTACAAAATCCCATCCATGTTATTCCCAATGATATTTCATATAATATTTTCTTAGGCAGACCATGGATTCATGAAATAAATACAGTGCCTTCAACATTACATCATCTACTGAAATACACTTACAACAACAAGGTGTACATGATAAAAGCTGATCCAAAATTTGAAATTTGTTAACAAATTGAGAAAGGAATGATGAATCCTCTTAGAAATTTGACACCAACTATACAAGTGGAACAGTGGAGGACAAAGACAAGTTCCTTTCACCTGTGATAATGCTGTTAGAAGATGATTGGGGGTAATTAAATTTCACACTTAAATTCAATGGGGAATACAAGATTATACAATTAAAATGAAGAAAAGAGAAAGAACCGGAAATGATATCAACTAAGTCATCAAAAGAAACTCTTATCAAAGAAGAGGATAACATAAATTAGGGTCATCCCACAATAATGGGTTACACTTTTTGGCCAAACTTGACATTGAAATCAACATTTTCAGAGAAAACTTCACTTTCTGACACTTATAGTAGGTAAACTATTAGGAATTTGAAAATGATGTAAACTAGTTTGTGAGATTTTGTCTATAGATTTTAAATGTTTTTTTTTTTTAAAAATTGAAATTAAATTGTAATTGTTTTTCGTCTCCCTTGATAACTAGTTTTTAATAGTAAACAACATTTTAAAAAGTGGTGTGTACTTGGCTCGTATAACTTTTTTTCTACAAAGGATAAAACTCTAATTCTTTTGAATTTAGGTTGGTAACACAAGTATCTAGGGCTTTCATTTTGTTTCATAGCATTTTGTTGAATATTTTTCTTTTAATTAAGTTTTGAAGTCAAAACATTTATAATTTAGACATAGGTGCACTTCGGCTCGCATAACTTTTTTGATATGTATTGAAATTCATTTTTTCTTTTTTTGTTAGAACGAGGACATCAATACCTAGTGGATATATATTTTTCAAAATTTTTTTCCTCAAATTTACTATTTTTCCACAATGATTTTTCATCAAACTTGACATTTAGTGAAAAACCTATGTACAGTAAAACTAAAAAATAAAATATAAAATAAAAACAAAATATATTAAATTTATAGTTGTTGGAAAGCACATTTCGATCACTACAATCATCCAACTTGGTTTATCAAGTTGACTCCATTTGCACCTCCTTCCCAAGCTTCGATAGTCAAAAGAATGCATAAATTTTGAAATGGTGGAGGGGAAGGTGAAAAAAGGGGGTTCATTAGAACCCCCCTTCTAATGAAGGGGGTTCATTCGAACCCCCCTTATATGGTGCAAAAGGGGGTTCATTAGAAGGGAGGGGGGTTCATTAGAAGGGGGGAGGGTTCATTCGAACCCCCCTCATTAGAAGGGGTAAACCATTTTAAATTTTTTGATGAGCATTTCTAATTATTCTTCGTTCAAAAAATTGTAACCCACTATTGTGGGTTTACCCATTATACAACCACATATGATGAGATTGATCATGACAAACCACCTTCTTTGAAAGAAATGGAAGCACTTTATAGAAGAGGTTATCAATTGTTGAAACAATTTGGCTATAATGGAAAAAGATGTGACCTCTAAGAGAATAAGGTATTCGTGTCCCCATAGAGCCTAACACACTAGAAACAACAAGAGGTCTTAGTTATTATCCTTCAATTGACAAATAACATTAGTTGCTGCTCCTTGCCATGTGGTAGTTGTAGGAAAATAAAATATTTACTACCATGCATGGGGGTATAAAATTGGCTTTATGCAATCATGTTTTATTTTGTAAGGAGCAATGATCTTAATCTATTTTGGCTCACCATTTGTCCTTACACTTGGGGGAAAGGGGTTAGGTATCCTTGTCCTAGGTGCATTCCTTCTAACAAGGGGTCCCTTTGTATCTCCTTAAAACGCTAGTGTACAAAGGACACTAACATTTTAAGGGGGGCATATAGTCCCCTATTCATTGTTTACATAAAGAATGGTCCCTTCTTAGTGATGATAATATACAACTCCTAATAAGTGTGACCTTGTCAACCAAAGTGTGGCCTTCTTAATCCATGTGACGTGTCTCCTTTGTGGTGATATTAGGCTTGATGTCCCATAAAAGTGTGACCTTTCTTGGCATATAACATTTTTCTTGGTGGTAATACTATGGCTAGTATTCCCTAAGATGTGATTTTCTATTCTTTGACAAGTCCTCTCTTGGTGGTGATGTCATGTGTGATGTTCACTAAGGAGTGACCTTTCATCTATCAAGAAGTGCCTCTTTCATGTTGTTAAAATTACCTTTTGAGGTGGTGTTATTATAACACCCCTTGAAGTCCTGGCCTTGTCTTGTCATTATTTGTTTGCATCCCCTGTGTTGAGTTTTGTTTGCACCCCTTGAGGCGAGTTTGGACTTTTTGCTTCACTTCATTCACAGGAGTTGAACTTAGTGTAGTGTTGGCATACCATCTTGATCATTTAGTGGCACCTTATCGGAGTTACCATGGAGTATAACTATAACTTTTGGTATGGATGTGAGTACAAACCTATAGAATTGGTGTGTTCTTCTCATTTTTCCACCTTGTTATGTGCACACACCTTGTAGACCTAGTGTGTGTTTCTCATTCTCATCTTAGGGGCTTACCTAGTGAATATCAGACTTGACTAGCTTATGTGCCTTCCTTGTTTATGGTTCACCTAGCAAATATCATACTTCTCTATTGTGTGAGTCATGAACACTTTTTAACATGGACGCCTAGCATAATACAACTTGCTTGCTAGTGGAGCCATGTGACCCATGAGTGATGTGTCTGACTTTAGTCCTCATGGGATCATTCAATCATTTGATGGATGACGTTTGGTATTTGAGACAATTTAAGATTGAGGTCTCTTTACCTTACCAAATCAAATCCTTTTAGTACTAACCTTGTGTTCTTATTTCTTTTTGTGTATCTTCTCCATGTTTACACCATGTTTATATTGTGCTTGTTTTCCATTTCATCATCATCCATATGTTATGTTGTATCATGTTTTTTTTGTTGTGTATGCTTCGTGTTTTTTGACATGTATGTTTGTGTATGTTGTCTTGTTGCACATCTCTTACATGCATGTGTGTTCCTTTGCACTTATGTTGGTTTTCCATGGGATCTTGGATCCTAGGGGCTTGTGCACTCCCCCTAGATCCTTTGCCATCCTATCTCTTCAACATTTTGTACAATTGAACCACTCTTGACATATTTTTCTACTTTAGTGCGAGTCTAAGCATAAGTTCATACTCTCACTAAAATGGGAGCTAAATGTAGTGTAGAAAATTGTATACCTTAACAATTTCACAATATGTTTTGGCCCCCCTAAATTAATGAGCCTAATTGACACTCTAGTTGCCTAAAATTATGTATTGTTGAGTCCATTTGTCCCACTTTTCAATAAGCACCAAGCATTGAATAAGTTCATCCAACTCATATGTTGCCCCCGAAATTGAGTGTCTTGGAAATTTTAACTAGATGGGAAAATGGGTCCCCCTTCTTACCCATGACCCATTTTTGGATATGTTTTTGGTAACATTCTAACATTCAAAATTCAAATATGACGATTTAGCTTTTGGAATCTAATTTTTGAGAAATTGGATAAATTCCTATAAATACCCAGTCATTTCATCATTTGATATCTAGGTGAAAGAATTGAGTAAGAAGGGAAAACAACCGCTTGGTGTGATAAAATTACCTGTTAAAGTTGGTAAGTTTATGTTGCAAACTCCCATCTATGTATATGCCCAATGATCTTTCATATAATATTCTCTTGGGTAGACCATGGATTCATGAAATAAATGCAGTGCCTTCAACATTACATCGTCTACTAAAATACACTTACAACAACAAGGTTTATATGATAAAAGCTGATCCAAAATTTGAAATTTGTTTACAAACTGAGAAAGGAATGATGAATCCTCTTAGAACATTGAAACTAACTATAAAAGTGGAACCTTTACAAGTTGAGGATAAATATAAGTTCCTTTCAACCATGAAAATGTTGTCGAAAGATGATTGGGTATCATAAGATTTCACACCTAAATTTGATGGGGAATACAATATTATACAATTAAAATGAAGAAAAGAGAAAGAAGTGACAATGATATCAACCAAGTCATCAAAAGCAAGTCTTATCAGAGAAGAGAACAACACAAATTATAAATCCACATATGATGAGATTGATCATGACAAACCACCTTCTTCAAAAGAAATGGTTCAACACTTTATAGAAGATGTTATCAATTGTTGAAACAATTTGGCTATAATAGAAAAGGATGTGGTCTAAGAGAACAAGGTATTTGTGTTCCCATAGAGCCTAACACACAAGAAACAACAAGAGGTCTTGGTTATTGTATTTCAATTAACAAATAACATTAGTTGTTGCTCCTTGCCATGTGGCAGCTGTAGTATAATAACATATTTACTACCATGCATGGGGCTATAAACTTGGCTTTATGTAATCATATTTTATTTTGTAAGAAGCAACATAATCCATTTTGGCTCACCTTTTTTCCTTACACTTGGTGGGAAAGGGGTTAGGTAGCCTTGTCCTAGGTGTATTCCTTCTAGCAAGGGACCCCTTTGTATCTCCTTAAAATGTTAGTGTAGCAAGTACAATAACATATTAAGGGGGGGAATATAGTCCCCTGTTCATTGTTTGCATAAAGAATGATCCCTTCTTAGTGATGATAGTATACATCTCCTAAGAGTGTGACCTTATCAACCAAAGTTTGGCCTTCTTAATCCATGTGACGTGTCTCCTTTGTGGTGATATTAGGCTTAATGTCCCATAAGAGGGTGACCTTTCTTGGCATATGCCATTCTTCTTGGTGGTAATACTATGGCTAGTATTCCCTAAATATGATTTTCTATTTTTCAATTAGTCCTCTCTTGGTGGTGATGTCATGTGTGATGTTCACTAAGTAGTGACCTTTCACACATTAAGTAGTGCCCCTTTGATGTTGTTAAAATTAACTTATGAGGTGGTGTTATCATAACATCCCTTGAAATCCTCGCCTTGTCTTGTCATTATTTGTTTACACCCCCTGAGGTGAGTTTTATTTGCACCTCTTGAGGTGAGTTTGGAATTTTTGCTTCATTTTGTTACAGGAGTTGAACTTAGTGTAGCATTGGAATTTTTGCTTCTATTTATGTTATGGTGAATGGATCCCCTAATACTTTCTTCCAAAGTTCCAGAGGTCTAAGACAGGGTGATCCCATTTCTCCTATCTTATTCACTATCATGGCTGAAAGTCTTGGAAGAAATATGAAAAAGTTGATTGACAATAGAACCCTCCTTAGTCTTAATCCTTCCTCAAGCAACCTAGTTTCTTCTCATCAACAATTTGTTGATGATACTATGCTTTTGGGTAAAGCCTCGGCCTCAAAAGGTAAAACATTGAAATCTCTGCTTGATAAATATGGGAGAGCTTCTGGACAACTGATTAATAATAAAAAAAGTTCTCTTTTCTTCTTCAACATCCCGGCTCACAGACATATCAAAATTGCTAGAATCCTTGGTTGTAGGGTGGACTCCTTGCCTGCCACCTATCTTGGCTTACCCTTAAGCCTTAAACCCCCTGAATCCTTTTGGATTTCGTTGGTCGAGAGGTTTAGCAAGAAGCTTGCTGGTTGGAAAGGAGCTCTGTTAAGTCAAGCGGGTAAACTTCAACTCCTCAAAGCTTCTCTTCAGAACTTTCCGATCTATGCTCTGAGTCTCTTTAAGATTCCTGCTAAGTTTGTGGATGCCATAGAAAAGATTCAAAAAATATTTCTTTGGTCGAGTGTTGAAGAAAAGAAAAGACTACCTTTGATAGGATGGGATTTGGTGTGCAGACCAAAAAAGGTTGGAGGATTAGGTCTTAGAAGAATCAAAACGGTTAACAAGATTCTTCTAGCAAAACAAATATGGAGAATTTTTTCATCTTTAGGTGAATGGACAGATATCCTAGCTAGCAAATATTTAGAGAGTAATTGTTCTCTTATAATTCTGAAGGAATCTCATCTTCTTCCTAGAGGTTCAACCTACTGGAATAATCTGATCAATGGGAAAAATATTGTTGACTCTAGAACTGGTTGGCAAGTTAGAAGCGAAAACCAAACTAGATTCTAGGAGGATAGATGGCTGTTCAAGGAGCCTCTTATAAAAATTGATTCCTTTAGTGGATGGGTTGAGAATTGCAAAGCTTGTTTCAGTTCTTCCGTGAAAGACTATAGAATGGATGGAAAATGGGTGAATATGTGTCTTGTCAGTTAGGCTCTTGCTCCTATTCAGTCTTCTCTGTTAGATGTTAGACTTTTCTTTGATAAGATGGAAGATCGTCTTGTCTAGATAGATGAACCTTCGGGAAACTTCTCTGTTTCGTCTGCCTTTGCTAGGATTACTTCTTCCTAGGGTTCTCCTCCCTTCTGGTCGAAGGCTTGGTTCAAACATTTGGTCCCTAAAATCAACATTTTTTTCTGGATCCTTCTCCAAAATAAGGTGCTCACGATTGATAACCTTTGCAAATGCGGCTTTCAAATTCCTAATAGATGTTTTCTTTGTAAGATGGAGGCAGAGTCTGTGCGTCATATGTTCCTTCATTGTCCTTTTGCGGCCTCAATCTGGGAAAAAATAATTAGTTACTGGCAACTTTCTTGGGTTTTTCCCTCATCTATTGAAGACTTCTTCCTTCAATGGAAAGCTCCGACTCACAATTATGTTCTCCAGTTTTTATGGGATTTCTCTTTCCCTCATGTTGCTTGGGGCCTTTGGAAAGAACATAACAACAAAATTTACAGAGATAAAGAAGCTCCGGTGGACATTGTTTTTGATAAAATAATCAGATTTTTGAAAGAAAATGTCAATGCTATCTCCTAGAAGGTTAGCAATTCTGAGAAAGCGGCTCATTCGTCCTATGATCTTATAGTTGCCAAGGAATGGAATATAAGTCTTGATTTTCCTTGCGCCCCTAAAAAAGCTAAGAAGGATAGAGAGGGTGTCCGCTGGTCTTTTCCGCCTAATGGATGGGTCAAATCTAATTTTGATGGAGTGGCTAAAGGTAATCCGGGGGCGGCGGGTTGTGGCAGAGTCATAAGGGACTCCTTTGGCAAGTTTCTAGGTGCGACGACCACTCCTCTTGGTTCCCAAACCAATCACCTGACCGAGGCTGCTGGTGCCTTTCATATTATAAAGTTAGCCCAAAGTCTTAATTTTAAAAACCTTTGGCTTGAAGGTGATTCCAAAAATATTATAGATTGTCTTCTTGGCAAGTCCCCCCCCTCGTGGACTATAAAGTCATGGATTGATGATGCCATCTCGACTCTTGCTAAGTTTGAAAATATAAAGATTTCACATGCCTATAGAGAAGCCAATGCTGTAGCGGATTTTTTTGCTAATGAAGGGGTTAGGAGTAATGATCAGAGCACTTGGCTAAATTTTAGGGATCTAAGTGTTAATGTCCGAACTTTATTGAGTTATGATGAATCACATGGGAAAGAGGTGTGTCATCTCTTTAATGAGGTCAGGACGGAGTTATCACATCACAATCATTAGATTGTATGGGACTGAGCTTAGTTGCTTAGTCTGCAAGGTGGCCTAGCACGCTTTGTGGGTTCTTAGATTTGGCGGGACCAGTTCTAGTATTGAATTCATCTCTGTCTGCCCCACTGTGCTTGCCAAGATGGGTGGAGATAGGAAAAGAATTGATCTGAACAGCTATGAGACGCACACAAGAAATGCTAAGGCTTGGAATAAAGTTAAAAGCGGGGGGTTACTTCCTTTCCTGGAAAAAATCCATGGTTCCAATCAGGAGGCTATGGATCTTTTTGAGAAAAATTGGGATAATGGGGATCTTACCCTTTTTGGTAGGAAAGTTGAGCTCAATGAAAACCTTATAGATGAAGTGATGGGTATGCCGAATTTTTTTTTCAGGGACAGGGTTTTTTCTGACGAAGCCATCATCAGATTTCCAAAAAGAGAGAAGGAAAGACTGAAATTGGTGAAAATTGCTAATAGCTACTTTGAAGCCGACACCATAAAATCCCTTTGGAGAAAGGTTCTTTGTGTCATCATGGAGTGCATAACTGTGGATGGTCGCTTCACCAAGGTCTACAGTTACCACTTTGCCGTGCTCAACCATTTCCACTACAAGGTCAGGGTTTCTTTCCCCTACTATCTTCTCTGTTCTTTGAGAAAAAGTTTGGATGACCACAAGAAAAACCTTAGAAGATTCCCTATTTTGCACACTGGCCTGATTAGATTAATTTTTGAGCATTACCAAAAAATGCCCATCCCTGCTAATTTGGAAGCCTCCCCTGATTCAGAAGAAGATGATACTGAACCCAGCTGCTCGGGGTTTTTTCCCAATTTAAGTCCGGCCAGAATGGTCCTTAGCCCGCCCGCTGTCCAAACAGGTAAGAAAAACCCTAACCCCCTTACTGTGAAAGCTCATGCTGTGCCTGAACCGGGAAGCCCTTCCCTTAAAACCAGATGTGTTGATGTGAATCCCCCGGCTAAAAACCTTGTCTCGTACTCTGAAGATTCTCTTGACTCTGAGGCATCTGGTGGTAACAATTCTGAGCCCTTTGTTGACCTGTCGTTGGATAGAAATGCAAGAACTGGCTCCCCTGTTACTCCTGACCTTGCTAATACTTGTTTCAACACTGATAGGGATCCCACTGGGGATGTTATGGATTTAGCTAGAAATAATGCTGATATCCATTTCAAACTTTCAAAATGGACTTTTCATGAAATTAATGAGCTAAAGATAAAAAATTGGGCCCTTCAAAGTAAACTGGAAGATTTGGGAGCTAAGGTTGCAGTGCTTGAGAAGAAATAGGTGGAACGAAGAGAATACGGTCTCAACAAAGATACCCAGTACCAAGCTGGCAAGAACAAAAATGTTGAAATTGAGGTGGAGAAAATGAAAAACACTGTCAAAATTATTGCTAAGCAAAAAAATCGTATGGCCAGACACAACGCCATCATCATCAATGCCATGACTGAGAAATTGGACAAAGTTCAACATGGGTCTTTGGTGGTTGATCTGGAGGAAAACAATGAAAGAAACCAGGAGGAGGATGCTGACATTTCTAAGAGAACCAGGGCCAATTTGAAGAGGAAGGCTCCCCCCACTCCACAAATGATTCAAACATTTAAGAAGGGTGTTCAAGATATGTAGAACTTGGAGGTTGAAACAGAGTCTGTCTTGAAGACTCTGGGTTAGTTGTGGCGGGTTTTTTTGTTGGTTTTTTCTGCTGGCTTTTTTGTTTGACCTTCCTGGTCTTTTGCGGATGGCTGCTGCTGGTTCTAGTTTTTACCTTTTGTGCAACCGGTTGTTTCTGTTGGACTTTTCTGTCCTTTCTTTTCTGTTGTAAACTTTGTGGTTTCAGGTCCATGTAAAACCTGTTTTACCCTTTATCAAAAACATCTTGATCATTTAGTGGCACCTTATCGGAGTTACCATAGAGTATAACTTTTGGTATGGTTGACATTCATAGTACACACCTATAGACCTAGTGTGTTTTTCTCATTTTTCCACCTTGTTATACATACACACCTTATAGACCTAGTGCGTGTTTCTCATTCTTTTCTTAGGGGCTCACCTAGTGAATATTAGACTTCACTAGCTTGTGTTCCTTCCTTATTTATGGTTCACCTAGCAAATATCAAACTTTGCTATTGTGTGAGTCATGAACGCCTTTTAACAAGACCACCTAGCATAATACAACTTGCTTGCTAGTGGAGCCATGTGACCCATGAGTGATGTGTATGCCTTTAGTCCTCATGTGAGCATTCAATCATTTGATGGATGACATTTGGTATTTGAGACAATTTAAGAATGAGGTCTCTTTACCTTATTGACTCGAATCCTTCTAGTACTAACCTTGCATTCTTATTTATTTTTTTGTGTATCTTCTCTGTGTTTACACCATGTTTATATCATGCTTGTTTTCATTTCATCATCATCCATACATTATGTTGTATCATGTGTTTTTATCGTGTATGCTTCATGTTTTTTGACATGTATGTTATCTTGTTGCATATCTCTGATATGCATGAGTGTTCCTTTGTAAGTTTATGTTGGTTTTCTATCAGATCTTGGATCTTGGGGGCTTGTACACTCCCCCTAGATCCTTTAGCATCCTTTCTCTTCAACATTTTGTACAATTGAACCACTCTTGACATATTTCTCTACTTTAGTGTGAGTCTGAGCGTAAGTTCATACTCTCACTAAAGTGGGAGCTAAATATAGTGTAGAAAGTTGTATACCTTAACAATTTCACACTATGTCCTCCCCCCCTCCCCTTAAATTAATGAGCCTAAGTGACCCTCTAGTTGCCTAAAATTATGTATTGTGGAGCCCATTTGTCCCACTTTTCAATAAACACCAAGCATTGAATAAATCCATCCAACTTATATGTTGCCTAAAAAATTGAGTGTCTTGGAAATTTGCATTAGGACCCATGGTGAATGGGTCCCCCTTCTTAGCCAGGACCCATTTTTGGATATGTTTTTGGTGGCATTTTAACATTCAAAATTCAAATATTAAGTGTCAGCTTTTGGAATCTAATTTTTGGGAAATTGGATAAATGTCTATAAATACCATCATTTCATCATTTGATATCTAAGTGAAAGAATCTAGAAAGAAGTGAAATTAAAGAGCAAATATTATTATCAAGAGCAAGTCAAGAGTAACATATTGGAGCTTTATTGCAACAATTCAAGATCCAAACATCATGTCAAAGTGTTTGTGAGTTTATATGTTCATGTTATCATTGTTTTGTGAAGGGTAACAAAAGTTGTAGGTCTCCAAAGCATTCAAGCATTCAAGCAAGAAAGATTCAAATCCTTGAGGTGATTTGCATGATTTCAATTCTTCAAGGAAGCCTTGAAGGGTGGCGAGTTGCAACATTGTGTTCATTCATCATTCCTTCCTTTCAATTATCATTCATATTATTGACATTGTCATTGTGGAAGTGGGAACACTTATCCGAGGTTTGAATGAGGCAAGCCCCTATATGGCACAACATTTTCCCTCTTTGTGATTGTGCAAGTTACATGTTTGAGGAGGATTGAAGAGAGCTTGAAGATCCATTTTGCATTGTTGCATTTGTTGTCATACATCTTGTCAAGCTATGAAAACTCAGTTACAAAATATTCGACAATGTTCTGACAAATTTGCAAGCAAGAATCTAAAACTTAGATTTGACATCAGAGGACCCCAAAAGTTGATCAAGACACCCCTACAAAGACCCATTTGGCCAATGGCGACCCAATCCTCCTACAGTGCTTGAAACCAAATTTTCTGGGCAGGTACACAATTATTTGCACCTTCCAAATCTACCGAAACTCGACTGTTTTAGTTTGCCAATTCTTGAGATCTTGTATTTTTCATATTAAGGCATATAAGATCATTAGGTTAAACATTCCAAATTATTTCCAATCCAATCCCATCCTCAATTAGATGTAGATCCAGGTCTGATTGAGTCACCTTCATGGTTGATAGTCAATCTATACACCTTGTTGATCTATATTTTAATGTAACTTGAGAAAAAACCAACCTTACATCTTAAGTTATTTACATTCAGGACCTAAGATTCTTTTTCTATGTTTCACATTCATTCCAACAATTTACAACAATATTGGGTGCCAGGGATAACCTCTAGGTTTCTAGAATCTAAAAACTTCTAACTTTTGGAAGGTTCTATATTCTTATTTTTATTCCAATAAGCTAAAACATTCCTTTCCGCCATTCCACAAATAGATAATGAAAGCATTAATGCGAATTCAAGCAGGAAAACACACATTGTTCATGTCATAATCAAAGCATAATGTTAAATGCTGTTTTACGTTTAGTATAGAAATCAGAAGTGCCGTCTACATTCAACTGAGCTTAGAATGATGATTGCCCACCAACTTTTCTTAATATGGATGGACTCGACGGCAATAATGAAATGCTTCCACATGGATAAAGAAGACTCTGCCATATAAGTCCAGTGATGTCTTTTCATTTAAATAAAGCCTTTGGGAGTATTTTAGAACTGAGAGTTCTATTGCAGATGGAATGGTGAAGTTTGAGTTTTGTCATGTCTCCCAAAGTAAAGAGAATCTTATATTTCAAACTGGTGCATGCGTATGATGGTGATTTAAAAATAAATAAAAATTGTGATCGTAAGCATCTGTTTTTAGAATATAACATTGCTTAGAATAATACCAACAAATTTATGTGGGATGATAAACATATTATGATTGGTAATTTGATGCTTGAACAATTTAGTAGAATTTCTTTTATTCCTATGTTATTTATATCTGAACTATCTACATTTTGTTAAGGATTGAATTTTATCTCCCACTTTCTACGCCATGCAATGAATACATTTATCTAAAAACTGGTCAAATTAAGTAAGTTATGAGTTTGTTTGTTTATATGTAATGGGTTGATGTCAACAATCTAGAGAAATAAAATTCATCTAACTACTTAAACTTGTAAGAATGTAACAAGTTTCTTTTTGTGATTTCTAAAGTAGGTAAGGTTATGAGAACATTTTAAAAATTATGTAAATTTTTTTAAATATTCTCGAAGGCTCATTGGGAGAAAATTGCTCATAATTTTTAATTTTAATGTGTTTGAGAAGAGGATGCATGCAGAAGATATTGTTCATTGCCATAACTTCATTACTTCAACCAACCCATTGAACATCACTTCATAAAAAACAAGACAATATGACATGACTAAGTTAATTTGATATACATTTAATTCATAAGTATATTTTATGTATTCATATGTGGACATAAACCTTTTCCTATAAATATTAATCAAATAAAAAATCGAATAATCTTTCAAAGTGCATTTTTTTGTTTGAAAAACTATTCTCTAAGTTTCCTTCATGGTGTTGGAGTGTTGGTTGGAGGAGTGATAACAATGGTAAGAGAGAATAATGCTAAAACTAAAATTTATTATAAAAAATCCAAAACGCTAAGAAAGGAAATATTAGATATAATATACATAGATTAAAATTGAAATTCTTGTAACTTTAATTTTTAAGAGTTATTTTTTTTAAGCGAGTTCCAAAGTAAGGAAGTTTATGAAATAATTCCAGAAGTTGTGCAAACTTTCCAAAAAGTTCTTGGAAGCTCCTTGGCAACAATCTGCTTATAATTTTTAATTTTAACGTGATTGAGAAGAGGAGGCATGTGGAAGAAATTGTTCACTATCACAAATTGATAACTTAAACCAACCCATTAAAGTCATGAAAAGGAATACAAGTGGCAAGAATAAATTAATTTAATATAAATTTAATTTAAAGTAAATTTTTTTGTGTTCATATATGGATATAAACCTTTGTCTATAAATATTAATTTAATAGAAAATTAAATCATCTTTCAAGTGTAATTTTTTATTTCAAAAACTATTATCTAAGCTTCCTCCATAGTAAAATCTAAAAAGTTAAGAAAGGAGATATTGGATGGATTTTACATAGATTAAAATTACTCTTTTGAGATGAAATATTTCTAAAAGTTTATCATAAAAAAGTGAAGTGTAGATGTGAAAGACACTAAAAGATACACTTAAAATTTTATGTGATATCTAACTTCTTCATTTTTTATAGTGCAAATACAAACCTTACAAATTTAATAGAAATTATATCTTAGAAGAAAAATAAAAATATTTTTTTTAATACTTGATAAGAGTATTAGTGAAATATTTTATGCAAATAATTATTGTGTCCAAATTCATATCAACCATTTATTAGAGTTTTAGATACACGTGATAAACTTACAATTATAAAATCTAAAGAATTATGTGAAGACTTGTATAGGAAGAAAAAATGTTAGAAAAACAAATGAAAGTTATAAAATAATAAAAGATGCAAGGTCATTATAAAAATTATAGAAATAATTATAATTGTGTTTAAAAATAATAATAATTTAAAGTATAATATCAAGATTCTTAAACTCTTTATTTCTAAGCATAAGGAAAAAATTACCTCAACTATGAAACTCACTCTCCTCAATACTAAAATAAAATGATGCAAATGGATATTTAATATCTATTTCTTTTATTCCTCATACTTGTATGAATAAAGCATTTTAGAAATATTTTATTTCTCTATTTTTGGTTTAGTTTAGTTTTGATTTTTTTGGTTTGTCTTTCTTTTGTTTGTTCGATGGGATTTTATGTTTCTTATTGAAGCTCTAGGTTTGATCACAATAATTATGTGTTTTTCAACCTTATTTTATTAATTTATTCTCAATTCTTATAATAATTTATTAGAGTAAAATAATATTTGATTGCAATCTTACCTAAGTACAACCTCCTAGCTTCTATATAGATAGTTCAAACCCTTTTCATTCATAAAGTGAACTACCTAAAGTAAAAGTCTCATATATTAATTCATTTGGGTGTGTAAAAATTATTAAATTCATAATAAGGTATGAGAATTTTAAAGATTTATTAAACATTCAACATTTCACCCCTACTCAACACATATCAATAGCTCTTGAGCTACTTGATGAGGTAACTATAACCAAAATATCAAGTAATAAAATAAGATAATAATTGATTACCAAAATGATATACAACATGTATAAATAGGATTCAATGTCTATGGATAAGAAAAAAAACAAAGAGAAAGAAAATAAATAAATTAAAAATAAAAACATCTCTTTGAATCTTGGTGATTCAAGTAAACTTTATTGAGGTTATAGAAACTTGACATATAGTAGAGATATACTTTGATTGGAATTGAATATAACTATATTAACACTTTGTTTCTATAACATGAGAATATCAAATTGGAAATAAGAAGATCTAGAAAAAAAAGTAGGACATAAACAAAAATATTTCAACAACTATTCACTATAGTAAAAATGTTAATTATTTTGTGACTACTATGTACTTCTTAAAGGAGGAGCTTTATAGAAGTAACATAATAGGGGTGGCTCATTCAAGAGAACTGATACACAAAAAAATTCTAGGGAGAAGCTAAAAATCTAGGTGGATGAAGATAACTCATTAGTTATTTAATGATACGTTGAATTTCATCACCAAGGAATGGGAAGCCACCTTAGTTTTGTAATATTTTCTCTCAAATCTATGAAACCTTGTGTTTATATGCTATATCTTGATCCCATAGCTATTTTTTTGGTCTTTTGGAGGTTTATTTACTATTGCTTTGATTTTGTGTTGTATCTTTTTATATGTATTTCTATGAATTATAGATCTTATTTTTCTATTAGACCAAGCTCTTTCTAAAAGGGTTTGGGCCATTTAGAAAACTCATCATTAGTTTTAATACTTTTTTAGATCTATGAATACCTAGTTGGTAGTGGAGTAATATATAGGTAATAATAAAGCATGTCAAGATTATACTCATACCTCTACTTGATATACATGTAACATCATTATAATAACTTTAGGTTGCAGTTTAATAAGGATAATATTTTAGAAAAAATAATAAAAAATACAAGTACATACACCTATATGACTTGGATGATAGTATCATTATAAAGTTGAATTATTCCAACTTGTCTATAAACATAATTTTATGCACCTACACGTACTAATCATTAAATACTATTATTTAGGAAATCATCCTATTTTGAGTACATAGGGATTGCCATTCACAAATTATCTAGATTTGGGGGTAATATTAATTTTTTTATTAGTTCAAACTAGGGAGGCTTTAACATTAAACAATTATTAATGTATGGTTGAACAGTCAATCGAATTTTCCAATTTTGTTGTGGAATTTTTTTTTTCAATGTTTTTGAAAGAGGAAAAAACGGGTTTTACAGGGACTCAAAACCACAAAGTTTACAATTAAAAGAGATAAAACATCCAAGAACCCAGAAACATATAGATTGTAGAGAGGAAATTAAAATAACAAAGCAACAACCACCAAAAAAGGCCAGCAAGGGCCACAAAAAAGACCCCAAAAAGACCAAACAAAACACCAACAACAACTAAGCTTGGGACTTTAGAATTTCCGCTGTCTCAGCTTCCATGTTGTTCATCTCCTGAACCCCCCTCTTTAAGATCTGGACCATCTGGGAAGTAGGAGGCACTTTCCTCTTAAGGTTGGCATGGGTTCTCTTCAATATTCCTTGGTCCTCATTCTTGCTTTTATCCTTGTCCTCTTCTAGGTCAACAACCAACGAGCCCTGTTGCGAATTTTCCAACTTTTCAAACATTGCATTAATGATAATGGTATTGTGCCTTGCCATTCTATGGTTTTGTTCCACAAAATTTTCATACTGTTTTTTATTATAACAATTTCAACTTCCAGAGTCTTATACTTGTCCTTAATGTTATCATCTCCCGTCCCAGTATTGTTCTTTTTCTGTTTTCCTTCTTCATTGTTCAAAGCTGATAGCTTCAGTTCCAGTTGGACTCCAACTTGCTATTTAGAACCTTGTTTCTAAGATTAAGATCATTGATTTCCTGATAGTCCCATTTCATAACCCTATAAATATCACCAATTCCACATCAAGTAGAGGAAAGGATATCTCCAGACTGATCCCAATCTAAAATGAGGTTGAAATCATTCGGGTTAAGGGAGTTGGGAAATCTGGTTCCAACATCTTTGACAAAGTTAGGAGGGGTAGAAACAAAATCTCTACTAGCTTCAAGGTTCTCAGTATTTTCCTCCAGAGAGTCTACAAAGTAGGAAACCAACTTTTTGGTAGGGGAACCCTTGAGAGTAGGTTTCTTTAAAGGGGCCAGGCAGCCAGGGTAATTCTCAAGGTTAACTTTTATGTGCTGGGGTTTACAAAGTTGGGTTTTCTTACCAAAAAGGATAGGGGACGAATGGGATTCAAAAATTCTCTCTAGGTTAGGCTTATAATGAATCTCTAAGCCACCACTATTCGTATCATAGTCCTCAGACGCCATAGAGGCAACTAGTTTGGATAAAGCCGACAGACTTTGAAAATGTTCATAGATCAACCAAATAAGCCCAGGATGAAGAATAGGGTATCTCTTGGGATTTTTCTTGTGGTCCTCAAGGCTATTGCTCAACGAGCAGAACAAGTATGAGGCAAAGAAATCTGTACCTTATGGCAGAAGTGGTTAAAGAGAGAAAAATGATGACCATAAACTCTGGTGAATCTCCTATCCAAGGTAATATACTCCATAATGACACGAATCACCTTTCTCCAAAGCGCCTTGATAGAGTTGATTTCAAAATAGCTATTGGAAACTTTGACCAGATTCAGTTTCTCCTTTTCTTTCTTTGGGAAATTGATTACCGCCTCGTTTGAAAACCTTTTGTCACGATAAAATTTCATGCCCTTAGTGGACATTCCAGTCACCTCTCCTATGATTTGCTCATCTAGTTTCACCTTTCTCCCAAAGAGGATAATTTCTCCATTATTCCAGTTCTTCTTAAAGTAGTTAATGGCCTTAGGATCAGGCACATGAAGTTTTTCTAGGAATGGAACCAAACCTCCTTGCTCAACCTGTTTCTATACCTTAGCAGTCCTCATGTGCATTTCATAGCTATTTGGCTTAATTCTTTTCCTGTCCCCCCATACTTGCATGTACCTCACTGCAATCTCTACCAGTGCCGAAAACCTGTTGCAAATTTACGTAGCCATTCCAATGAACCCACAAAGCGTGTTGCTTTTTCTTACCAACCAAGTTATTTGACATGGCCCCATAAAATCTCTTGATTTTGATGTACTTATCCCATTTCCATATCATCATTAAAGATATTTTCTTCTTTCCCATGCGTAACATCATAATCTAGTAAGACCCTAACTTTAGCTCCCAAGTCCCTGAAATTCTGCCACGTGTTCAAACCTCCCCACTTAACCCCCTCATTCACAAAGTAATTCGCCATGCTGTTAGCTTCCCTGTAGACATGGGAGATTTTAACTTTTTAAAACTTATCTAAGATAGATTTAGCATCTTCAATCCAATTCTTAATAGACCAGGAGGGGGGGTCCTACCTAGGATATAGTCAATGATGTTTTTGGAGTCCCCTTCAAGCCATAAATATTTTATATTAATATTCTGTGCTAAATTTAAAACTTGAAAAGCTCCTATGGCCTCCGCCACATGGTTGGTTTGAGAACTAAGGGAAATGGCCATAGCCACAAAAAAGTTACCATTTGAGTCCCTTAACACACCTCCACTTCCGGCCATCCTCGGATTTCCTTTCGCAACGCCATCAAAGTTGGATTTAGTCCAACCATTTGGTGGGAAGGTCCAGTACACGCCTTCCCTGTCTTTCTTAGCTGGCTTGGATGCCATAGATACATCCATTTTGAGATTCCAATCCTTGGCTATCTTTAGATCATAGGGAGTGCACACCACAACCTCAAGATTAAAAGATTTTTGGGGAATAACATTAAAGTTTTCCTTTATTAGCCTAATTTTTTTTCAAAAACATTAATCTCCGACATTTCGTTATCCCTAAAAAGTCTGTTATTACATTCTTTCCACACTCCCCAAACAACAAAAGGGAAAATAAAAGCCCATAATATTTGAATGAAAGGATTTTGAGATGGGGCTTTCCATTGTGAGAAGAAATCTTCAATGGACAGGGGGAACACCCAAGAAATATTCCAAAGAGCCATAAATTTTCCCCAAATTGTAGCAACAAACGGATAGTGTAGAAACAAATGGTTTGCTGACTCTGCCTCACTCTTGCAAAGGTAACATATGTTGGGGATTTGTAATCCCCGATTGCAAAGATTATCCACCGTGAGCACCTTATTTTGAAGTAGAATCTAGAAGAAAATGTTGACTTTAGGAGTCAAGTGTTTTATCCACGCTTTAGAATAGAAAGGAGGGGGGGCTTGAGAAAGGGAAAACAAAGAAACAATCAACGAAACAAAGTAGTTACCTGAAGGATTTTCCATCAAGACAAGATGATCATCCAACTGATTCTGTCCCAATCTGACAGCCATCAAGGAAGATTGAGGTGGAGCCAAATCCTGGCTAACCATACACAAATCCACCCAATCTCCTTCACTCCAATAATCTTTTACATACTCTCCAAAAGCTGCTTTGCAAAACTCAACCCATCTGTTGAATCTTTCAATTTTCACTAGGGGATCCTTAAAAATCCATCTATCCTCCCAGAACCTGGCTAAATTACCACTTCTAATGTGCCAACCAACCCCTGATTCCAAAATCTTTCTACTAGCAATCATGTCATTCCAACAAATTGAACCATGGGGTAGAATAAGAGAATCCAATAAGGCTTTGACAGACACACAATAGGTCATATATTTAATTTTTAAGATATCTTTCCATTCTCCATCAAACGAAAAGGATCTCCATATTTGTTTAGTAAGAAGAGTCTTATTAATCATTCTGATTTTTCTAAGACCTAATTCCCCCAAGGATTTCGGTCTGCAAACCAAATCCCATCCTATTAGAGGCATCCTCTTTTTCTCCTCCACACTAGACCAAAGGAATATTTTTTGGATCTTCTTAATGGCCTCTGCATATTTAGCAGGTATTTTGAAAAGGCTTAATGCATAATCTGGGAGGTTTTGAAGAGAAGCTTTGAGGAGCTGAATTTTTCCTGCTTGACTTAGAAGAGCTACTTTCCATCCTACCAACTTCTTAATGAACCTATCAACCAATGAACACCAAAAGGATTCCGAAGGTTTAAGGCATAAAGGTAATCCAAGATAAGTAGAGGGTAAGGATTACACTCTACAACCAAAGATTCTAGCAATCTTTATCTGTCTATGCTCAGGGGTATTAAAGAAATAAAGGGATCTCTTCTATCTATTGACCATCTACCCAGTTGCCTTCTCATACACGTCCAATATTTTTTTTGAATTCTTAGCCTTAGTCACCATTGATCTTCCCATCAACATAGTGTCATAAAAAAATTGTTAGTGAGAAAAAAATCAAATTAGTAGAAGGTCTAAGACCAACAAGAGACCTCTGTTCAATCAATCTTTTAAGATTTCTTCCCAAGCTCTCAACCATGATTGTGAATAGAATAGGAGAGATAGGATCACCCTGTCTTAGGCCTCTTGAATTCTGAAAGAATCTCAAGGGAGATCCATTCACAATGATGAAAGTGGAGATAGTAGTAACCAGCTGATTTACCAGCTAAACAACTTTGCTGCTAAAACCAAACACCCTTAGAATTTTGATTAAAAACTCCCAATCAACACGGTCATAAGCTTTGGAAATATCCAGCTTAAGAATAAATCCTTTAGTTTTAGATTCCACTAGCGAATGGATATTCTCATGAACAGTGACTATAGAGTCAAGGATTTTCCTTCCTGGAACAAAACCATTCTATTGAGGGGATATCAACGAAGGAAGGATAGTTAGGAGCCTTGATGTCAATACCTTAGATATGATTTTATAAAAAGAGTTGCAGAGACTAATAGACCTAAACACCTCAAACTCCAAAACCCTAGGTTTCTTGGGAACAAGGACCACAAAAGTGGCATTCAATTCCTTAATTTTTTTTTTCAATGTTTATTATAGGAAACTTGATAAAATGTTAGCTGTTTATTATGAAAATTTAATTTTATTGAATTCGTTGAATGATAGGTGCATGGAAATTTCAATGCTAGAGAATGCGTGAATATTTAGACATGATTTGACATATTTTCACCTCCTTCACGTGTTATACATTTTCAAACTTAACATGTCATATCCATGCACAAATCAATATGAAGGCTTTGTAATATACTATTTTCAACAATGCAAATAAACAAACATTGACACTCATTTGCATAGATGAGAATGCCATCTTCTTAGCAATGCCCATCAACTCACTCCCACCTCAACCTCTAATTTATGTGAAACTCTTAGGTTTTTATTCCACCAATGTCCTTCACCATCATCCCTCAATCCCTGGATTGTTGATTTAATCACCAATCATGAACACCTTATTGGTAGAAAAAGAGGAAAATCATCTAGCAGTAGCAATGGAGATAATTTTGATTGCCAAGAAATTTCCCAAGAAATTGATAGAGGTGCTAGGCTCATGCATTTAGTGAGAACCCATGTTGGTGGATTCATGGAATGTGATAGCGATGTGTAGAGAGTGTAAGAGGAGGCATTGTGTGGAGTGATCACCAATAGGGTAGAGGTGCAGGTGGATCAACTAATTATGGACCCTTTTTTTCATGGTGTAACCACAATTGTAGGCCCTTAAACAAGATTTAGGTAGTACCTTTAAAACAAACATTCAGATAGTTACCGTTTTAATGGTAGCTTCCACATTTTGTAGGTTAAATTTTTCTCTATCATTTAATTTTCTATTTAAAAGTCATTTTGTTTGTTATAATTGTTTCAATCAGATTCCAAATGGAAAAGGAATTATGATTTGATTGTGTTCTCTGAACATTTTGTTTGTTCGTTAGGATCCTATGATAAAATTGTGACCTCAAACCTCAAGGCGACCTCTACACTACAATTATCTATTTGACCTATAAAATGGCAGCTGAAAATGGCTTATGTTATTTTCTTCTAATTTGTTGGTGGGATCTAAATAGACGCTATCAAATAAAATAATTCTACAATCCATTTAATATATTACAAGATATAAATGAAAGTAGGAAAATCACCCAAACAAATCAAGCAAAGCCCAAATATAAGCAAGTGGTTTCACCTATCTGCTCCATCCTCTGATTGGTTTTTTCTTTTCATGAAGGATTTTTTAAGCACCAATATTTCCTTTTCCAATGGTTCTTGCAGAGCTTAAAGGGTTTAATCTACCATTATTACTAGAGTGCAATCTTTTCTCCCCAACATTAGAGTAGTAGAAGTGTTAATTATGATTTCCTCCTTGTTGGTAGTTGTAATCTATTTTCTCTTCTTTATATCCTAAAGTACATTTGGCCCTCTAAACTGAACCTTTCCTTGGATCCCATTGCAGAATCGGTTTTCTATGTTTATCCCTTGAGAAATAATATCACATTGCTGTATTTGGTGATCACTAGTGTTTCCCATTGCTCCATTAATATATGAGAAAATTGGCTCGATTATCTGTTTCTTTCTAATAGGTAGAGGAAGCATAGTAACTCTTCTCATTATAGAAGCTGCAGTTACCCTTTGAACCATTGGACATGAAGCTCCCCCAATTCCTTTTGGAAGAGTTTTAGAAGGCAGATCATCCACCTTCCCATTATTTTATTTTTGTAAAATATTACATCTTTCTGGAAAAAATATAGAAGAATTAGTTGTATTCATCTTTGTTAATGATTCCCTCTCTTGGGTTATTCTTTTGCCTGCAATTGCATTTTCCTTAGAAGCCACTCTAGATTCACTCTCTGTTAAAGGATTTTCTAGAGTAGGATCTCTTCTAAAAGGAGTACATCCACTCACTTTTCTCCATTCCTCTGATTGATGGGAAATTAATAGTTTATCCACTTGCTTTAATATTTTACCTTGGACTCAAGCTGTTCTTAAAATTCTTTTACCTACATATTTAAAATTGATTTTAACACTCAAAAGTAGAAGACTTGGAACAAAGTAAATATTTGTTGACTTTACTTGCTCTCCAATATTTCTATATATGCTCTCTTTTTCTAACTCCTCCTACTGCATTTTAAATATTATTTCAAGTAGTCGTATTCCTGCTATCAAATTTTCATTTAAAGATAGTCCCAATTTATTCTCTATTGATGGATCTACCATATTATTCTCATCCATTCTAAAAGGAGCATTTTCAGGCATGCTTCTCAAGTCCCCTAATCGAAGGGCTATTGGTGGTTTCTTAGACAACTTCTATGACAATAGTTGCTTCTCTTTTATCTTGGAATCCAATTTCCCTTGAAGTCATTTTACCTATACAAAAATTACTGGTTGATGTTTAACAAATAAGAAGCCTTAACTCTTACAAAAAAAAATACTTAGTCACTTTACCTTCTCTTCAATATTTGCACACGTCTATTCTCTTTCATTTAGCTTTTCAAGGTATTGAACTTCCTATTTTTCTAACTATTTCTGGTGTTCTTTATACATGGATTCAAGTTGTTCTTCTAGTTCATTTACCTACAAAACCTAAAAAATGCTTAATACATTACACATTATTAGTTACCCCTTCATCACATGTACAAAACAAAGGCATGTATATTAGGTAACATATCTTGAAGTGTTCTACATAATTGTTCTCTCCCCTTGAGATTAGCTTCCATGTTTTGTGTATTTTCTTCAATCTTTTTTATCATGTCATCTTCATCCTCACTTCTTGTTTGGCCTTTTCAAACTATAAGGCAAGTCAGAGATTCAAAAATCAACCTATCTACTAGGAAAATTTCAAAATAAAATATCGGATGTCAAAAGCAAGCCAATTAAATGAAAATTTGGTTGATTGAACTAGGTACCATACCATTTGTTTGTACTTTAAAAATTCACTAGAATCAAGTTGTTTCTTTGGAGGACCTAATTTTATGCCTCAGACTTTGGTGGAAAAGTTCAATGAGCTTAGGGTTTCTCCTGAATCACTATCATTGGGACTAATTTGCACAAACATTATTGTCTTTGAATCTCCTCCTACAGTACCATAAATTTAATTTCAATTGTTTTCAATGGAATGATGTCCACCAATAAGGAATTAAATACTAGAGAGGGAAAATCATTATATTAACTGTACCTAGTGAATCCTATAGTAGATGTGTGAGATTGGAGTTCCTAGAATGATCAATAAACCAACATCATAACACTCTTTGATTCCAATTGTCTTGAAGATTAGTATGAAAAAGAGGATTGAGGAACAAAGATAAAATTTCAAATATAGACAGTTGATATGCCAAAAACTTGTAAGGAATATGATTGCTTTTGTTTGATAAGGAAAATATAACATCATCAAGGGTAGAAAGTGATTTATTGATAGATTGGGCTTCTTTAAGACATTCTCCCTATACATATGTTTTTGATATTCTTTCACTTCTTGCCAGATCAACAAGCCATAAATTTCTCCTAATGAACTCCCCAGTGACTAAGCTCTCTCCCATTACCATCACACAAAGTATGTTGTGCTTGTCAAGAATAAGATTAAATATCCATTAATATCATTAAAGTAGATCTTATCACTATCCTAACACATAAAAATTGATGCTAAAGTTGGATATATTTGACAGTGTTTGACAATTCAATATATTTTAATTTTGGTTCTCTTTGCAGAAGAGAGAGGCTTTTTGTCTTAGGTGACAGAACAACCTGCTAAAATTCTATGGTCAACAAGAAGAATTGAATTTATAGCATACGAGGTGTAAGTTATACAATGCATTAAAGCTTAGAATATTGTGTCCTCTCTCTTCTTTTAAGGTGGGGAAAAACCCATACTTAGATATGGTTTGTAGTTAAGAAATGTATTGTTACCCCTTTACCTTTGTATTTACTCTTCAATGGATGATCGGGAATCCCAAATTGGAATTTCCTTTCATAACTACTACCCCTCATAGTCATTTCCCTACACTGCTATTTCCCTTTGTCATATAATCCCTACAAATCTATCAGAGGTATAACTTTGGTATGGTATGGGAGCCTAATAAGATTCTCTCATTTTCCACCCTTGGGGACTCACCTAGTGGACAACAAATTTCACTAGCCTGTGTGAGAGTGCATTGTTGTTTGCATAGGGGACAACAAGTTCCACTTTGAAACATTTTTGGACAAACAGATGAGGTGTGTTCCACATCGCGTTGGACAATTGAGGCTTGATCCTTTCCCTCTCTTTTTCTTTTCTTTTTTCTCTTTCTTTGATTCTTTGGAATTGTATAATTGAGTATCTTTTCATTGCTGCATACATATATATGTTTAACATAGGCATGTGTCTCTTTGTGTCTTTATTGGTTTTTCCATGAGATCTTAGATCTTGGGGGCTTGATCACCTTTCTTTATCTTTTCCATCTTATCCTTCCAAAAATTGTACAATTAGACCTCTCTTGATTGTCTAATTTAGAGTGAGTTTGACGTAGGGTCATCCTCTCACTAAAGTGGGGGCTAAATGTAGGGTAAAAAAAGTAACCCTTTACATTTTCTCACTTGTTTGGGCCTTACCAAGTTAAAATGGACTTAATAGTGCCTTAATTTAGTGTTGTTAAATGTAACTGTTTACATTTACACACTTATTTGGGCCCTCTTAATTAGCCCCTTAATTCATTTACAAGCCTATTACATTACATTTTCCAAAGGGGAAACCCAACAATAATTAATGCCTAAATATAACACTTTACATTGAGCAATGTGTGTTCCAGGTATGGGGACTTGGGACCCATTCACCCATGGGAAAATGGGTCCTCCCTAGACCTATAGACCTAAATTTAAATTATGTTTTTGATGGTATTTTTATGTATTTTTAAATCCATAATTCAATGTTGGCTTGTGATATTTGAATTTCAGGAAATTAAGGATACATACGTATAAATACAAGGTTATTTCACTAAATCAACATCTAAAAACCTAGAATTTTCAAGAGAGAAAAAGTATAGCAAATTTTATGATCAAGGGAATTCAAGAGAAGATATATTAGTGATTCATTGCAACATTCAAGTTCATATCATCATGTCAAATTAATCTTGCATCATGCACGTTTTTGGAGCTAACATTGTGATGTAGGTTTCATGATCAAGTCAAGCATTCAAAGTATCATTTCAAGTAAGATTCAAGTGTCAAGATCCAAATCCAATTCAACCATCTCATGCAAGTTGTAGACCTCCTAAGATCTCCATTAGCAATGTTTCATCCAAGGGTTTGTTGAGTGGTAACATAGCTTTGTTCATTCTTCATTCCCTCTTTCATTTTAGTGTTTCATTTCAAGGTTTGATTACCAAAACATGGTTTGACCAAAGAAAACCCATATTCACCCAAAAACAAACATTTTTCTCTCTCTTGTGTGTGTGATTGTAGATTTAGGTTAAAGAAGACTCGAATAAATTTTGAAGTGCAAGATTTACAAAGTTGTCAAAGTTGTTGTCGAATCACATAATCTCACCTATAGATTGGATTTTTGAACTTTTGACACTAAAACCTGGACAAACTAGAAGATTTATATTTGCACCAGAGGCTCCCAAAAGATTGTTGTAACCCCTGTAATTGGACCCATTCACCCATGGGTGAATGAGTCTTAGATCAACTTTCGGAAAAGACTTTTGGTGACTAGTACACATGTTTCTGCCCTTCTCAGATCTACATTTTATTTTTTGGTTATGCAAATATTGAGCTTAACCTTCAAGTTTTAAGTGTTAGATTTCATTTTGGTGTTGATTTTCTATTTTTTAGTTTTTCTCCCCAAAGTGTTGTTTGACCTTGACCCTCGTTCTTTAGTCATAAGGAAATATGAAGATTCTCACTTAGGGTTGATTCACCTAAGGATTGTTAATAAATTATTTGTGGGGATCTCATTTCCTAATAAAATAAAGGAAAATAGGTCCACCACCCTACATATTTTCATCAATCCATTTTGGTAAACCTATTTTTTGGTGTTTCAAGTCTTATTCATTATAACTGAAATGTTAGAGAAGCCAATATCTAAAAGAGAAAAATGAACCTTTCACTAGTGAAACACAATAAGCACAAAAGGATGTCTATGATATAAAAATGAAGAGTGTGTAAATGTACAATGAGATCATTACATATATAAGCAAGGTAGAGGAGGTAGGAAATTAGGACCAAGTGACTGACTACCCCTCTAAAGGTGCAACACATGTAAGCTCAAGTGAAAAGTGTTTGAGCACATGTCAAGTGTGCATGAACTAGATGTCTCAATATGTGAGTACATGTGTATAAACCATGTACATGAAGTAAAAAAAAGTTAAAATTCCCTAAGTGGAGACTTAACTAGTGTGAATAGGTCAACTTGGAAAGGGTGATTAACTAACTAGATCCAATTTACACTAAAACCCCACCTTAAGTACAAATTATGGAGTAATGCATACAAGATGATGATAATGATGGGTCCTAGATATTAGGCCATGTTAGGCACCCATGTACAAATTTTGTCATAAATGAAGTAAAAGAGAAAACCTAGTTGGAAATAAAACTCTTCTTTAAAAGAGAAATGATACAAAAAAAGTGTAAAAGTGAAGAAGATAGAAGATAGGACTCATCATGACCCCCCATTGAATAATTGTAGCTTAATTCAAAATCAGTGTTCTACCTATAGGAGAGAAAAGAGAGAAGGTCTATATGATCTCGCTAAAAATTTAGAAGGAAATAACTCCATGTGTGGAAATGCTCCCTCCTAGAACTAAGATGAGAAGAAAAACCATGTAGCGTTGATGTAGGAGCATCCAGGGGTACCAAGTAATCCCGCACATTGAAAAAATGATTTTTTTTTAATTTTCTTGATTTTTGTTATGATGCTAGTTTTGTAGGCATTTGAATCATCTTCAACTCTTCCATATGTGACCCCTTTTCATAAATCACTAATATGCTTTGAAGTTAAATTGTAATGTTATTGAAAATGATGGAAATTAAAAATTATTCTTGGGAGCCAAAGTCCCATGTCCAATGTAAATTGATTATTTATTTATTTATTTGTAACTCCTGAGAATAAAGAAGAGTGGAGAAATTAATCATGGTAGGTAGTGCTTGGGGCCTGGGAGTGGAGGTGTTGGAATAAAGTAATGGAGCTCATTTTGGGTAAATTTCTATAATTTTCCTGTCAAAAACATTGAAGAGGACAATGGCATGAATTACCATGCCCAAAATGGAGAAGATGGAGGTTTGAATGACATTTTGGGGAGAGAAATATTTGCAGAAACTGTATCTAAGGACCAACTTCAATAAAAATGGAATAAATTTCTCATATGGAATCAAAATCAAGAATTTTAAAATTATCCAAAAAGTTGAGAACGAGGTGCACCAAACCTAGAAACCATTTGAGGAGCTTCAGAAAAATGAGGGAGCATTGACAGGTTGAAAGTGATAGATTTTAGAAGCCTTGGGATGGAAAAAGAGAAGAAAAATCAAGGAAATGAAAGGAAAATGCTTGTGAAGCCTGGTTGGAAGGCGTAGGGGTGATGTTATATATATTTGTTGTTGCAAGTGTTTCTGATTGTAGCTAATTGGAAGACACTCAGGTCTGATATTTTGATGTTGAGTGTAAGATCTTGCTTGTGACAGTGTTTTGGTTGTGTTAGTTTCTCTTTGTTGTTGTTGCAGAATATCCAAGTAATAATAATGAGAATCAAATTTATCCTTGAATTTATGTAATTTTATGTGATGGTAAATCTTTTGGAATGTGCTCTTTATTACTTCAATTCATAATTCTTGGGTTGAGTGATTCAGGTGTTGTTGCAACTATCTTATGTTGCCAGAAGTCAATTGTTGAAAGCACAGATTTAAGAGTTTTTTGAATTTTTAGCTATAAAATCAAAGGCCCAACCATGAGAAAAATTATGATCTATTTTCTTGTAAATGAATGTGGGCGCTTTCATTTCCCAAGTTTTTAGTTGAAAAGGTGTTGATTTGATGGCTCAAAATATTTTTCAAAAAGAGGTCGACCATGCGTTTGAAGTGCAGTTTCTGAGTTTGAATTTAAATTTATGGGTTGCTATACCTATATTTTATTTTTGGTGTCTTGAGCTGGTTGCGCTTGCATCAAGTGTAACCTCAAAATGATGCATGTAGTGAAAATTTGTAGATTCTCGCACTAGATGCTAAAGATTATACACATATGTTAAAATTTCCCCTCTTGGGAAGAAACAACACCACAAATATGTGAAAATGACTTCCCATTCTTGATATGAATATGTAAGAAGAAGAGTAAATGTCTTTGAATTATGCACGTGACCCAAAGATAATGATTCCCATGATATATTTTAATGATGCTCAAAGATCTCCAAGCCAATGATGAACTATGATAAATTTTGATAGGATGAATTATACTACCATATAAGATTTAAGTATAGGAAGCATGGATGTATGATGATAACTAGATTGATGAGAATTAAACACTATTGTAAAAGGTTTCAAAATGGACAATGACTAAGATGGATATGCCAACTCATGAATATCTATAAAATCTGTCATTATATAAGTTAATGTAAGCAAGGTAAGAGCAAGATCCAAAGATGGAGTGAGAATAGTGTTGATGTGACTATCATAAAATAGAAGACCAATGTCCTCAATTATGTCTTCCAAATTGGAAATGTAGGATTATACAAACAAGGATGTGATATCTGGTAGAAATACAAACCAACGTGGTAGATCTAGAAAAATGGTGTAAATTTCTTGGTTCTTTATTTCGAGTTGATTCAGAGTTGATTTAGAGTCGTTCTGAGTTGATTCAGAGTTGTTCTGAGATGTTCTGAGTTGATTTAGAGTCATTATGAGACGTTCTGAGTTGATTCAGAGTCCTTCTGAGACGTTTCAAGTTGAATCAAAGTTGTTCTGAGTTGATTCAGAGTCATTTTGAGATGTTTTGAGTTGATTCTAAGTGTGATCTAGGTTTTAAGTTAGTTTTACATGTCTACAATCATTTATTTAATGAAAATTTCCTACATTTGAAACTTTTCAATATTAACATATATAAATTACTAGGTTTGACCATTCAACAACAATATGGTGTAAAGAGTGAATGGATGGAAATACAAATATAATATAAATATTTCCAATCTATAAAATCATTGCATAGAATTAAGATCATTCTTTGATATAATATTTGAAATGCAAGTATATATCTAAAGATGTTTAAACATATAAGGGTGACTCAAGATCTATTATTTATTACTCACCAACACATAAACTTAAAAGTAGTAATTATTACTTGTAACATAAGGGATACTTTCATATATGATACTCATACAATTTTATTAAAATAATTAGATTAAATATCAAGGAAGATATTATTTTCATATTTCATTACTATAAGATACAATCATTTCAAATTAATTACCCTTTTAATTTAGCTTCATTACATAAATGGATGGGAGAGGGAGGTGACCAATATATTTGCATATGTTAAATTAGAATAAAGGACACATGCATAAGCTTGACGTAAGTAAACATATATATTCATAAACAACATTCATGAGAATGAGTCTAATCAAATGATAAAAGTCTTTGATTGCTATGTATTGCACTATCTTTTTCATAGGAATAAATAAATTTGTAGCCAATATATTCTTCTAATGTAAATAAGGCATAAAATTAATGTATTAATAACTAGTATTTTCTAAAATAAGAATACACTCACAAATTAATGCTTAACATTTCTAGCTAAACCATTTTAAGCATAAAATAAATAGTGGTAGTACAATAATTTTGATTCCTATTGATTGTTATGCACTTTTTGACTTAGGTAAATTCATATGAGCTAATTTTTATTTAATATAAACTTCCTTTATCTTTTGATTTGCCAAAAATCATTCATAACATTATGAAGATGTAATTTATTTGTATATTTCATGAATTTCTTCATATATATACCTTTAAGAATTGAAAGATATTTAAATAAATAGCCCTAAACAAGGAAGAGACTACACACCTAACACGATTAATTTTAAACAATTTAACCGTGAGATAAGATATAGTAAGAATGCTGGTTGTTACTCTAAGAAATGACCCTTAGAACCTTCCTTCACGATTCTTAAAAGGGATGAAAATTTAATCTATCCTTTCACACAAAAGTGGACTTAAATTAGCAAGTTTAGGTTCCATTAAGAGAGGGATAGTTATTGGGAATGACATTGAAATGATAGGGTAAAATAAATAATAATGGAACCTTAGAGAGGTGGTATTCTTGCATATTTGGTCATCTAGATAATTGCATATTTTTATAGATTATTAGGTGCCTAAAGCAAGATTTACCATTCAAATCATGGTGCACAAAAGTAGGACATATAGTAGTAAAAATCCAAACCTAAGAGAGGCCATTTTTTATATCCAGGCATTCCAAATAGAAGTTGGATGTTATGTTTCATGTTTCCTGAAAGGGGAGATAAAGCCCAAAAAGAGTGGTTAATAAGGAGAGATATATAATAGTAGCAATTGGTTCCCTTGTTAGGAGGATTTAAATTGACAAAATAACACCTAAAAGGTTTATATTGCAACTACTATGGCATTTGATGTCAATGTTTGAACTAACCATTCAAAATTCACATAAGAAAAGGGAGATGCATGAAAAAATGGTGCCTCTAGTAGCACCAAATCATATAAAATCCACTCCTTAATGCTATGATGGCCAATATGTTTTCCTCTTCCCAAAAGACCCAAAAGAAAGCCCTAAAATCCATCACAAATTGAATTCCAATTAGATTAACATTTTTAAAAAGCCCCAAAAAGGAAAATTTGGGTTAGACTAGAAATCAAATAAGCTCATTTATGTAAACCACTTTCCAGCGCTCCAAAATAATTAAAATAGCTATGAATAATCTTAGGAAGGAAAAATAGAATGAGATCACATGGCTTGCAAAAGGAACTTGATCACTCTTAACCAAGATGATTTAGTATAATGAGGTGGTGCAAAAAAAATTGTTTCGTGATCATGAAAATTGAGATGGGTGAAATGATCCAAATAATCCATCATTTTCTCACTAGCTTGACTTGTGGACTTTAAATCTCATTATGAAACACTATAAAAAACAAACATTAAAATATATGACTACAACATTCATCTATTAGAATCTTCAATTGACTCATTCATATAGAACTTCACTATTCACTAACATGAATAAATATGAACTATAACTTATACATGATTAAAAGCATCATCAAATATTATACAAACTATGGATTTAAATTTCATATTTAAGCACCACAAATTCACTTATTTGTGCATTAGATTGTGTTCACTATTCTAGATAACCAAGTTCAAGTTCCGTACTAGCCTCTAATTATGATTTTTTAATTTTTCAAACTTCTTAACTTATTCAATCATAACCATTAAATTTAATATTAAGATCTAGAAATAATGTATCAAGCAATTTTGTCCATCTTCAGATTTTTTCAATATGTTGATTTTGAGCTTGTTTTGTCAAGAAAATGGGAATTTAATTTTCTTGCTCAGTACCTATCTCCACTATATTTTTCACGTAGCCAGGCCATCTGCTCATCTTCTTTGTTGTCCGTATTCTAAGGAAAACTATTTCCTTCAATAGAACAAACATGGGATCCTGTGTAATCTCATTCCTTGTACAATCTGAATCATTCAGATTTCAGGCGGAACGGCCTCAAATAGAAATGCTAAACAAAAGAATTTGACCGATGACCCATCCATTTGACTGTAGCGATGCAATCAATTCTTTGTATATTTTAATTCAACTAATATTAAAAATCTAATATACAACGGAGTCACCGCTTTCACAGAACGTACCATAAAATACTTAAATACAGTGGTGGTATGTAGTTTATTGCACTCTTCCTACATGCCAATGGAAAGCCAGACTCATACTAGTATATTATATTATAAACAGTTAGATTTTTATGTATAGCCAAAGCCAGTAGAACACTAGAGTCATATACTAGCAGATTCCATAGTCTTATTTTGGGCAGTGAATTAACACTGGTTGACGGCGAAGCCAACGAGAGAGTTGGCAGAGTCAAAAGAGACTCGAATGCCCTGCTGCTGAAAATTCCCAATGATCGATGGATAACTGGAAGTGGGTGCAAAAGCAAGGCAAAACGTACCGGCCGAATCCACAGGAATTAGATAATTCTTTGCCGGGAGAGTTAAAGTAGCCCCATTGGAAAATTGAAATCTAATAATAGGAACTTTAACGCTTTCACGCCCTGATAGATCGTAGCAAGTGTCGAATATGGACTGCCCGTCCGCCCGGGGAATATCGGCGGTACTCACCAAGAAGGCTTCTTGAAAGGATTTGTAAGCTTCCGCCTGTAGCCGCGTGATGACCGTGCCCGAGTCCACTATTATCCCGCCCTTCCCCATTTCGTCGAATCGAGATACATTCTGTGGGAGAGCCACCACCAATCTGCCGACGGTAATACTGGTGAGGGAAACATAGTAAAAGGTGCTCGCTCGCGGGTTTATGAGAAGCGGGGTGAAGACGGACCCGGTACGGGAGACAGCCCCAGGGCCGAAGCGTAGAGTGTCTCTGTTGTCTAATTAAGCATTTCACAGCAGAACAGTTAATAATTTACGTTAAAAGAAGTTAGATTTTTATAGTTATAGTAATTTTATTCAATTGCGTAAGATTTGTTTTGCATGCATTTTTTCTTTCAACTTTCTATCTGTGATCTGCTTCTAACTTTCTATTATTCTGATGATAAATTACAAAATGTGATCTTATGATGTAAAACAAATCTTACATAATTGAATTCAAACATAACATGCACTACTAATTTATATATAAGAATGTTTAAACAATCTCTTTTATTGGTAAATTTTTTACCAGAATCTCTGTCTACAAGACAGTAAGAAAATGTTGTGCCATATGACCCGAGTAGGGTGGGAAATGATAAGGGACCCGCTCCTAGACCAAGCAAGCCTCCTGCTCCCTGGAACAACCCTTCGTTGTCCTGCCCGCAACCTATGGCCATGTTTTGAACTGTTGTTTTACCAAACGTTAGTGTTTCCTTAGCAAAGTGTCCCACAGTAAAAGAGCCGTCCCCGTAAGAGACCCCATATAAGCACCCCTTCTTATCACAGCTCGATGTATCCAACTCCTTGCAAAGCTGGGAATTGCAAGGAATTGTGGTGAATGAAGTGGATAAGGATGGATCAAACACAGGGTCCACCTGAATTATTTTTAAATATAAAACAAATCAACATCAAAATAAGTTTTAATCAATAATATGAGATATTTTTATTACCATCAATGATCACATTTCTATGATCTATCAAGGAGATTAAAAATATGAAATGTGATTAAAAATATGAAATGTTAATGCTATAAAATCTGACAAAATCGAATTCAGAAAAAGTAGCCTAGCAGCAGCTTCACGAATTGTAAAATTCTGATAACATTAAATTATCTCTTTTTAATATAAATTGAATGTAAAATTACTAATAACTCTTTTAACCATGAAACATAAATAAATAGGGTGCTGGACCTGATCGTAGCACTGAGAACATGGCTTGCACTGCACCCAAGTCAGTCACTGCCAGTGTCCAAGATGAGGTACTCCATTCTGGCCGGCGTTCCCACACCTATACGGATAAGGTACTCCCCAGTACCTTCTGAGAGGCCAGATTTCACATCGCCTCCGAAATCATCAGTCTTTGCCTTGCCCTCTAGTCTTTCCTTCTCGTTCCCATTTAACGTCCTCTCTAGACGCCTGTTCAGAGCCTTCACCCTCCGCACATCCCTTTTCAATCTCTCTCTGAGCCTCTGCTCGTAGCTCACATTTCCCATCAGTAGACCATCTCTGTGGAAAGCTTGCATGCTCCACGGAGAAACCATCTTGTCCCCTTTTCCGTTTGTGGTATATACCTGCACAGGAGGAGAACTCACTTCCCTAAGCCGAGATGCAACATCCAGTTCATGATAAGTAAACTTCTCTGCGGAAACAAGGATGAGGAAAATAAGGAGCGAAATTGAAAGCGCAACAGAGAGTCTACATGGTTCCATTTTTTTTGAGAAATGTCAGTGGTATCAGCAGCCAGATGACCTCTATTCAGAGAGTCTGCACGTTTCCATTTTATTTCACAGTAATATCGGTGATATCAGCAGCCAGAAGACCTCGCAATCAGTATCATCGTAGCCATTTCTATTCCCAATCTCAGCTACGGAGGCATTTTTTTTTGTATAAGCGGCTACGTGGCCCCTCGATTGCCTTCAAAATCTGAAAGCCACGATCAGCTCAATTATGCGCCCAATCTTATCCCCAAGCAGGCGACCGCCAATCAGAAAAATACCACACTTATCTCTTTTCGTATAAAACATTCGCGCAATTCAGAGTTTGACGTTGATGGCTATCTGTTTTGTGTGCAATAGGAGGGTTTCACCAAAATTGGGTTTGCTACCATATTTATGATCATGTCCACTCCCTAGATAACAATTGTGGATGACGTATCACAAAGTGATATGAACCATTTATACAATTGTTATGGTTAAAAATTTGTTTATTAGTCGATAGGCTATATGTTGGAAATTTCCATCGGGATTTTCGTTAGTTCAGCCATGAATAGAATTTCTCGGTGTTGGAAATTAATAATCGATGACGGCAAGTTTCTCGGGGTTGTTTATGATGACATGGAGTTTGTTAATTACATGGGTTGGCGGTGGTGGAGTTGGTTGCCTCGATATGCAGAAACAAAATGGTAAGTGTTTGCTCGCATGAGGGTTAAATACATCCTGGCGTTGTTGATGGCGTGGGAGGAAGTAAATGCAATATTCAATGTTGCAGTGTGGGAAAGTATGCTCCGAAATTTGCGTTAAGTTGCATTGTCAAAAGAGCCATTGTGGAGTTGGTTTGATAGCAAACAATTGTAAAAATCGTCGCCTTCGACTTCGTTTTATAGCAGATTGGAGGGTTTTAAAACTGTCGTGCTTTGGAATCTATAAGTCGTTTTACATGGGTATTTTGCATAAGTGATTAATTTATTGTTCATGTCTTTCACTCTCTGCTTATTGTTCCTTCTTATATTTTTGTATCTTTGGCGTTATACCCATTTTGGAGACTTCAAAGAGATTATGGCTTTGTATGGATGGAGAAATTGTAGTTAAATCTTCTTTCTTTTGTCAAAAAATATTGTTAGGGTTAGTAATTTTTTCACCCTTCATTTATTGTTTGTAGTTATCTTTGTGCATCTTTGGTGTTATACCCATTAACATAGGAGCAATTGTAGATTGGCATAGGAGTAATTGCATATATATATATATATGTAGATGGTTAGTATGAAAGCATAAAGATATTCAAGATAAAATTAGTTTAGTGGTTGTTTTTGATAAAGGGTAAAACGGGTTTTACAGGGACCCAAAACCACAAAGTTTACAAAAAAAAAGATAGGACACAAAAGTCCACCAGAAAACACCAGCTGCTCAAAAGAAAAAGGAAAGAGCAAACAACAACCATCCACAACAGACTAGAAAGGTCAAGCCAAAAGGATTAGCAAAGCAGACAACAAAAAACCCGCCGTAACTAACTCAGAGTCTTGAGGACAGACTCCATCTCCGCCTCCAAGTTCTGCATGTCATTGACACCCTTTTTAAAAATTTGAATCATCTTCGGAGTAGGGGTGGCCTTTTGCTTCAGATTGGCTCTGGTTCTCTTAGAAATGCTAGCATCCGTATCTTGAATTTTGTCATTGATTTCCTCCAGATCCACCACCAAAGACCCCTGTTGGGCTTTGTCAAGCTTCTCAGTCATCGCATTAATGATAATGGCATTGTGTTTGGCCATTCGATTGTTCTGCTCTACAATAATTTTGATGGTGTTCCTCATATTCTCCACCTTAGAGTCAATACTTCTATTTTTGAGAGAATCCTTACTGAGACCATGATCACCACTATCCTCGTCTTTCTTTTCAATCGCAGAAACCTTAGCACCCAACTCTTCCAGCTTGCTTTGAAGGGCCCAAATTTTTCTCTTTAACTCATTAATTTCATTGAATGTCCATTCCGAGAGTTTGAAATGGGAATCGACATTAGTTTTGGCTAAATTCATAACATCTAGAGAGGGATCCCTTCCAGTATTAAGATGTGTTTTCTCAGGTTCAAGAGTAACAGGGGAGTCATCTTTAGCAGGTCTAACCAGCAAAGGGTCGGCACAAGACTCAGTTTTATTGGCACCAGACTCCTCAGAGTCAGAGGAATCTTCAGAATAGGAAACAAGGTTTTTAGCCTGGGGGTTCTTATTAGCAAGACTCTTCTTAACGGAGGGGCTTCCCAGCTCAAACTCAGCATGAGCTCTGTCAAAAAAAGGGATAGGGTTTTTATTCCCATAAGGGACATCATGCAGACTAAGGACAGTTCTACCTGGACTTAAATTAGGTAGAAACTCTGAGCAACTGGGCTCAGTGTCGTCACCCTCAGAGTCAGGAAGAGTATCCAGATTAGCGGGGACATGCATTTTTTGATAATGCTCTACAATCAATCTAATCAACCCAGTATGCAAGATAGGGAATCTTCTATGGTTTTTCTTATGATCATCCAAGCTTTTCTTCAAAGAACAAAAAGGCTAATAGGGGAAAGAAACCCTAACCTTGTAGCGGAAGTGATTGAGCAGAGTAAAGTGGTAGCCATAGACCCTGGTGAAGCGCCCATCCACCGTTATGTACTCCATGATGACTCGAAGGACCTTTCTCCAAATGGCTTTTATGGTGTCAGCTTCAAAGTAGCTGTTAGCAATTTTCACTAGACTAAACCTTTCTTTGTCTTTTTTAGGAAATTTGATCACAGCTTCGTCAGAAAAAAACCCTGTCCCTGAAGAACTTCTTCCCATCAGTAGACAAACTCGTAACATCAGCTATCAGATTTTCATTGAGCTCCACATTCCTACCAAACAAGGTCAGGTCACCATTATTCCAGTTTTTTACAAAGAGGTCTGTAGCCTTCTGATTGGAGCCATGGAGCTTCTCCAGGAAGGGAAGTAACCCGCCGCTTTTAACTTTATTCCAAACCTTAACATGTTTTGTATGCATCTCATAGCTGTCCGGCTCGATTCTTTTCCTATCTCCACTCATCTTGGCCAACACAGTGGGGTAGACACAGACAAAATATTTACTAAAATTGGCCCCGCCAGATTTGAGAACCCTACAAAGCGTGCGGAGCTTTCTTGTCAACTAAGCCACTGAGCTTGGTCCCATACAATCTAATGATTATGATGTGAAAGATCCAACCTGTCCTCATTAAAGGGATGACACGTCTCTTGTCCATGCGATTTATCATAATTCAATAGGGCGCAGACATTAGAATTTAGATCACTAACATTAAGCCAGGTGCGCAAATCATTACTCCTAACTCCTTCATTAGCGAAAAAATCTGCAACAACATTGGCTTCTCTATAAGCATGTGATATTTAAACTTTATCAAATTTAGCCAAGGTCAAGATGGCGCCATCAACCCAAGATTCTATTGTCCACGAAGGGGGAGACTTGCCACAGAGGCAATCAATTATATTTTTGGAATCTCCTTCGAGCCATAGATTTTTAAAGTTAAGACTTTGGGCTAATTTTATGATGTGAAAAGCGCCTGCAGCCTCTGCCAAATGATTGGTTTGGGAACCAAGAGGAGATGCTGTCGCACCAAGGAAATTACAAAAGGAATCCCTTATGACTCTGCCACAGCCAGCCGCCCCCAGGTTACCTTTAGCCGCTCCATCAAAGTTAGCTTTGATCCATCCATTAGGTGGAAAAGACCAGCGAACACCCTCTCTGTCCTTGTTGGCTTTCATAGGAGCATTAGGCAAGTCAAGGCTTATGTTCCAATCCTTAGCAACTGTAATTTCATAGGGAGAATGTCCCACTTTCACAGACAAGTATTCCTTCTGGAACAAGACACCAATATTTTCCTTCAAGAATCTGACAATTTTATCAAAAACAATATCCACCAGAGCTTCTTTATCTTTGTAAATTCTATTGTTGCGTTCTTTCCAAAGACCCCAAACAACATGAGGGAAGGAGAAATCCCATAAAATCCTGAGCATAGAATTTTTGGTTGGGGCTTTCCATTGAAGGAAGAAGTTTTCAATGGACGAAGGAAAAACCAAAGAAAGATGCCATAACCTGATAATTTTCTCCCAAATAGTAGCAACAAATGAGCAATGAAGGAACAAGTGACTCACAGATTCGGCCTCCATCTTATAAAGAGAACATCTGTTAGGTATTTGAAATCCGCGTTTGCAAAGGTTATCAATCGTGAGCACCTTGTTTTGGAGAAGGATCCAAAAAAAAATGTTGATTTTAGGGATCAAATGTTTAAACCCAGCCTTCGACCAGAAGGGAGGATAATCCTGAGAAGAAGTAATCCTAGTAAAGGCAGAAGAAACAGAAAAATTTCCCTAGGGTTCGTCGAACCAGACAACACAATCTTCTGACTGCTCAGAACAAAGTCTAACAGCCAACAAAGAAGACTGGATAGGAGCCAGATCCTGACTGACACTACACAGGTCCACCCATTTACCATTCACTCTGTAGTCTTTCACATAAGATCCAAACTGGGCCTTGCATATCTCAACCCATTCACTAAAGGAATTGATTTTTAAAATGGGCTCCTTGAAAAGCCATCTATCCTCCCAAAATCTTGTTTTATTGCCATTTCTCACTTGCCATCCAATTCCATCATCCACGATATTTTTTCCATTGATTAGATTATTCCAACAAGTAGAGCCTTTGGGAAGAAGGTGGGAATCCTTCATAATTATAAAGGAGTGGTTGTTTTCTAAGTATTTTCTAGCCATGATATCAGTCCATTCCCCTGAGGAAGAAGAGATTCTCCAAATTTGCTTAGCTAGGAGGATCTTGTTAACCATTTTGATTCTTCTAAGACCTAATCCTCCGGCCTTTTTAGGTCTACAAACTAGATTCCATCCAATTAAGGGAAGTCTTCTTTTTTCTTCAACACTCGACCATAGAAATATTTTTTGAATTTTTTCTATAGCATCAAAAAATTTAGCAGGAATCTTGAAAAGACTCAGAGCATAGATAGGAAAATTCTGGAGTGAGGCTTTGAGGAGCTGAAGTTTTCCCGCTTGACTTAATAGGGCTCCTTTCCAACCATCAATCTTCTTGCTGAATCTTTCAACCAACGAGAGCCAAAAGGAATTAGAAGGTTTAAGGCTTAAGGGTAACCCAAGATAGGTGGTAGGTAGAGAATCCACCCTACAATCCAGAATACTGGCAATTTTGGCCTGTCTATGATCCGACGTGTTGAAGAAGAACATAGAGCTTTTTTGATTGTTGATCAGCTGTCCTGAAGCTCTCCCATATTTATCAAGCAATTTTTTTATAGTTTTACCTTCAGAGACCGAAGCTTTACCCATAAGCATAGTATCATCAACGAATTGTTGATGGGAACAAACTAGGTTACCAGAGGAAGGTTTGAGACCAAGAAGAGATCTATAGTCAACCAATTTTTTCAAATTTCTACCTAAACTTTCAGCCATAATAGTGAATAAAATAGGAGAAATTAGATCACCTTGTCTTAGACCTCTGGTACTTTGGAAAAAAGAGGTGGGGAATCCATTAACCATAACCGATATGGAAGCAGTGGACACAAGTTGTTCCACCATTTGGAGAACCCTGTTACAAAAACCAAAATCCTTTAAAATTTTAAATAAGAAAATCCAGTCAACTCTATCATAGGATTTTAAAATATCAAGCTTTAATAAAAAGCCTTCAGTCTTCGATTGCACTAAGGAGTGAATATTCTTATGAACCGTAACAATAGAGTCAAGAATTTGTCTGCGAGGGACAAAGCCATTATGTTGAGGAGAAATCAAAGAGGGCAAAAAAGTTAAGAATCTCGAGGTTAGAACCTTAGAAATGATTTTGTATAAGGAATTACAGAGACTTATGGGCCTAAAGGCCTCAAAATTATTAGCTCTAGGTTTCTTGGGGATAAGGACCAAGAAGGTGGTGTTTAATTCTTTTAAGAGACTTCTGGATCCAAAAAACTCTTTAACAACATTAACCACATCATCTCCAACAACCTCCCAGAGCCATTGAAAGAAAAATAAAGGGAAACCATCCTAACCTGGAGCTTTACTCCCATCAAAAGAGAAAACAGTCCGCTTGACTTCCTCATTGGAGGGGATAGCGGTCAAGAAAGAGTTATTTTCTTGGTTGATAATTCTCGGTATAGTTTCAACAAGCTGATCTTGATCATTTTGGTTTATTTCATCACTTGCCGAAAGAAGATGTTTAAAAAAGGAGCGAGCATGCTTTCTAATATCCTCCTCCTCATACCTAGTGCCATTCACTTCAATTTGAGATATTTTGTTGATAGCTCTATGTTTTGAAGCTGAAAGATGAAAGTACCTGGTGTTTCTATCACCTGCAGATAACCAAAGAGCTATAGATTTTTGTCTCCAGAACTCCTCCTCCTTTCCAATAATGTCATGCATCTTAGTGAGGAGCTCATTCTCTTTTTCCTTGGTGTCAGTCAAATATCCCTCCTTCTGGATTAAATCTTGAATTTCTCCTAAATCCATCTGGATATCAGAATTAATCCTAAAGATGTTCCCAAAGGATTCCTTTTTCCATTTTTTCATATTACATTTCACTTCCCTTAGTTTTTTAGCTACTCTAAACATAGCTGTTCCAGGAATACATATGTTCCACCATTTACTAATTTCCTCTTTAAAAGCAGGATGAGAGATCCACATTTTTTCAAATCTAAAAGGAATGTTATTCTTCTTTTTTATAGGATCCGCAGTGAAGCTGATGGGGAAATGATCATAACCAATCCTAGAAAGAGCGTTAAGGGAGCAGTAATAGTCAAAAAATCAATGATTAGAAATTAAAGATCTATCTAATCTGACCTGAATGAGATCCATCCCCTTCCTGCGATTAGACCAGGTAAAAGAAGCTCCATGTAGATCCAAATCTATCAGCCCCTGATTGTCAATGAAATTCTGAAGATCCTCTTTGCTCTCCATATTGATCTGGGATCCTCCAAATTTTTCTCCATTCATTAAGGGTGTATTGAAGTCACCCATAACAACCCAAGCCTCTCTATCGAAAATCCTCCTAAAGGCAGCCAACTCCAACTAGAAGGATTTTCTCATTCCTTTTCCATTTGGGGCATATATATTCAATTGAATCCAGCTGAAATTGTCTCTTATATGTGTAAATCTAGTGGCTATATGATTTGTACCTTCCAAAATCAAAGCACCTTTAATTAAGTGGCTATTTCAGAAAGTAGCAATACCTCTAGAGGCACCAGTTGAGTTATTACCATGAGTACTACAGTGCTGGAAAAGTCTCATCTTTTCAATTTTCTCCTTCGACATTTTAGTCTCCTGAATTAGAAGAATATCAGGCTTGTGGTCTCTAACAAAATTGCGAAGAACATCCTGCTTATGGGGACTATTGAGTCCCCTGATATTCCAGGACATAATCTTCATTAAATACTAGGGGAGTTAAGACATTCCGGGATGGTTTTTTGAGATCCATCCGCTATATCCTGAAAGCTGTTCTTCTCTCTTTTCTTTTTCGAGGACTTTTTCCCTCGTGAGTTCTTTACTGCTCCACAATCTGCCTTTACTTTAGATCTGGTAGAAATGCCACTTGGAGTCTTCCATTGTTTATTTTTTTCTTTCTTCTTCTTTGATACATTCTCCTCTTTATCAGTCTCTTCTTGGCTCTCCGTTTCTTTGCTAGACTCCCATTCCTTGTCAGTTGGGACCCTTTGTCCCCAGGGTAAAGTATCCATATTACCATTCCCCTGAAAAGATGAGAAATTACTAGAAAGATTAGCAGAGTGGTCCAGGTTTTCAAGGGAGTCCTTGACTAACTCAAAGGAGTTGGGATCTGTAGGGTTCGCAACGCCCAGAGGGGAGAGATCATCAGAAGACGGGAAAGGGAAATGAATGTTCAATTCCAAGGACAAGCCCTCACTAGGAATATCCTCCAAGCCTGGAGTCTACATTTTTCTCAGTTGGGATTGTCACTTGGGACAAAGATTTAGTTTGGTTCAGATCTCCTTCCCCAGCCAACAAGTCTTCATTGGATCCATTTTCCTTTGATGATGACATTTTAACATGATTCATATAATGGGGATCATTGGGAATCTCACCATTATTTTCCATGACCACTTCAATCTTAGGAGAGGTACTCTGAATATTAGACTCTTTATTTTCTAGATCCTGCACATTAGACTCTTTATTTTCCTTACTATCTCCTCCTGACTCTTTTTTTGTCCAGACCGTTTTTGAGGAGCCGACTGGTCTGATGTGGCATTTAAAGGACATTTTTTAGCCCAGTGTCCAAATTTCCTACACTTGAAGCAGGAAAACAGGATGGTTTCAAACTCTATATTCTGCATCCAGGATCCAAGTTTAGATTGGATCTCAATCGAGGAAGGAAGATCAGCTTCCTGGGAAACCCCCACACATATTCTCATGAAAACCAATCTCTTTCTAGCAGCTGTCATTGTATCAATAGAAAGGAGCTCCCTAAAGGAATTCACAATACCATGAAATATATCTTCACTCTAGTACTCTAGGGGTAGGCCTGGAAGTCTAACCCAAACTGGGACGTTCTAAAAAATGGAGTCCAATAGGTCCAAGTTAGAGGACCACTTCTTTAGGGCCAGGGAGGATTTCCCTATAACCCAAGGGCCCCCACTTCTAACAACCAAGATGTCCTCTTTGCAAGTAAATTCAAACGCGAAAAAACCCTTTGGAAGAGCAATAACTGAGATTTTTCCATTTGTTCTCCATTTGTTTTTAACAAACTCCTTGACCACTTCGATATTTGGTCTAGGGCCCATAAAATTTCCAACCAGAGTTCTTTCCATTAGAGTGATATTATGATCAATGAGCAGATCTGGGATAGAAATAGCAAACTTACCTCTATCCGGGGATGAGATATTTTGCACTGGAGGGAAAGATGATTTTCCATTAGGTTTTACCCCAAACAGAGAGGTCCAGGGTTTGCGATTGCCTCCAATGCCGCCTATGGTCCCCACCCTCGCTTTAGCTTTCTCGTTTTTACCGGTAGAGGACGCAACATGATTAATCTTTGAAATATCCTAATAGCTTTTTAACAATTTCTCTATTTGTCTATAATATTTAGTGCCAGGTAATGTAGCTCAAATTTTTAATTAAGTCTGTGGTGTTATACCCATTTTGCACAGATTATTGCTACCCATTGGATTTACAAGTTCTATTTAATGTGGGTTTCCATTCATCTGTCATCTATGTATGATTCTTAAGTGTTATTCTAACACCTCTTACAACTATTACATAGACCGCTTGTCTTGTACCAATATGTTTCATGATATTCTTTTTTCCTCATCTGTTTGAAGCTCCTTATAACAAACTGTTAATTGTCATGGTTATTTTGTTTGGATGAAACATGTTATACGTCTTGTATCAATATGTTTCATGATATTCTTTTTTTTTCATTTGTTTGAAGTTACCCATAACAAACTATTCTTTATGATATATATATATTTTTTCAGTTACCCATAACAAATTGTTCATTATCGTAGTTTGCCTCTTCTATTCTCCATAATTTAAAGTTCTATTTAATGTGGGTTTTCAAACATCTATCATTTTACTGCGTTTCTTAAGTGTTTTCTAGTGAATAAGTGTTATTCTAATACCTCTTATACAATTACTCTATTTGTCTTCAATATATATATATGCATATATGTATCTATCTATGTTTCGAAGCATACATATGTATATGTATGTATGTTTTTCTAATAGTTCTTTTACAATTTCCCTATTTGTCTATAATATTTAGTGCCAAATAATGTAGCTCAAATTTAGAATTGAAAAGCCATATGTTACATAGATTACTTGTTTTGTATCAATGTGTTTCATGATATTCTTTTTCCCTCATCTGTTTGAAGCTCCTTGCAACAAATTATTCTATTGTTCTTCTAACAAGAATTGTTTTCAATTTTTTAAATTATGAAATTTTGGGGTTTTCGATCATCTGTCATTTTCCTATGATTCTTAAGTGTTTTTCTAAAATTTCTTTTATAGTTTCTCTATTGTGTCTATAATATTTAGTGCCAAATAATGTAGCTTGAATTTTGAATTGACAAGCCAACTGTTACATAGATTGCAAGATGTTGTATCAATATGTTTTATGATATTCTTTTTTTTAGTTCCACAAAGCAAACTGTTCATTATCGTAGTTTACCTCTTCGATTATGCATATTTTAAAGTTCTATTTAATGTGGGTTTTCGACCATCTGTCATTTTCCTATGATTCTTAAGTGTTTTCATAATAGCTCTTGTACAATTTTCCTATTTTTCTATAATATTTAGTATCAAATAATGTAGCTCATATCTTCAATTGACAAGCCAATTGTTACATAGATTTCTTGTTTCAATATGTTTCATGATATTCTTTTTTTTTCAGTATCCCATAACAAACTGTTCCTTTTTTTTTTTAAGAAAATGAAGGAAAATTCAAATGTCTGGAAGATGAAATAGGTAAAATGAAAAAAACTATGAGAACTATTATGGAGCAAAATCATAGAATGGCAAAACATAATTCCATCATCATTAGTGCAATGTCTGAGAAACTGAAGAACTCTCACCAGGGTTCTTTGGTTGTGGATTTGGTTGCGGATAAGGACAAGAGCAGTACTGAGGATGCTGGTATTTCCAAGTGGATGAGAGCCAGTATGAAGATGAAGATCCTCCTACACCCTAGATGGTTCACGTCTTGAAGAAGGGCATTCAGGATATGCACAATCTCGAAGCTGAGGTTGTTGAAGCTCCTAAATTCTTAGGTTAGTTGGGGGTTTCTTACTGTTTTTTTGTTTGGGTCTTTTGGTAGCCCTTGCTGGACTTGGGTTGGTGGCTACTGCATCTCTTGGGTTTTACTTTGATGCAACCTTTTTGTCTTTGGTGACTTTAATGCTTATTCTTACTCTTTGTAAACTCTTTGGTTTTGGGTCCATGTAAAACCCATTTTTTCCTTTATAAAAAATAAATTGTTCATTATCATTAAAATGTATGATGTACCTTCAAATCTATGGTGAAATATATGATAGCTAATCTCTAAAATGTTTATCTTCTATGAGATTTTTCATTACAAGATCTTTGATCTTCATTTGAGGATCAACATACAATATTGAAGATTTAATTTTTAGTAAGGTGTACTATTGCAAGATTTTTAATGTCAATAAGGTATAGTCTTTTATCCCTTCTATGGTTGGTTTATTTGATGTTGTATTTTTCTTGTTGTAAATGCAAAGTCTTAATTATTAATTTATCTTAATTTCACATATAATTTGACCTAAAATCTAAAATTTAACAACCATTATCCTATCATAATGAAAAGTGGTCTAGATCAATAAGTGATCCCCGCTTCCTACATTTGTTCTTAAATTCAACACAAATGGGACTTCTAGAGGGAATCCAAGCATGAAACGAATTGGTGGAATCAGATGAGATAATATTGGTGTTCAATTTTTCTCCAAGTTTATGAGAGTTCATTATAATAACCAAATGTAATTTGGGGCTATTCTTTTGGCACATATCCCTAATTGACTCGGCCTGCTTATACACACATTTAGACTAGCGCAATAAGGAAAAATGGAAATTGAGACATCAACCTGCAATTGTTCTCGTGTACCCCTTGTTCAAGGCTATCCCCCTTAAAGATACAAAAATATTTGACACATTTTGTTGGACTGAACTTATACAAACCTTTCTAAAACATACACATAGATATAGGTCTTTCCAAACAAGACATAATACAAAATTGGAAAGTTCTAAAATAGCTGGTTATCATCCTTGGCATGTTAATAGAATTCTAGTTGCATCCACCATTGAAGAACAACATGGTAGTGATAGTGATGATTTGAAGCATCAACCTTCTATGGATGAATATGAATGGGAAGTTTTCTCTTAGGTTGGTGCTACTACTAACTTTAGTATAAATTGGCTCCAACTGTTGGGTAGGTGAGACTTTGATATGAACCATTCATGGAATACAAGTTACCATGTGCCTAAACAACTTCATAATATTGCTTTGCAATTCATTCCATCTGCCAAGGCACAATGTGAGCAAGATACGATACAATCCTTGTCTATAAATACATCAGCCCATCAGCTTTCACCAAAATAACAACTAGCTCTTCAAATCATCCAATCCCATCACATGCAACCTTCCCCCAAAGCCCCTCTCCGCATGATCATTCAAGGGACAACTGGCACTGGTAAATCCTTTTTGATAAATTGTATAAGACAACAAATAAACACCTCTACAACTAGATGCAATATCCCACTGCTCACATTGGCCCCTATAGGTGTTGTTTCCTACAACATATGTGCCTCCATAATCCATACATCCCTCCGCATTCCCATAAAGGATATGAATCCTTTGCAAGGCCAACCATTGACAATATTCCAAGAACAATTTAAATATATTCAATACATTTTGATAGATGAAATGAATTTCTTAGGCTTGAAGTTGCTACTCAAAATAGATAGTCAATTGTGCCAAGCATTCCCTGATAGCCAAATGTAACCATTAGGTGGTGTTTCTATCATCCTTGTTGATGATCTTGCCTAGTTGCTACTGGTAATGGATACTCCTATTTATGCTTCATGCTCGTCAGCTATAGCCTTGTGGCATACTTTCACAATCTTAGTAACATTGGACACTATTTTCCACCAACAAGGAGATAGTCCTACCCAACATTTTTTTTGGGAAATCCTTCTCCATATAAGAAATGGTGAGACTCTCCACGATGATTGGGAAGAGCTTATGAAACAAATAAATAAAATTTTCCCACCCACCAAAAGAGAACAATTTGATGTTGCAACAATTTTTTTACCACAAATGACTTAGTCGCATTCCACAATAAAAAAATGATAAAAAAATTAAACTTGCCCATAGCCATTAGAACTGCTCGAGTAGCACAAAAAAAGACATATGATTATGGAGATGATGACCAACTTCTCCCAGAACTGCTATTTTGTGTTGGTGAATAGGTGATGCTAACAACAAATTTGTGGATTCAAGCTGGGCTAGTTAATGGATCCCTTGGTCTTGTTACAGCTATTGTGTACAATGCATGTTGCAAACTGCCAAATCCGCTTGACTATATTTTTTTCCACTTCCAAAATCACATTGGCCCACCATGGAACCCACAAAACCCAAGAGACATCCCCATCCCAGCTATAACCCAAGGAAGTCAGACACAAATTCCACTCACCATGGCATGGGAAATCACAATACATAAAGCACAAGGCTTAACATTAGATAGAGCAACAATAAACATAGGCAACAAAGAAAGGAAGGGGATAACTTTTACAACTATCTCTTGTGTTAAATCAATTGAAAGACTCTACATTGATCCAATATTCTCATTTGAGAGATACTCTAGACTAGGCAAAAACAAATACACTGCTCGACATCATAGCGAAGAGGCCCAGTTGGAATAGCTCGAGCCCTCATCTTGTGTTTCGAATTATGAAAAAGGTTTCCAAAGATTTATTTTCACATTGGCTCCACACCGTATACCATCCTCTTTTAAAATATTTTAAGTTAAAATTTACAGAAACATACCAAGTAATAACCTGTGCAAAATGGGTATAATGCCAAAGATGCATAGAGATACCAAGGAACAATAGGCAGAGGGAAAAACTTGTACAAGTCAGTGATATGTTTTGATCATTCCAGTCTATTAAAATATATATTCAACTATTTTAGAAACATTTTCAAGAATATTGTGTCGTATTTGACTGATTAGTTTTAAATTATGCACCTATGCTCTTTTTTCCATCTTTTGTGCCTATATACTCTAAGTTTTGCTGCCATATTAAATTGTCCCTATTTATTCAATACTTTCCATCCTCTTCAACCTTGCACATTAAAGATAATTTTCTTGCTATTTGCTATCTTCTGTACCTTCAACAATACAATTTATGTTAAATTCACTATGCAAATATGCACCCATAAATATTAATCTTCCCACTTGCCCTTTCAACATTTCGCTGTTTCATAATTTATGTACATGGCATTCAGAAAAATACACTCTTCTGTATATTCCACCTATCCATATTTTTCTAGGTGTCTTAAATTCCATGATGTCAATTCTTTATCAAGATACTTATTTTTATAAAATTAACACACCAAAGAATACACAACAATATGAGAGATCATATATGAAAACACTAGATTTTTCCCAACTTTGAGCAAAAAAACACTACAATATGAAAGATCATATATGAAACACTAGATTTTTCCTAACTTTGTTATTGTGTGATATAAGATGAGACTCTGTATAAGAGTAAAATTGCACCCTTGCAATTTCACTTACATTCTTGCTTTCGCTTTAGTTTCCACTCCCTTAGCATCTTGAGTAGGCTCATTTTATCCCTTGCATTAGCCTTTTCCCTTATTAGGATGCTCCAACACCCCATTTTAGCAGCCACCCTCGCATGTTAGGTTTTCGTTGAACTTTGCACTTTTCCCATTCATGTTGTTTTGTAGCGCGACGTGTCCAGATACTAGCATTCCATGCAAACATCCACATGCCACACTAGAATCCTTCGATGTGTCAAAGCTCAGACGATCATTTTTAAGCATTCTTTCTGCTTGTCACCTCCTTTAGTCAGTGGTAACAACTTGGGATTCCCTATAACCACCTGGGAAGGTTCCGTTTGCTTCTCTTCTCTCCTTAAAAGTAGTCTTTTCACTCCATTTGCATCTTTTGACTGCTTCCACTTCTAGTTTCTCTCTAGCCTTCTACACTTTAGCTTTTGCTTGCACAACTTCATAACAGCTTGTTGTAGCAGCTTCAAGCTCTCTCAAGCTCCCCTTATAACACCCTTTGCAACTTCATCACCCTCATTTTCATGCTTGTGAGCATCTTGGGATTCCATATCCCCTACTATTTGCATATTTACTTGGTGATACAGGCTCTCATCCTTGAGCGGGTTTGATTTTATCACCACTTTTGTGATACAGGTTCTCCTCCTCGAGTGAGGTTTGCTTTTATCGCACGCTTATTTGGTGGTGTGGGTTCTACTCCTGAGTGGGTTTTGCTTTCACCACACACTTTGTTCATTTCTCTCTTTCTCTCTATCTTCTTGCCTATCTGTGGAGGTGGGAACACCAAAACAGGGGTTTGACTGAGACAAACCCCTATACAACACCAACATTATCTCTAGATATTGTGCATGTAGGTTTTGAAGAAATTTACGTGCTAGAGGCTTCATCACTCGCGTGGTTGTAAGTATTTATTTCCTTTATCCTTCTTATCTTTATTAGTTCTACTTCATTTTGTTATAGTTCCATTGCATTTTGTGGCTTTATCATATTTTGTAAGTTGTGAGCAATTGGAGTAGAAGCAATTATTTACACATTTTATGTGATAAACTCACTCTTTGGTCTGTACGAGACGCCAATGTGCCACACTGCCGTTCATATTCTGCACTGACGTCTTGTGACCGAGAGCTCATCGGTTTGTCCAAAAAATCTTTGTGGCCTGCTCTTTTGGATTCTAAAACTTCCACGCTATTTCATTGAGGTATTTTAGGGTAGTTCGCCCCGTGAGGCTCTCTGAATGAAGAGAACTCATGAGTAGCGAATCCCCCTCTTCTATAGACTCCATGAAATTACTGATAGGTGTTTCATACTTTTCTTGCTCAAAGGTTTGGCTAGAGCCCACAAGGCTTCATGATGCCAATATGGTAGGGAGGAGAATGAGTGTGGGTTTTGTGCTTCTACCCTTTACATAAAATGTTTCTTGGTAGATAGATAGATACATACACAAATCCTTCCGTACACTTGGCTTCCAGAAACATACTCTACTCTACCCATTAGATTTCTCCATGTTTGTACAACTATCCTTTCATCTTATCTGATTGATTATTTATACAAAGTTCTTCAAGCCATAATACCAATTTCCCCTAAAATTATCACAATGTTTGCATTATGTTATTCTAAATGTATTTGTATAAAATATACCATCAGTCTTTTCTACTTTTCTTGCTTGGGGATTCTTCTTAAGCCCATGAGTCTTCATATTTTTACATAGGGTTCACATTGCATACAGTTCTCTTTCAAGTGATTTTAACATGCAGTATTCTAGACATACAGTTGCAGCTGTTACAAATTAATACCTATGCACATACAAACAACATTAAGTGTGAAAGATGCACAAAGATACCAACCAACAATAAGTAGAGGCCAAAATTTCTATAAGTCAATAACATGTTTTGAACATTCTAGTATATTAAACTATATATGCACATACTCTAGAAACATTTTCAAAAAAATTGTGTTGCATTTGACTAATAAGTTTAAAATTATACAACTATGTTTTGTGCCTATATACTCTGAGTTTTTTCATTTGTTCTTCATGCTTTGCTTCCACATATTATTATTTGTTCTTGCTAGCTTTTCAATTAGTTTTATTTGATTCAAATAGCTGGCAAATCTTGATTTACATAATTCTGTTTTGGGCATTTCACTGTTTCGCTCTTCCTATATATTACATTAAAAATTGTATAGTTAAATGCCTACATTTTATTTTTTCTAATATATTATAAGACTCCATTCAATTTGCGACAGGTTGCCCGGGCCTATTCACAACGACGGTGGAGTTTGTTGACCATGTGGATTGGCGGTGGTGGAGTTAGTTGCCTCGATCAACGAAAATGGAATGGTAAAATCCTGCCATCCACCTCCATTAGATAACATATTGGAGGGTTTTACAAGTGTTGTGCTCCGCAATCTACAATGTTTGGCTTGTTGTTTTTGCTAGAAGTTATTTTGCAATGTCTTTTTGTCGTTCCATATACATCTAACCAGATACATATATTTTGATAGATTAAAATAAAATGTTGCTTTGCAATAATATCATGTTGGGCTTATGCAAGAATAGATAGAAAAGGAGATATGAATCCCATTTGTGGGACAATTGGTACCTAAAAGATGACCAAAGTTGTAAGCATAAACAAGGTTTTTTTTATAAATTTATATTTTACTAAGTTATACATTTAACCCTTTTCTTCATGCATGGCTAGATAGGCTCCAATACATTTCAAAATTAGGTATGTTTATAAAATTATTTGTATGCATTCTATGCTTTGAAGCAAAACCTTTGATATTTCTTTGATGTCTTCATTTTAATGATATTTGGGTATTTCATCCACGGAATTGGTTCTGTTTTGAAACCACATTAACCCACATTGAATAGAACTCATAAAGCCAATGGGTACCAATAATATGTGCAAAATGGGTATAATGCCATAAACTTAATTGAAAATTCGAGCTACATTACCTAGCATTAAATATTATAGAAAAATAGATAGACAAAATAGAGAAACTGTAAAAGAACCATTAGAAAAACACTTAAGAATCAGAAAAACACATAAGAATCATAGGAAAAATGATAGATGATCGAAAACCCCAAAATTTTAGAATTTAAAAAACTGAAAACAATTCTTGTTACAAGAACAACAAGAACAAGAGGTATTAGAATAACACTTAAGAATCACACGTAAATGACAGATGAACAAAAACCTTTGGCCTGCTTTCAATTTTTTTGGCCTATGTATTTTTTTCTATCTCTCTTAAAGTTCTATTTAATGTGGGTTTTCGATCATCTGCCATTTACCTATGATTCTTAAGTGTTTTTCTAACAACTCTTTTACAATTTATCAAATTATAGATGATCAAGAACCTATTTTAAATAGAACTTTAACATATAGAGAATAAAAGGTGTAAACTATGGCTATGAACAGTTTGTTATATAGAGCTTCTATTGTACAAAATGCGTATAGCACCAAAGATGCATAGAGATAAAAAGGAACAATAACCAAAGGCCGAAAAACATACATAGACCAAAAAAATTGAAATCAGTCCAAAGGTACAGGTCAATGCTATATTTGTAGTTTATACCAATCTACAAAATTTCATAGTCAATGTTATGTTTGTAGTTTCTACCAATCTACAAAATTTCAGAATTTTAACAATTAAAAGCAATTCTTGTCACAAGGACAATATAATAAGAAACTCCTAAAGTGTCATGTGAAGCAAAAAAATACATGAAGGAACAATCCTTAATTAAATGCACAAAAACATTTACTTGGGTTAAGATATGAAGGATACAAGAGCTAAACTATGACAATGAACAACTTGTTACAGGGAGCTTCAAACAGATGAGAAAAAGATAATATAATGAAACACATTGATACAAGACAAGCAATCTATGTAATAGTTGGAATTTACCTATTGGCTATTTCTTTCAAATTTCTGTTGGGATTTTTGTCAGCCCATTCATGAATAGAATTTCTCAGCACTAGAAATTAATAATCGCCAATGATCAACAGTGGGTTTCCCAGGGTTTTTTATGACAATGTGGAGTTTTTTAATTATATGGGTTGACAGTGGTGGAGTTGGTTGCCTCGACACACAAAAGAAAAATGGTAAGTGTTTTCTCATGTGAGGGTTAATGCATCCCAGCGTTGTTGTACGATGGCATGGGAGGAAGTAAATAAAATATTCAATGTTGCACTATGGGAAAGTATACTTAATAGTTCTTTTACAACTTCTATATTTTGTCTATAATATTTAGTGCCAAATAATGTAGCTTGAATTTTGAATTGACAAGCCAAGTATTACATAGACTACTTATCTTGTATCAATATGTTTAATGTTGGTTTTTAATCATCTGACATTTACTTGTAATTCTTAAGTGTTTTTCTAATAGTTCTTTTACAATTTCTCTATTTTGTCTATAATATTAAGTTCCAAATAATGTAGCTTGAATTTTGAATTGACAAGCCAACTGTTACATAGATCGCTTGTGTTGTATCAATATGTTTTATGATATTCTTTTTTCCAGTTCCACAAAGAAAACTATTCATTATGTAATAGTTGGTAGTCTATGTAATAGTTGGCTTGTCAATTTGATGACTATTTTTACTATATGCTTCCTTAGATTGCAATTGTATTTTTTTTATATAAATACATTTAGACTTGCATAATATAAATGTTGTTATAACTTTAGGGAAAATCACCATCTTGATAAACAACTGTATGTAAATAATCTTTTAGATAAGTTGAAAAGATAATTGTACACACATGCAAAAATGCAATGGGTAGAGTAGAATATCTTTTTTGAAGTCAAATGTATGATTGTTTTCCCACAAAAAAATTCCATTTAATATTTCCCCTTTTACAACCATTGTAGATTGTGGTTTATGTGATTGTGGAGGTAAACCACACACCGTTGTCATGTGCTCGTGAGAGGACAAACAATTTGTTGATTGCATCACATTGTTTATCCCCACAAGCACATGCCAATGGTGTATGTTGCTCCATTCAACTAAACCATTTACAATGTTATGGTTGGCTTGGTTTTCATTTTGTACATGACTACATTGTTTTCCTTTCAGGTTATTGGTTGTTATATATGCCCATGTTTCATAAACATATTTCTGCATATACATCTTAGCCATGCAATAAAAATATAAGCACTTGCAAAACAAAATCTATACCAATATATATGTTTGTGAAGTTAGATGCACCTTTTTAGTTATTAGATACTCTTATAGATATTCCATCTATCCATGTTTCTCTAGCCATCTTCAAATCCCATGATGCCAATTCTTTATCGGGATACTTGTTTTCGTCAAGTTGTCACAGCAAAAAAAGACTACAATATTAGAGATCTTGTTTTAGAACACTCATTTTCCCCCAAATTTTTTATTGTGTGATATATGATAAGAGTCCATGAGATTTTCCGTGGACCTGACCTGTCTTTCTTGCTCGAGGGTTTGGCTAGAGCCCATGAGGATTCATGATGCCAATATGGTAGGGAGGAGAACGAGCATGGGTTTAGTGCTTTTTCCTTCCATTTTCATATATTTGTTGCTACTTATATACATGGACGCACAAATTCTCACATGCACTTGTCTACCAAAAACATACTCTATTCTATCCATTGCATTTTTCATTGTTTCCACAGCTCTCTTTTCAACTTCTCCAACAGATTACTTATACACAATTCTTTACCAAGATGCCATGTATTCAAAATGTTCCATTTTATCTCTTTCTATTTACAACAGATAATGCTAACCTCTTTTATTGTATATCTATATTATTTCCTTTATAATGTTGCATAGATACAATAGATATTCAAGAAAATTAGTGTATTGTGAATTTGTCTATTTCAAATTCTTTCATGGTCCAACAACTCGATCCAATGCTGCCCACCCTTGTTAAACACCATCAACAGTACCTGTAAGTACAAAAAAATTCCATTATTGATAAATAGATTCGATGAACGAATTGTAAATATTATTAATTATTTTTAGTTTCATATTGTCTATATTGATTTTACACGTATACTTACTCAATTTTTATGCTTCTTTTTTGATTTTACTTGCCCGTCCACTAACATACCCCTGTCTTCTATTTGTAGGAACTAGGATAGAGCATGCAAAAGCATTCAAAAATCAGGATACCTATTTTTTTAAAGTTACCACAACAAATAAAACACTACAATGTGAGAGATCATATATGAAAACACTGGATTTTCCCCAAATTTGTTATTGTGTGATGTATGATGGAACTCCATGAAATTTACTGTGGGCGTTTCATACTTTTCTTGCTCAGGGGTTTGGCTAGAGTCCACAAGGCTCCATGATGCCAATATGGTAGGGAGGATAATGAGCGTGGGTTTTGTGCTTTTGCTTTTAACGCCATATACTTGTTGTTACATAGACACATGTGTAGACAAATCCTTGTATACGCTTGGATTCCAGAAACATACTCTATAATAACATGTTTCTCATGTCATAGCAAGTGGTGGGGAAGCACTTGAGACTTTGGTCACGTCACTTCAAAACAAGGCATACCTTTTAATTCAATTATTCTAACAATGCAAAATATGTGTATCATGTCATCACATTCTTCTTTTGGTGAGGTCTGTTTATTTGTTTTGGATCAAGATGGTGTGAGTGAGTCTTTGATTAGACTATGAACATCTTTACTCTCTAAGTGATATTTTCCCCTATATAATCCTTTTTGTGTTGATCAAATGGTATAAAATTTATCAATATAATATTTTATCTTTCTTCCTAAATAAATGCATTTACATATTTGTTTTTATTAGGACACCAATTAAAGAACATGTTTTTACTAGAACCAATTCATAAAATAATGATATTTTTATTTTCAATTTCCTTTTAATTGACTACTTTTGAATCTTTTCTACTTGTCTCCATTTTATTTTACTACTACTAACCCATAAATCATATGCATAATAATGCTTTTATTTCCAAAATTATGGACTAAATACTGCTTATAAAAAGTATTGAATATTAAAGATCTTTCTTTTTTGAAAAAGTCATTAGTGATGACCATATTCAAATAAAAATAATCAAAATAAATAACATCAAAGTAATAAATTATCTAGTACCACATAAGCATTGCAAAAAATATGTCATACCTAAAGTTATGGACTAACTTTTTTAAAGAATACTTTTTTAAATTGAATATTAGTAATTAAAGGCATGACTAATAACTCTTTAAAAAAGGAGAATCCTTTAATGTTCCATACTTTTCATAAATATTATTTAATCCACAACTTCAAGTCTACCATGTATTTGTATGCATATGTATCTTAAGATAATTAAATAATAATCAATCAATTGATTGATTAACCTAGACAAAAAGGTCAAATATAGATGTGCATCTAGGTCTAATAAATATAAAAATAAAATAGAGATAAAATTATATCATACCTCAAATTTTGGAGAAAATTATTATTATTAAAAAAATTAATTATTTAAAAATTTAAATTTAATTTAATTTTTCAATTGTAATATTTAAAGAATAAATTTATTAAAAAATCGTATTCGTTGAGAATTGATTTACTATGGATTCCCAATGATCTGTAATTTACTTGTGTTTCCTAATATTATCAATTAAAATTAATTTTAAATAACTATTGTAACTAAAATTATTAAATATTACATATTAATAAAAAAAAGTTATTGATGATTAATTACTTAAAATTAAAATTAATGGATACATTGCAGATAATAATATTCATTCAACATGACCTATGGTTTTATTTTACATTTTCATAATCAATTTTCAACTAATAAATTTTGATGTGGAAATGCAAAGATTATTTTTTTGTTTTATGCAAAAGGTTCTTAATCTCGCATGCATTGCGTGTGAGATAAGAACGAACAAGTGGACTATAACATGAGGTTTAAAATTCTCTACAATGCTCAAATTAAATGAAGACATATAAAATAATCTCTACACCAAAATTAAGTGATTTATAATATGTTCAAGTTAGGTGATTCAAATTGATGTATTTTAATGCACACATAGGTTGGCTTTAACTTTAATACATATGTATCGATATGCTTGATCTATCCATCTAATTATCCATGATAATATTTAAATTGATTTTCTAACATCTCTCTTCATTATGATCTACTCCACCTATTTTATCCTAGGTAAAGTCCAAAATCATAAGCTTCACCTCCTACTATGAACTAACCTTACACTATTTCATACTGGCTTATTAACACACTTTCCCTTTCTTGACTCAATCAAACAATTGCAAATATTACTGATTATTTATATTTCACATTACATTTTGAAAAAAGTTTGTTTCTTACTTTCCTTTGAATACCCATTTGTGGTGGACCCGTATCGGTTGATCGTTGCATGCCTGTGCATGCAACTACTAGTATATATTAAACGAGATATCATTTTTGAGGTATTTATTACATTTTTATGTGAGAAATTGATTAAAAAATAAGTGTCTCTAGAAGGATATCTCTCGACATATTATATATATATATATATATGCTAGTAGAATTCGTGGTGCAACATGTAATACATTAAATGAATTAGGGTTAGGTTTAGGGTTAATGTTGGAGAGTTTGATAAAGGTTTATCCAACCATGTAGCCTAATAGAACTTTAAATTTTTTAGTTAAATAAACACAACAAAAATATGTAAGAAATACAATATAAATTAATATTGAATTTATTTAGATCTTATATAAAAATTGGAGTATAGGTTTAGACGTCAAATTTTAGTTACAAATTGGATCCTATGATATCAAAAATGTACATGTCTTCCTTCTTTATTCATCTTCCTCTTTCTGTCTTTATGTTTTTCACTTTTTATCTTCTCCTATCTATCCTCAAATCATATTTTGGCTTTCTTATATATAGAACATGTTCCATGAATTATGGTGGAATTGGTAACATGCTACATACTAATAGATTATTACATGATAAGGATTCATAGATCCAAAATTAAATGTTTTCCCTATATCAAACTTTGGAAGTCAACATATCATCTTAGTATACTTTATAGGTTCACTAGTCACATGCAACATTATCAAATTTCCAATGTACACCTCAAGCTAGGAGTCTCAAAATTTAATTAGATGATCCATCATCGGACCTATGAGGATGTAGGTAACATTAAATATCAATAAAAGTATTAAATGATTTTGAAATTGACACCATACTATGTACTTGAACTTTAGACATCTAGATAATGTATAACTTAGACAAGTGTAATAGACATGTATAATTTCATGTTTCACTTAAGTAAATAATATTTCATAAACATGTATATATGTAAAGTAAAATTTTACATAAAAAAGATATACAAACTACATTAATGGAATGGAATTTGAATATTCTTATAAAATATAAATAAGTCCATGATAATGTATATGTATATGAGTAGAATATATATATATATATATATATATATATATAGAGAGAGAGAGAGAGAGAGAGAGAGAGAGAGAGAGAGAGAGAGAGAGAGTTGTATGTATATAAATTAAACAATTTAAAGTTCTTGGTACATATTGTTAGAGTAAATGGTTTTTATCATTTACCTGCTTAAGTTTACTTAGGAAAAATAGTTTATTAGTTTTACATTTATTTACCATGGGTGGTTTCTTTCCTATATCGGGAATTTTTATACCCGCCATATAGTTCATACCTTTATAAGACACTCTATATAGTATGTAAATTATCTCATTTTTTCCCTCTCTCTAGTGAAATAGTTTGGTTTGCTTCTCTCGTATTTTGTGGAGGATGTATATGCAAATGTTTTTTCCTAGGTTATTTGCTCTAACATGGTATCAGAGCCACCCAATCTGTAACTCCTTTCTTGAGAGTTTTCTTTGTATAGTTTTGAGATCTTTTTTTCCAGCATTTGAAATTTAAAATTTCAAAATTTCTTTAGTTGCCCGATTATTATATTTTCCTGTTACTGGCGAATATTGGGAGCGATTGAGGCATTATTTTCCTAGAGGCCACAAAGTATTGAAGGCTCATTTTTAAAGGTGTCATTTTTAGTTTGAAATCGAAATGATTATTGGGTGTTTTGTTTTGTTGAGCCTCAATCATCTATTGGAGGCCATGATTTGTTACTACCTTCTATTGAGGGCATGATTTCTCCACAAGTGGAGGAATTTTCTCTTGGAAAGGGTGTGTGATTTGTTGTTTGTTGTGCACACGAGAGGCTTACTCCCCAACCCATGAATTTTGTTGTAGTTGAGGCAAGTGTGCAAAGAAAACCCCTGTGTAATTTTTTGCTAAATCTTCTTGTTTGTACGCTACAAAACCCACTTTTGTGGGGCGTGATTTCTTTTGTTGTTTGGGCCTGATCCTTTTTTGGCCATGTGAAATTCATCCTTTTGGAGGTTGCATCACTTCCATAAGAAGCCTATTTTTTGTTTTGCAAAGCCCGTGATTCTCACTTGAGAGGCACGATTTGTAGTAAGAAGGTGATATTTTAGTTTGAAGAGGACCTTTTTTTTATCATTTGCTGAGGAGCACAAATTTGATCTGAGAAAAGGCTCTGTTGAAGGTGTGATTCATTTTAGAAATCTTGCAGTGGTGTACACAACTCGATTTCCATTGCTGGGGGCCATGATGTCCTTGAGGAGGCATTTTGGAGATTGTTGGAGGAAATAATTTTTTCTTTAAAATTTATATTTACTAAAGTCTTCCCCTAAAATATTTAGGGTTTCCAAGGGCAGCATCAAAAAAGGTGGGCCCATTTTGAAGTGGCTTTAAAGTTGTTCTAGGATTTTAGTCCCACATTGGCAGCGTGTAATCTCTTTTTGTTGTTTAAATAGCACCACAGTGTGATTACTTAGTGTGAGTAAGGATCATAGAGGATTGTTGTGTGCTTGGCGAGTTATCTAGCATTGTGATTTTGTGTGGGAACCTTAATCAAGTGTTTATCTTTTTTCTCAATTTTTTTTGATTCTCATCCCTTCTTTTCCATTATTGCTTCCCGAAGTATTTTGGGAAGGTTTCATTTGCAGTATTTGGGAGTTTCTAATTGTTGTTGAAAGTTAATGTCTTTTCATTTTTGGAGATTTTTCATAGTTCATTATGGAGTGTAACATATAAGTTTGTCTCCACTAGGGTTTTAGGACCTAGGACAACAATCTTCTATGCTTCACTTTCAAGGATGACCCTAAAGATCTCACCCCAAGAATATAGGCAAGAGATCTGAAAACAAGGTATCCTAGGGTATGATTTCAGATTAGAAGAGGGGTTCACCACCAAGCTAGGGCTTGGAAAAGATAATGACATATAAGATGAAATGCAAATCCTAGTTTGATGCAAAATTGAACTAAATGACTTGAAAATGCAAGAAGAACAAAACAAAAAGCTAGAGAACAAAATGTGTGCACCTAGAAATGTGTTGAAGACTAGAAGTAGCTGTGGAAATGTTGAAATTGTTGACTTTTTGATCTAGTGGGACTCATTCGCCATTTTGGGCGAATCAGTCCCAATTTTATATTTTTACACAGGAGCACATTTCAGGAAAATGGGTATCCAAATCTATAAAGATCTATGAAAAAATCCTATACTGAGACTCATTCACCACTTGTGGTGAATGAGTCCAATTTGGACTTTCTAGAAATTCAAAGTTTGAATCTGCTCTTCTCAATCTGCTCAATCTATTCCTCTAGGTTCCCAGATCTAAAACTTTGATTTTAGGATTGTAGATGACCTTTTAGTGAAGATTATGGCCTTGCAAATGGGGAGACAAGATTAAAACCTAATCTTCAATGATCTTCAAGTCTTCAAACCACATAGATCTTCAATCACACAAAGAGAGAGAGAAAAACTTGTTGATTGTTAGGGAAAAGGGGTTTTCTTTGGTCAAACCCCTTGTAGGTAATTAAACCAAATGCTGAAACAATGAAACAAGGACATGAAACATGAAACATAGGATATGAAACATGAATAATGATACCTTGAATGATGTCTTGTAAATTTACAAGTGAACATGAAATGGCCATGAAGGATGCATATCTTGATCTTGAAAATAGGTGTAGAACAATGCTTGATCTTGGATCTTTAATGCTACATCACAACACTAGCTCAATAACATGCTTGATGCTTGATAATCTTTGACATGATGATAGATCTTGAATTTCTGCAACAATTGTTGAAGAATATTCTCTTGAAGAAACTTGAATGCCCTTGTGAATTCTTGAATGCTCTTGTGAACTCAATTTGCTATTATGAATGCTCTCACAAAAGTCTTAGGTTCTTGGATGATAAAATGAGTGAAAAAATCTTGTATTTATACTTAATTATGCTAGATTTCTCAAAATTACAACACTACAAGCCAACATTAGATCTAGGAGAATAAAATCCCACTAGAAATTTGAATTATATTTTGAATTTTGGTCACATGGGACTCATTCACCGAAGGTGGTGAATGAGTCCCATCACACAATGTATGGGGCCAAAAATGAAAAATGCTTAGAAATGTGTGAAACCTACATTGAGGCCAAAAAGACCTAGGTGGGACTCATTCACCCAAGGTGGCGAATGAGTCCCAGACACTAAATCTAGGCCACATAAGCCAGGAACACCTAAATTATGTTTGGTTATTGATTGGTGTAGCAATTATCCTTGAAAAGATGCAATAAATGAGGCTTGTGGATGTAAAATAAGACCAATTAAAGTATAAAAAATACCAATTATTAATGACAAGCCTAGAGGAATGTGAAAGTGTGTTACAACACTTTACAACACTCCAAATAAGGAAAGATTAAGGTTGATTATGATTAAAATTATGTTTAGTTAATTGATAAAACCCTATGAAAGTGTGAAAGTGTGTCACAATACTTCACAACACTTTAGCAAGGTACCATTAAATTCCATTAGTTCACAAGAGCCCAAGACCTAATGTGAATGTGTTATCCACATTACAACACTAAATCAAGGCAACATTAAGCCAAAATCCACAAGGAGGACCTAAACAAGTGTGAAAATGTCAAAGGAACCATTTTTCTACATTATATTTAGCCCCCACTTTAATGAGAGATTGAACTTGCTTTAAACTCACACTAAAGTAGACATTCAAGAGGGGTCCAATTGTACCAATGTGGAGGAAAAAGAATGACAAAGATCAAAGGAGGTGGCCAAGCCCCCAGGATCGAAGATCCTTAGTCAAACTGATATTAGCACAAGAGGAAACACACAATGGTGTATGATATGCAGCAAAACATGATGCGCAATCATGCAATGTCAGTAACTAGAAGAAAAAAAATAAAAAAAAGTTGGATCAAGCTTCAACTATTTGTCCAACGTGATGTGGATCAGATCTAGGCTATTTGTTTGAAAAACACATACTCACTCTGAGGAAAAGAAACTCCTTGCTATCCGCCGGTTGAGAAGTCCTAAAAGGTGAGAAACATACACTCATGGCTGGTATGCACTCACACACACGAAAGCGACTATGGGGAAAGTCATGCCTCGGTCAGGCTTCTCACTCAAACCATACCAAAGTTATACCCCTTGATAAATTTAATATGGGGCCACACAAAAATGATTTTTGAGCTTCATGAGAAGTAAAAATTCGTATGCTTAGAGCTCATGAACAAAAAAGATGGCTCCACATGCATGCAAGCTGTGTTATGCAAGGTGGCCATATAACAATTGTTGTAAATGCCACAATAGTGTAAGGTGTGTTTAAAGGGATTTTGCTTCGTTCATGCAAGGTCTCTTCTTAGGGAACATTGTGTCTAATGTTTCTAAGAAAGGACAAGTAAAAAAAATATCACGCTCTTGAGGAAATCAAGCTGAATGACACCACCTTGAGAAAATGATACATTGCAAGAAGAAAGAAAATTCCACAATGAAACATGAGTGTCGATGTATGCCCCCACTTTAAAGCGGTTGCTAACACCATTGCTATGAGAAATTGTTTTAAAGTAGAAGAAGATGTGAGAGCTTATTCAGAAAGCCCTATGCCAAGTCATATGTTTCCAATAAGCTATGTCATGAAAAAGGTAGTATGTCACATGCAATCCAACTTAAGGCATGTCGCCCACATCCCAAGCTTTCTCTTATATGTTCATGAAAGGTGATCAACTAGTCGAAAGAGGCAAAACAAGTGACATATGAGGACAAGGCTACCTAACCCCTTGCCCCCTGTAGTGCCCCTCCATGTTTGGCCCTTTCTCGATGTTTGATTAAGTTTGGTTGGGTGAGTTTTCTAGTGTTAAAATTAATTGTTTATTAAAGTTGTTGGTTGCTATAGAATTAAATAGATTGTTATTAAATAAATTATATTATTAGAAAAATGTAAATGTTGCATTTGAAGGATTAAATTATTAAATTAGAACTATTGAGTTATAAAGTGACTTTATAATTAAATATGATTATTATTTAATGTTGAGTTTTATTAATAAAGTAAAATGTGGGAAAATATTAATATGAAATAAAATAATACAATAAAATATTAAATCATATGAGGATAATTGATAAAGAGGTAAAAGCAATTAAAAAGATGAAAGATTTTGCATGCAAGCGCATGCACAGTTTCAAACTGATGGTCGGAAAAAGAAAACTGTTGTTTTTGTTGCTTTTTGTTTTTTGAAAACAAAAGCCTTCTTTATTTTCATTTTGGAGGAGATTTTAGGTTATGATCTTTGATTTTTAGTTTTGGGCAAGAGAAGAACTCTTTGGGGAAGAAATTCTTTTGGAGAATAGTGCATTTTTATGAATTTTTTTTGAGAAGAAAACTTCATTCACCATCGTTGAATCTAAGAAGGGAGTAACGTAGATGGTTAGATGAAGAATGGAGATGGGCACATGAGCAGGGGTGGTTGCGTTAGTGAACCAAATGAACATCGGCTTGGAGATCGCCACTTCAAGGTATTTGTGAAGTTTACGTTGAAGTAATTAGAAGGTATCATGCTTCTAGACTGTCTAAATCTCTTTTGATCTCTTTATCGCATTACGGAAGTGGTTGTATTTTACCATGCATAGAACATGGCGTCATGTAGGCTTCATTAAGAAGCATACTGTGTGGGTTTCCTTGAGTAATGATTTGGCTCAAAATTCTATACGTTTAACTTCTCGCAAATGTATATTCTCCATTTAGAGGAGTATTTTATTTCAGATCATTCCTTTATCATAGGAAAATTTCTTTTCCCGAGTCAATTTGTTGATTGAAATTGTGCAAGCCTTTCATCCATAGTTCACATGCTAAGTCTGGATCCCACGCTTTGTTCCATGTATTCATATTTCTGTCAATCACATGCCTTGTCAAAGCACCCGGCTCGTGCATGTACATCCATTTCTATCACTCTCATGTTACTATGGGCGAGGTTGCGCAATATTGGTTTCCTTTACACCTGTCAATGTTTTGAAAATTGCTTGGTAAGCTCCCTGCCCATTTATAAATCTATTGTGTTTCCTCGTGGCCTCATTCTTTACATCACCATATAAGCTTTTGCGTAGGAAGCATCAAATCTTCTGCATGAAGTAATGTTTTTACTTGTAGAGTTGTTGCGTCGCCCTTAGTGTTGTCTGTATCCGCTTTCAACGAGAATGAGAATTCATGTCAAATGTCGAATTAAACAATAGCTGTCACGGACCGTTGCTTCTTCCCTAGGCACCTATCACTACCCTCATAGCCTGCCTATGCGTTGAATCTGTGAGATAAATTTGTTAAGTGAATTTTCATTCAATCTTTTGTATGGGAATCCATACAAGGCTGTGGGTGCGAGTTCTTTTCTGTGTTGAATCTATAATTGGCGATTTCCTCTTTGAGGGTAGCGACCTTATTTCCTTCAATTTATAACGATGCGCCTATATTGCACTTAATTTCCCGTAGGTTGTTCCAGATTTAATTTATTGTGTCTTGGTGGAATTCGCTCATGTTTGGGGTCCGATGCTTTTAGATTATTGATGTCGCTGTATTTGAATATTGGTTGGCATCCTTCCACTGAATAATGTTTATGGGGTTCGATTTGATTATTTATCTGATTGTTTCATTTTGCATCACCAATATTCTCCACAAGAATATGTTCCTGTTTAAAATCATGGAAATGGTTCACATCTCTCAGAACAATTTCTCTTGCAACAATCTTGGTGTTGAATTTAGGTGCAGCATGGCAATCAGAATATATTCGCCATGATTAATAAACCAAATGAAAATGCTAATTTGTTTTTATGGTGGCCGATAAATGATTCTTCCTTCTCTCCCTCAACATTAAGTAAAAGTCTTGAATCCAAAATACCCTACCTTGACTTTCTTCCTCCCGTTTCCATTTTAATACTCACGTTTCGATTTATCCATGTTGGACGATACCAATGTTCTCTTTTGATATTCCATAAACCATATCCTTTGTAATCGCCTCCTTGACAAAATTTGGAGATATTCTTAGACTGAAATAAAATGTCTTACTGATTGTAGATGAAATTCTAATCCAATGTGTTTCAATGACCGATGCATGAAGACTTGCCAAGGTTTGTGTTTTAATGTAGTGAACTTAGGATTCTTCATGAACCAAATAGATACCATGATTAGAGTTAGGACAATCTAACCCACACCATGGCATATTTAAAACTAGGCATCGATGTTGTTCCTCCTTGCATTATGGGAATTAAGGGCGTATGAAGAAGAAATTTAATTACATATCAATATAATGGAAAGTTAAACAAAGAAAAGGGGTTATTATATTTAGAGAATCGAAGGAACTGTTTAGATAATAAAATGATTTATTTGTATATGTATTTAGATAATTAAAAGATCTGTTCTAGATTGTCTTTGGGTTATTTAATGAATGTTGATTGTTTTTGTAATTACTTTACGTTTGAATTATATAATTACCATGTCAATTGCTTGTATATTTGAATGAAGATCATTAATTATATTTAATAAAAATGTTGTCTTTATTTAAGAAATAAGTATTTCTCTATTTTGATATTGTATCGAATGATATATTTAAATGTATAGATGTGAACCAGTGACTAAAGATTGACTATTGATCAATTAATATATTATAACATGTATAGTTTATAGGTGAATTCTTGATTTGTATGAATAATTATTATTTATCATTAAGGAATTCAATGTCATATATACTATGGGTTTTAGTAATAGGGTATTTTGCTTATGTGAATAAAGAAATTATATAGATAGTGAACTAGGGAGAATAAATAAGAAATAATTGTTTTATTTATATTTCGATAAATGAAGGGTTTCAATTAAATAAATGAATTATATTTTCTAAGAATGTTGGTTTCCTTTACAATTATTTAAATAGTTGAATTATTTGTGAATTATTGTGTGAGTGGCCTTTTATATGAAGTTAGGGGGTTAGGAATGAGATTTAGAAATGTGAGAATAATGTCTCCCATGAACGTTTTTTGTTGTTTTGTTATTGGTATAATTGCTTTAAGTGTTTGGATTAAGTGATTAAGTCGTTGAGTAAAATAAAAGTGGAGTGATGTTATTTATGATGTGTTCATGATTGCTCAATTATCATGTATTGCTTTGAATAATGTGTTTCAAGGTTGCAATATTGGGTTGTTTCCTTGTGATGAACTATGTGTACAATTTGTGAATTTTTGCAAATGGCTTGAGTCTTGGTTTCACGTGTTTGTCATTTTGAAAGTGGATTGCTAATTTACTTGAATTGTGTTATTGAAGGTTAAAGCCATGCACTACTTAGTCATCATTATGGTTGAGATGTGTAAGTTTTTTAGGTAATTAGTGGTTGGGTATCATGCGAGGAGAAAATTGAGGTCTCCTTTGGATGCCCTGTTGGTTGGTTTTACAATTGATTATTGTGGTTGGTTTTGATATTGAATTTATTTAAATTAGTTATTTTTTAATGGAGCGAGCTTCTAGTGTCCAATGGTTATTGAGGGACTTCCAAAGGTTAGGGAAAGAGTTTTCTTTATGATCGTCTTTTCATGTTGGTTCTTTATGAACACTTGATTTATGATTATGTGGCTTCTAGCCTTGCATTGTGGAATTGTTATCTATTGAGACTTTGTGCGAGTTGGTACATACCTCACTTGTGTGATAATTCTTGTGGATTTATATGTTGTGCAAGTTGGCTTACCTAGTTAGTGGACTATAGAGTCTTTTATTGCTAGTAGGGGGAGTGGCTCTCAATGGGGGTCTGACGCCCAAAGTGGTAGGTCCAGGGTAAATCATTGAGAGTTTCTTAATCAATGATAACCTAAAATAAACTACGAGGTTGGGTAGTTCACATTAATCAAGATAACACCTCACTCATGAATCAAGTGCCTGTTTAGGTTTGAGATGAGTGGGAAGGTTTAGAATGACAATATCAACTTCCTGGTTTGAACGAAAGGTATGTTGATCCTGCATAGTTTTTATGGGGGTCTAATATCAGGTAGAGGTGGTCCAAGGTAACTTGGGATGGAGGTTTGATAGCCTAGGAAGGTTACGCCAGGGGAACCCATATCAAACTATGTGATGACACTCTTCTCTATAGAAACGTTGTATGCCTTGATTGTTTTTCCCCTATTGTTTTTGTACCTATGGAAGCGATCATACTTTATGTTTTGTTTGTTACTTTTGTATGTTGGAGTCACATTAGCCTATGTCTACTTGACTATTTGTGTAGTGGGTCTTGATTGTCGTCTCCTAGCACATGGGGTGGACCTTAGGGTTCGACATGGTTGGGTGGAACGTACCATGCACTCCATTGGGTTCCCAGTCGATGTTTGTGAGCATGTATGTGGTGCCAGATGCAAAGATTCCAGATCTTGTACCCAACTTGAAATGGCATTGATGTTATGTATTGTAAATAGTGTAATGATCTACCCCACATATGGGAAGTTGTATATGTATTCTTTGTTTCATATTCTATGCTCTTGAAGGGTGTTGTATCTGTGGAAATATGTATATCTAATTTTTTTAATGCGGTAGATGTAAATGAACCCTTGTTATTAGTCATTTTGGGATGTATGTTTAGGTTGGTTAATCGTTATGTTCGTAATGCAGTCATGATACCCTAAAGGACATAGTCAATGCAAATGTTCATGTATATTACATTTTATGTTATTGTTAGTATGATCTATTTGTTAATTCACTTTTTAAAAAAACATGTCATAATTGTTAGTTCATTGTGATGTCCTTTGGGGTTTCGTGGTGGGGCATTACAACCCCACTAAGTGTAGGACAAGGGTGAGCTGAATAAGATGAAAATAAGTATCAGTTAGAGGAATTAGGTGCTTCAACACAAGGAAGAGCATCACACTCCTTTAGATGTTTAAGTTTGTTGTTTAAAGCCTTACATTCATTAGTAGAATGACCATGAACTCTATGATATGTGCAAAATGAATTCTTGTAGTAAAATTTCTTTCATTTTTTTGGAGGGAGAGTTATCAAATGATCTTGGAAGAGTCTTGACAAGATTCATTGATCAGTAGTAGAAGATGTTCCTTTATTTGCGCAAGATGTCATACACACGAAATGATAAGGCTTGAGATGAGAATGGAGATAAGGGAGGTAACCCTAGATCTTTCCTGAAAGAGTATGGTATGCTAGTTTGCTTCATGTGTTCCTTGTATCCATGTGAAGGAGGGAGATTATATTCGATACCATAACAATCTTCCAATTTAGATGAAGGAGGTTTACGCTTCTAAGAAGGATTGGCTTCTTCATGAGAACTCAAATCATTTTTAAAGTTATGTGTCATTCCTTCATGAGAGATGGGAGTTATATAGCTCCCATCACCATCATGGGGTAATGTTGTAGAACTAAGTTGAGCAAATGAAACAAAAGGTTGTTTTTGTTTAGATTGTGAGATTTTTCCCTCTCCTATAAAGGAAGGTGTAAAACCCCAATCATTAGTAGAACTTGTATGATCCAAAAAGGAATCATTTGTATATGACTCTTTGGACTTTGAGGGCAATATTTTAGAAACTTGATTGAAACAAGGTGTAAAATCTAACGACCTCCAATTATCACTAAGTAGTTTTTTTGTAGGTGAAGGATTAGCATTAACTTGTATAGGCCCAACTTTTGATCTTGGAATGACAGCATTAGAGGAGTTGAAAATGTTGTGATCATATGATTCATAGCTTCATTCATCTGCATCAAGTTCCATGTATATCTTGTTGTTGTATTCAAATTTCATTGTACAGTGGAGAGTAGAGGGGACTCCTTTCATAGCATGAATCCATGGTCTCCCTAGGAGAAGATTGTATGAAAGGGGTCCTGGCATGATATGGATAGGGGTAGGAAATACTATAGGTTCAACCTCAATAGGTAATGTGATCATCCCTAGTGGTTGCTTATTAACATTGTCAAAGCCACAAATATGAACATCATTAAGTTGAATGAGCCTTTTTCCATGCCAATTTTGTCTAGGAGGTCAATGCTGCAAACATTAATCTCAACTCCATTGTCTATGAGAGTATGGCTAATTGTAGTTTCATTAATGATGACATTTATCATCAAGGCGTCATTCTTGTTTTGGGTCTCAAGTTAGGGAAATTCATGTTTAGGGAATGTGATTTCTGATTGTGTGACTTGTGTGGGATGAAAGGAGGATGATACATTAATCAATTTCATAGAAGCTTGGATCTCCTCCTTTATTTGTAATATTCCTTGAAATAGACACTTGTATGTAGGTGATAGTTGAATGAGTTTCTATATGGATATATTAGCAGGATTCTTCTTAAGATCTTCAACTATATTATGAATAGGTGAATGAGGAGCACCAGGAGAAATATGTTGATGCACTGGTAATGAAGTGAAAGGGGTTTATGGTTGCCTACATGTTTGGACAAGTTTTGTGTTATATCTTAGTTGCTGTGCAAAACATTGTTAAATTACATCTTGGATTTCAAGAAATCTCTTATTTTCTTATGTGATTCACTAATGAGAGGTGACTTAGGGAGCTCACTAATTAAGGGAGATCCAATTTGTATCATCATAACCTAAATAATCTTGTTTTTATTTGAATGATCTCTTAGTGAAGGGAATTTTAATGTCACTTCACCTAAGGAAGCCTTATTATATGTGTCAATGTTCAAATTTTCTTGCACCCTGATATCCTCCCTAGGAGGAGAGTTTTTAGGAGAACTACAAACAAAATGTTCTTTTCATTCAAAGATTGGTTCTTCTAAAATGAATTCATCGCAAGTAGGGGAATGATCAATGGTTGAATTGGCTTGCTCAATAAGGGTTTCCCTAGGTGAAGGGGGGAAACTAAGATTCTCATGACCTTTATTGATTGTGTTTTATAATATCAAAATATTGTCATCACAATTAGGTGAGATACTTGGAGAAAAACCAATGTGGTTGTTATGATCATTGATGATTTCCTTCCTTTGTTCCTTAATGTATTCCAAAATAGGATAGGTGGGGGAAAGAACATAAAGAGGGTTGCCATAGATCTTAAAGGTTTTCTTGTGTAACACCAACATATCCTCATCATTTTCGCAAGAGGAGAAGATGTTGGGAGATAAATGTGGGTAGGTTTCAATGGTCTCTTTTTGTCTTTTGTTATTGTCATGATTAATTATTGCTATGTCCTCTTGTTTAGTAATGTATTGCCTAATAGGAAAGGTAAGAGAAGATAAACAACTCAGGTTCTCAAAACCCTCATCGATTAGTTCTTCTAACGCTACAATATCTTCTTCACAAGTAGGAGAGATGTTAGGAGAAGAACAAATGTGATTGTTATGATTAACCAAGGTTTCTTTCACTAGACTAACCTTGCTCTTAGAAGGGATACTAGGAGAGGGATCAATTATGAACAAAATGAGAGCAGAAATGACCTCATATTTGAGTGATTCCACAATATTGGTTTACAATTTTTGGCCAAACTGGACACTGAACTAATTTTTTCTAACTAAATCTTCACTTTTGGGCACCTATAGTGGCTAAATCGTGAGGAATTTTAAGATAATGCAAAATAGTGATTTGTGGAATTTTGCCTATAGATTCTAAATATATTTTTTTCAAAATTTTTGGAATTAGATTACACATCTTTTTCCATCTCCTTTGAAAACTATTTTTTTAGTAAACACCATTTTTAAGGAGTGATGCTCACCGTATAATACATTACTTTTTTTCCATCAAGGATAAAATTATATTTTTTTTTGAATTTAGATTTTTAACTATGATATCTAGTGCTCCCAATTGGTTTCATAGTGTTTTATTGAATATTTTTTCCTTAATCATGCTTCAAAGTCATACCAATTACAATTCAGACATAGGCAGACCGTATAACACACAATTTTTTTTGTATGTATCAAAATTCAATTTGTTTTTTGCTGGATCAAGGACTTCAATATCTGATGCACTCATATTTTTAAATTTTTTTTCATAATCTTCTATTTTTCCACATGTGCAAAACAAAGAGCTTGATTTTTAGTGAAAAACCTATATTCACAAGAAATAAAAAAATTTAATAATAAAATTAAATTTATTTTAAATTATACTTTTTGGGAAGGTTATAATAAGGACTACATACTTACAATATATATTTTTTAAATGAGTTCATTTGATCCCCCAAAAGGTAAATCAAAAGTGGTTTTTTATCAACATTTTGATAGGTGTAAAGGAGACTTCATTATAGGTATGGTTTAAAACTAGTGGGGATTCTATCCAAGGGGGTTTGATCTAAGGTAGTTTGATCAAACCCTCTTCAATTGAAATGCTTTAAATGGAACTTTTTAAGGCTTAAATAATTATATTTTCTAAAAGTATTTGATTTCAACAAAAATCAAAATCTCCTAGAAATTGTAAACCGACTTTGTGGGATCACCCATTCATATGCACTTAACAAAATTTTCTTACAACATTCATCAAGATCTGAAAATAGAACATGAATTATGATAACTATAGCCTTTTGCAATGAAAAAATGATGTGATTATTGTTCTACAAGCTTGAAATGCAACAATGATAAAGCAAACATGCAAAAGGGTAATTTGTAATTTTTTTAGACAGTGAATATGACAATTGATTGATTATGCTATGCAACAATGTGAAAATACAAAATTGAAATTAAGAAATGCATGAAATGAACCAAATTAAGCTAGATTTAATGAAATGCATGTAACAAAAACTCCACCAACTAAAAGAGATAGTTAATGACAACAAACAAAAGTGTGGAAATAAGGTTTTTGATGTTGTAAAAGGTTGTTTTAGATCTGTTTTGGGACTGATTCACCCAAGGTGGCGAATGAGTCCCAATAGGGATTTTTAAAAAAAAATTTCAAAAAATTTCAATTGATTTTGATGCTTTTTATGTTGTATGATGTCCATCCTAAGTCCAATGCAATTTTTAGATGATTTTCAATGATTTGAGATGCAAAAATGCAACCTATATGCACTTTCACTAATGAATTTTTTTGAAACCCTAGAATGCCAATTAAATAATGAAAAGTTAATGCAAGCTAGATCTAGGATGATGATGGACTCAAAATAAGAAAAGAAGGTATTCTAAATACAAGTTCACCAAAATGTAACATTGAATTTTGTCTCCACTAGGGTTTTAGGACCTAGGGCAACAATCTTGTATACTTCACATTCAAGGATGACCCTAGAGATCTCACCCCAAGAATAGAGGAAAGGGATTTGACAATAGGGTATCCTAGGGCATGATTTTAGATTAGAAGAGGGGTTCACCACCAAGCTAGGGATTAGAAAAGATAATTACATGTAAGATGAAATGCAAAACCTAGTTTGATGCAAAAACTAAATGACTTGTAAATGCAAGAACAAAATATAAAGCTACAAAATAGAATGTGTGCACTTGGAAATGTGTTGAAGATTGGAAATAACTCTAGAAATGCTAAAATTGTTGACTTTTTGATCTAGTGGGACTCATTTTCCATTCTGGGAAAATTAGTCCCAGTTCTATATTTTTGTATAGGAGCAAGTTTCAGGCAAATGGGTATCCAAATCTGCAAATATCTATGAAAAAATCCTACAATGGGACTCATTCGCCACTTGTGGTGAATGATTCTAGTTTGGAATTTCTAGAATTTCAAAGTCTGGATCTGCTCTTCTTAGTCTACTTAATCTATTCCTCCAGGTTCTTAGATCTGAAACACTAATTTTGGGGTTGTAGATGAACTTTTAGTGAGGATTACAACCTTGCAAATGGGGAGACAAGATTGTAACCTAATCTTCAATTATCTTCAAGTCTTCAAACCAGCTAGATCTGCAATCACACAAAGAGAGATAAAACTTGTTGATTGTTAGGGAATAGGGGTTTTCCTAGGTCAAACCCCTTGTAGGTAATTAAACCAAACGATGAAACAATGAAACAAGGACATAGAACATGAACAATGATACCTTAAATGATGTCTTATAAATGATGTCTTGTAAATCTTCAACTCAACATGAAATGGAGATGAAGGATGTAGATCTTGATCTTGACAATAGGTATACAACAATGTTTGATCTTGGATCTTCAATGCTACATCATAATGTCTAGCTCAATAATATGCTTGATGCTTGATAATATTTGACATGATGATATATCTTGATGTTAGTTTTAGAATGAAAAATTAAATAAGCAGATATAGAGCGATTTTAAATAATTTGACACAACATATACCCTGAGAAAACCCTCCAAATTGAGGGAGAAAAACCCAACAACAATATATCTCTTATATATTGAATAATGAAGCCAATTCACTTTTACAATGAGGCCAAATACAAGGCTAGATATCAGCACCACACTTTGATGCACAAACAAGATAGAATCTAGCACCTTGCTGATAATAATATCGATCTTCTTGAAGACATAATATGAACCTCCTTGATAAACTCACACTTCTTTTGAAATCAAACTATGAATGAATGATCAAATAAACATCTCTTATATATACAAGTTGAAGAGAGCCTCCATAAATCACGTCCTTTCATAACATAAAGCCGACCCATATATGAAATATTGTAACTCATACAAAGGTGGTGACTCCCAATATGAAGTCAGCCTCATACAATGAATATAAATTAATATTAAGTGAAGTTCCTCTTCACTAAAATCAATAAAAATGAATATTATTTATTCTTATAAGTGAAGCACCTCTTCACTAGTGGTGTCTCCAATAAATTAAATAGCCGTTAGGCTATATTTTATTTATTGCTTGATAAAATCATGGCTGGAAGTAAGAGGGCTGCGACTATTTTACATCAACACTCCCTCTAAGCTAGGAAGGAATACTTCCAGCTATCCAATGTCATGGAGTCTCTCAACATGACACCCATAATGGCTACACCCATATGTGGAAAGAGCTCATCACAGAGTCACTTAATGTGATATCATCCATCATGGCTACTCCCATGTATGGAAAGAACATGTGCACAAGTGCCCATCATGGAGTCACTCAACATGATGTCATCATCTCATCATGATGTCCACCATGGCTACTCCCAGAGGGTGGATAAACACAAGTACAAGGAGATCATCATAGAGACTCTCAACATGATGTTGTCATTGAGTCGCTCAATATGACAACCACCATGGCTACTCCCAGAGGGTGGAAATAAGGGCTTTCACCTCAAATTTATCTCATAGAGAAAGATATATTAAAACAAATCATAGAAGATCACTAATGCTGAGTCTCCCTCTCAGCTAGAGCTTCATTCTCCACAACTCCAAGATTTATTGAAAGTGCACAAACTTCACTCTAGAGAGAGGCTTGGTGAGAATATCAACTATTTGCTCATCAATACAAATGTATCTCAATTGGATAGTTTTCCTTAATACCATATCTCTGATATAGTGGTATTTAATCTCAACATATTTAGTTCTGTCATGAAACACTAGATTACCAAAAAGTCTCACATAGCTTTGATTATCAAAATGAACAAAAGTTGGCTCCAATGATTGTCCATACAATCTTGTAAGGAGCTTACAAAGCCACACTGCTTCTCGAGCTACTACATGTAAGCTGCAATATACTCTTCCTCTGCGGTCCTTAGTGCCACTGAAGACTGCTTCTTGCTACACCAGGAAATCATTGTAGATCCCAAATTAAAGCAACAACTAGAGGTGCTCTTTCAATAAGCTACACTCCCTGCCCAATCAGAATCAAAATATCCTTGCAACTAAAAATCTACACTAGAAGTGTATCTCAAACCATATCTAATTGTGCCACACAAGTATCTTAAGATATGCTTTACTGCAACTAGATGAATTTTCCTTGGTTCACACATGAATTGACTAAGTTCACTCACTACATAGAAAATATCTAGTCTAGTATTGACTAGATACATCAACGATCCAATCAATTTCCTGTACATAGTGGGATCCACCAGATTTGAACTAGTTGCAGACTCACTCAACTTCTTCAAATTGGTTTCCATCGGTGTAGACATGGATTTGCAATCCATCATACCAAATCTCTTCAAGATGTCTATATTATACTTCCATTGATTCATAATGACCTCATTACATCTCTACCATACTTCTAATCCAAGGAAGTAATGCATGTATCCAAGATCCTTCATCTCAAATTTTGAAGCTAACTCCTTTTTGCATTTGATAATGAGATGTTCTTCTCTAGTAAGAAATAGATCATCAACATAAAGAACCAAGATTAATGCCTCACCATCAACTACCTTGAAGTACATGTTTGAATCAACATCATTCTTGGAGAAGTCCAAGATCATTAGGTATTGATCAATCCTCTCATACCAAACACAAGGAGCCTGCTTAAGGCCATACAAAGCCTTCTTCAATCTACAAACATGAGACTCTTTCCCATGAATCTCAAAGCCATCAAGTTGCTCAATGTATGCTTCTTCTTCAATTACACCATTAAGGAATGTTGTCTTCACATCCATCTAATGTAACTTCCATCCTTTAGCCACTGCAATAGCAATGATAGTCCTAATGGATGTATAACGAGTAACTAGAGAAAATGTTTCTTCATAATCTATTCCTACATTCTGAGAGAATCCTCTAGCCACAAATCTAGCCTTGCACTTCTTAATGCTTCCATCAGCTAGATGCTTGATCTTGGAAATCCATTTAGAAGATACAACTGATTTCCCTTATAGTCTAGGGATAATATCCCAAACATAATTCTTGATGATAGATAGATATTCTTTAGCCATAAAATCTCTCCATACTTTCTAACTTGAAACTTCCTCAACACTGGAAGGCTCAAATTCAATGATATGAATCATTAATGCAACATAGCTTGAAAACTTGTGAGGTCTTTTGCTTTCTTTGAATGTTCGTCTAGGAGCTACAAACTTTTCTACCTCTTTCATTGTTTTCCTACCCCATAGAGGTCTCTTTCAACTTATGAAAATATCTCTTGGCCCATCAGTAGGTTCCAAAGGCTCAACTGGATCAACATCCTCTTTTGGTTCAGTAGAATCCCTCTGAATCTCAGGAGTATGATCAACGCCCATGTCCTAAGGAATCTCCTGATCTTCATTATCTATCTCCATGTATGAACCTTTAGACCTTTTTAAATGCAATATCTTCTTCAAAAGTAACATCCCTACTATTCTCTATCTATTTCTAACTTGGAATGTAAATATTGTAGGCTTTCGAAGATTCACTTTAACCCTCAAATATTCCTTTCTTGTTAGATGGTTCTAACTTGGTCCTCTTATCTTTATGCACATGAATGTAAACATGACACCCAAAGATTCTTAGATGACTAATATTAGGCTTCAAACCTGTGAAGGCTTCTTCAGGAGTCATGTTCTCCAAAATACGATGAGGGCTTCGATTCTGAACATACACTGTGGTTCTAGATGCTACTGCCAAAAGGAAGGTTTGCAAGTCTTGATCATGGATCATGGCTTTAGCTTCTTCAACAATGGATCTATTTTTCCTTTCTACAACACTGTTTTGTTGTGGATTGTAAGGAACATAAAACTCCCTCTTAATCCATTCCTTGATACAAAAGTTATGGAAGCCTCGAGAGATGTATTATCCTCTGTTGTTAGATCTCAAAACTTTGATCCTCTTCCTAGAAAAGTTCTCTACTTGAGCCTTAAATTCTTTGAATTTATCAATTACCTCTTCAAATTATTTAGTCTTTAAGAAATAAATCCAAGTCTTTCTAGAGTAGTCATCAATGAAAATTACATAATACCAAAAACCACTCAAAGAAGCAACAAACATTGGACCACACAAATCAGAATGAACAAGATAAATAATACATTTAGATCTACTTTCACTACTATGAAAAGGAAATTTTATTCTTACCCAATGTACATCCTCGGAAAGTACCTTCATGCTCCTAATTGAGTTTTGGAAGGCCAGTGACCATCTTCTGGATGGATGGAAGAGCTTTGAAATCAAGGTGAGCAAGTATTCTATGTCAAAGCTCACTTGAACTGATATAATCATTCAACAATGCTTACATTGGATGAATGGAAAGTCTATAAAGACTCTTATGTCGAACACCAATCGCTCAGGCTGTCTTGATGCTAGAGTTCTTTAGCCAAGCAAGAACTTTTCCCTCTGAAAATGCAACTTGATAACCTTTGTCCTCCAAAGTTTAAATTGATACAAGGTTCCTCCTGATACCTCATATGAAAAACACATTGCTCAAATGAAGAGAGATGCCAAAATATAGGTGAAGAGAGGAGGCTCCAACACCTTTCACCATATAGCATGCATCATCTCCAATTATGACTTGAATACTGGTATCTCTCTCCACCAAATCTGAAAGATGTTCTCTAAATCCAGTAATGTGATGAGAGGCACCACTATCAATCAACCAAGTGATGCTATCAGTTGGAACACTACTTGACATGGCTGAGATAAATAGGAACTCATTTGAATTATCTCTTGAATCCTTCTGAGGAGAGGCATCATTCACATCCATGGTAGAAACATGCTGTTTTGGAAGAGTTGCACAATCTCTCGCAAAGTGACCAAACTTGTCACATCTGAAGCACTGTATATGGGAGAGATCATTCTTCTCCTTAGATCTAGGAGCACCATTTGATCTTCTATCTCTATTCCTCTTGAAATTTCCTTTCCTTCCTTCTCTTCCTTTCCTCTTCAATGTTTGAGCAGTAAGTACATGATTGTATTCATTGTTAGAACTTTTCCCATTACCTCTTGCTGCCAATCTTGATTCCTCTTGAATACAATCTACCCTAAGTCGATCAAACTTAGGTAGCTTTGATCTTCCACTAATACCTTGGATAAATGGCTCTCAAGATTGAGGAAGTCCATTAAGTACCAACACATGACTAAGTCTTTTTCATCGACCATATTTCCAATGGCACAAAGCTGATCTCTCAACTCAGTGATCTTCATAAAGAAGGAGATGACTGAATCTCCTTTTTCCATCTTGATATGATGTAGCTGTTGCCTCAATGCAAGAGCTCGATATTTGTTATTAATCTCATACAATCCCTCCACGTCTTGAACATCTCTCTTGCTATCTTCAACTTGGAGATAATAAGCACAAGGTAATCCTTCACTAAATCAACCAAAATATTCTTGGCATTTGTACCATTCTTCTTCCATTGTGTCTGCTCAGTCTTATCAAAAGGTTCATGTAGCTCTTTCTCCATGAACTCAATAATCTCATTTTCTTCTAATGCAATAAGCACTCTAAAATTCCAAGAGGTAAAGTTGGAGGCAATATCGAGTCTATCTTCAACCTTAAGTCCATTTACCATTTTCATAGATAAGACAAACATACAAAGGTGAGAATGATAGTGGAAGATAGTGCTACTTATAGAAATCTGATCATGATCTTGCTTAAACCTGCTTTTCAATACCATGTTAATTTTAGGATCAAAAATTAAATAAGTAGATATAGAGCAATTTTAAATAATTTGACACATCATATACCCTGGGAAAACCATCCAACTTGAGGGAGAAAAACCCAACAACAATATATCTCTTATATATTGAATAATGAAGCCAATTCAATTTTACAATGAGGCCAAATACAAGGTTGAATATTAATACCACACTTTGATGCACACACAAGATAAAATCTAACACCTTGCTGATAATAATATCAATCTTCTTGAAGACACAATATCGACCTCCTTGATAAACTCATACTTCTCTTGAAATTGAACTATGAATGAATGATCAGCTAAACAACATCTCTTATATATACAAGTCGAAGAGAGAGCCTCCATAAATCACATCCTTTCATAACACAAATTCAACCCATATATGAAAGATTGTAACTCATACAAAGGTGGTGACTCCCAATATGAAATCAACCTCATAAAATGAATATAAATTAATATTAAGTGAAGTTCCTCTTCACTAGTGGTGTCTCCAATAAATTAAATAGCCGTTAGGCTATACTTTATTTATTTCTTGATAAAATCATGATTGGAAGTAAGAGGCCCACGACTGTTTTACATCAACACTTCAATTGCAAAAACAATTGTTGAAGAATTTTCCCTTGAAGACACTTGAATGCACTTGTGAATGCTTAAATTCTCTTGTGAACTCAATTTTCTATTATGAATGTTCTCACAAAATTCTTAGGTTCTTGGATGATAAAATGAGTGAATGAACCTTGTATTTAGACTTAATTATGCAAGAATTCTTGAAATTACAACAATACAAGCTGACATCAGATCTAGGAGAATAAAATATCTTCAAGAATTTGAATTTTTGTCACACAAGACTCATTCACCCAAGGTGGCAAATGAGTCCCATCACACATAATGTATGGGACCAAAAATGAAAAATGCTTAGAAATGTGTGAAACCTGCATCGGGGCCAAAAGGACCTAGGTTGGACTCATTCACCCAAGGTGGTGAATGAGTCCTAGGTCTATACTAAATCTAGGCTACACAAGCTAGGAACACTTGAATTATGATTGGTGTTGAGATTATCCTCAAAAAGATGCATTAAATGAGGCTTGTGGATGCAAAATAGGGTGAATCAAAGCATAAGAAAGCCCAATTATAAATGACAAGCCTAGATGAATGTGAAAGTGTGTTACAACACTTTAAAACATTCTAAATAAGATAATATTATGGTTGATTATGATTAAAATTATGTTTAGTTAATTGATAAAACCCTAGAAAGTGTGAAAGTGTGTTGCAACAGTTCACAACACTTTATCAAGGTACCATTAAATTCCATTAGTTCAAAAGGGCCTAAGACTTAATGTGAAATTTTTATCCACATTACAACACTAAATCAAGGAAAAATTAAGCCAAAATCCACAAGGAGGACCTAAACAGGTGTAAAAATGTCAAATGACACATTTTTCTACACTACATGAGGTTTTCATTTCATCCTGCTGTGATTATGTTGAAAAGGGGAAACTATAAATAACAGAGAGATGGTATCATAAAAAATATTAGATGGCTTCATTTGCTGCCACATTTGTATAATCTAGTCCCCCCTCCATGAACTGATAGTAAGAAATTTGCATGGAATTGCAAATGGGATCATGTCATAGGAGTTATTGCAATGCATATTGATGATGCCACTTTGAATGCTATTGATCATTTTGAGTGTCCTCATACTATTTGGACTAAAATTTGGGAAATACATGGAGATCTTGATACTTAGCTATTCCTAGATGATATTATTTCAGATTGTCTTGTTCCTCTTCATTTTTCAGATAGGATACCGTATGATTATCCTACTATGTAGGAGTTTGAAGTTTTGGAATAATTTGAATATTTAGATGAGGATGATGAGGGTTCTTCAGATTCTTCTTCTTCTCCATCAAGGATAGTTGATGTACCTTCACCCTCAGTGATTCATTATGTTGGGTCATTGATTGAGGTTCCTACCATTCCTGTTCAGCAGGACCCTTCATCTTGTGTTGATGATTCACTAAGCATGTCTCGTGATTCATTACATCAAGTATTTCATTGTCTTCCTAATTGGGATTCTTATTTTCCAGACATTGGTTCATTGTTCATGGAGTCTCACATTTCAAATTTGGAGGACACATTAGAGGGTATATCCCTCCTATTTGATGATAGTGGTGGTACAACTATTGTCATTCTATCTTAGTCTCTAGAGAATGTTCAACATCAGTTTCTAGTCAAGTACCTTATTTTTCACCTTCTATTATGATTAGGCATGTTCTTGATTGGTTTGTGGCATCATCTTCCAAGGTCTTGGTGATACATGAGAAGATTTCAGAGACATCATCATACATTTTCATGCTTCTTTGTTTCAATTCCTATCCAGAATGGGAAGCATACTTGCATTTGTACTTAGTTTTGTTTCTTCCAAAAGGGAGACAATTTTTTTGTCGACATTGGATTATGTTCTGTCTTCAGGCACTTACCATTCTTGCAGGTGATTACACATTATGAGGGGCTACATAGTCTCTCTATTTCCCTCTTATGGGGGTGCCATTGATTGTATATACATGATGTATGTAGTCCTTGGGAGGTGTGATTGAGTCCTCCATCAATGCATCATTTTTGTTTTCTTTTCTCTCTTTTGGAGAGGGGTTTTTTTCCACAGAGTTTTTCTCCTTTTCTCTAGTTGTGAGAGATTTCTTTTTTGCATTATAAGCAGGTACCTAACACGGTTGTGTAGCTAGGACCCATATTGCATCTTATTTTATGCATAATAATTCTCCCTAAGTTGCACTTAAGGGGGGATGTTAGAGTAAATGGTTTTTACCATTTACATGCTTAAGTTTACTTAGAAAGAATAGTTTATTAGTTTTGCATTTATTTACCATGGGTGGTTTCTTTCCTGTATCGAGAAGTTTTATAACTACCATATATTTCATTCCTTTATAAGGCACTTTGTACAGTATGTAAATTATGTCATTTTTCCCTCTCTCTAGTGAAATAGTCTGGTTTGCTTCTCTCGTATTTTGTGTAGGATGTATATGTAGATGTTTTTCTTGGGTTATTTTCTCTAACACATATAATTTGGATCCTCTCTATCTTTTATTATCTCCAAAATATTTTCACGACCTTCAATAAACAACCTTCATTTTTGTTGGCCAGGTCATCTTTATTATAAAGTTTTTAAATTTAATTTTGTTGTTATAACTAAGTGACTATAATGTAGGACCATTTGTCTTGGAATGTAATCAATAAATATAATACCACTTTTATCTATCTTTAGTTGTTGATAATAGGTGCCTTCAACTATGTTAGATCCAATGGGATACTCTTGTCCATCTCCATTTATTAGTGATTGTGTCAATTTGTATTTTGTTCATGTGCACCTTAGTGTATAGTAGTTTACACCTTCTATATTGTTAGGATTTACAACCACAACAAAAATATCTCTTGTACCACAAATATACACATGTACATTAGAGTTGAAAAATTATTGAAATATTTATCACTCAACTTAGCTCGAATATATAAATAATTTTTACTAACTAATTTAAATACACACACACACACACATTTATTTAATGTTTTGTAACAAATAAATCAAATACACATTCATAATCAACTAAATATAGAGGATCATGAACATCTACAATATCACTATCTTAATAAGGAGATATTGATACTAATTGTTTTATTCCCCATTGTGAAACATATCCATCTCAAATATTCTCACATTGCAGAGAATTTGCATTATTCTAAATGTAATCACAAAAAACATGATTTTTCTTGAACTTGGAAAATAAAAGGCTTGTTATGTCTTGATGAAAACTTCTAATCCCAATATTTTTTGACAATTATAAGGATTTGAATTAATCGATATATATAAATATGAAATAATTTAGTCTAATATTAAATTTTAAGTATTGAAATAAGTAGTGTAAATTTCTAAATCATGTACTCAGTATAAACAAATTCTAAAATGAAAAATTCTTATTTATCTTTAACTTCCCAAAAAATATCGTTTATTGTATATTGAGTCATTTTTTATTTCATGAGAACCAAAACAAATTTTGCACCATTCAATAATTTCATTTGTATTTTGTATGGTGTTACTTGCAAGTTCATGTTGGTGAAGTGCATGCTTTACACATGATCTAGCTCCAACATTCTCTCATTTTTCATGTCCACTCTAAAAAGAAATCATAAAAGTTGGATGTTATCTCTAGCATGTAGTTGGGATAACAAATTAAATGTTTTTACAAAGTTAAATTGTGCTATAAAATTGTAAACAACCTTTCATTCCAAATTAACTAAAAACTATATTTATAAATAACTAATTCCATTCTTAAATTTATATAAATTTGATTATAAAATTTTAAATAAAAAAATTAACTTTTACTAGGGCATCCATTAGACCAAATCCAATGTTGTAAGCCATTTATGTCACGATGTCTCAAATATTCAAAAAATATTCCATTTTTTTGGCTACATAACTCCTATCATGACCACATAACATCAATGATATAGAAGTGAACCTCCTTGATGATATTTTTTTCATATTTGTTACTTTCTACACTATCCACATGTAAGTCAATGTGTCTATAGAAAACTTTTCCAACTATTGCAACTTTCTTTGATGATATTATTCATTTTGAATATCAATTTGATGACTAAAATAAATAATTCTTAGAAAATCAATAATAGAAAGAATACAACCTGATGGAAAAAAATATTTGAGTCATATTGCACTATAATAATGGTATACAGATGTGAATATATGATATATTATGAAATTTATTCATAAACTCATTGTAGGGCAATTCACTCTCTTTCAAAAAAATTTTTTGGACTCAAATCTTGGCTTCATTGAGTGTTTTTGATATTTAAATATCTTCCAAATAACTTGCATTGAATAATCAATTTTCTCAAATTGTAAGAGTTTCTTCAAATTTCCACAATTTATACATATAATTTTTTATACACTATACGTTGAATTCATCTAAATATTCTATTTTTTTACATATGATATAGACTTAAAAAATGTTTTGTACTTCTAGGAATGGATGCATTTGGATTAAAAATATTTCCATTATTTTTTTATATATGAAAATAGGTATAGATGAAATTCAAAATGATTCAACAAAAACAAGTTTCATGTACTTTATTTATACATAGGAAATATGTTCATAAACTCTCAAGCATTATTTGATACATCTTCCCTTGTTAAAATTCTTGCTTGAATTCTTCAAAAAAGATCACTTGGTGTTGTATCTATAAAAAATTTTAGATGATAAATTTTTTGTACCATCTTCACCTATTACTTATATAGTGTCCCTTGCATTGGAAGAATCATGGAAATGGTTGATCCAATATTCAATTACCTATTTTTATACATCTAAAATTCTATCTTTTTGATAAATCCTAAAAATATTTATCCAATTATTTTTAATGTTTTCATTTAATTTGTTTCTCTTCACAATATATCTTTGAATTTTTTTGCTAGATACATTTTGTAACTATGTAATTTCTTGAACTTGTCTTCTATGTGATAATTTTTACTATAAATTGTAGTCATCAATGCTCTATGTGTTAAACTTAAATTGATAGTTCAACTTTTGGTTTGAATAAAATCCAATTCTTGTTGCAAGTTTAAAATTACTCTATTTTAATAAATTTGATGGTTTTTTCTTATTATCAACCACTATCAACTCCGAAAAAAAGGTCATTTATTTTATCCTAAATAACTTTGCACATAATTATGTTGATGAAAAACACAAATCCCCCTTCCACTATCACAAACCTAACTTACACAATTTCATAGATTACAAACTTACATTCAATCTCAAAACATCACAACTCATTTCACATATAATTGACAGTTACATTTATTAATCAAATAAATTCAAATTCAAATTTCACAAGCAGTGAGAGCAATGAAATGGCATCACTTTATTACTTTCGTGTCAAAAATTTACAATTTAGTTAACTATACTCACATCCAAGCATTTACAATTGAATTGTATATTTTTGGGTAGGGCTTATAGGCTACTCTTGCACTCTTAGGAATGTTTCACCTAAAAGGAGAGAGATAAACCCCACTCAAAAGATCTAGCTAGATTCACTCAAATTATGAAATGTATGATGTAATTAAGGCTAAATGAGATGATCTAAATGCAACTAAATAATGTAATTGATTGATTAAAGTATGCAAACTTAAGAAATGTGCAATGTTTGAAAACATAATGTGATATGCAAGCATTAACAAATGTATGAATAGATGCAAAACAAAAAGGAGGTTGATTCAGAGTGTAGTTGGGAAAAGAATGGAGAATCTAGAATATTCTGAGTGCTGACTGAGATCACTAAAAATCACCAGTGAGATTCACCACTAATGGTGAATCAATCTTGCTTTTGATGAAAACTGTCAGAAACTAGTTTTTGAGTGTCGGGATTTGGAATTTGACAAAATTTTGATTTCCAACCTTAAGGTGGTACTCATTCAACACTGATGGTGAATCATTTCACTCCCAAAATTTTGAGAAATCAGGGACCAATTTTGTAGCACCAGATATGAGGTTGTCTGCTTGTCAGGTTAACAAAGTTAATCCTGCAGAAAATAGACATAATGTCTTCTCCAAGCTTGAAATAGGTTATGATTGACTTGAAACAATTTGTTGAATTCTTTCCCACTTTTCAACACCTAATAACTTATCAAATCTGCAAACACAAGTCTATAAACACACATGCAATATGGGAAAAATGGTTAAGGGTTAGGTTATAGCGATTTTCCTTGGTCAAATCCCACTTTGGTAATGAAACCCTTAATGAAATGATGAAATGGAAGAGAATGATAATCAAATAACATGCAAATGCTATCAACTTACCAAACCCTTGTTGATGAAAATCTGAAGATGTATCAATGGCGGCTCTTGAATGCTTGATTGGTGCTTGATTAGATGATGCAAAGTGCTCAAATGCTTTAATGAATAAAAAGATTGCTTGAATGAGTTAAGAGAAGTAAAATGAGGAGAAAAACACATATTTATACACACTTGTGCCTTAGTAACCCGATGATACCTCATCATAGGAAAAACATAAGGTGATTTTAAATAAAAACCCAAATGAAAATTTGAAATATTTTGAATTTTGAGCCAAGAGGGACTCATTCACCACCCATGGTGAATGGGTCCCACCTTGGACCTAACTGTGGGTTTCAGGAAATATCTTTCATTTAATATTTTTTGATGGGTTTACATTCAAAAACACACTTAATTAAGCCTTATAAGGGCATAAAGGGGTCAAATAAAGCATAAGAAGGGTGTAAATAGTGAAATTATGCCTAGAAAAGTGTGAAATCTTGTTACAAGACTTTCAAAAACTTAAAAATAGGACTTGATGATGAATAAAAAGATGATTTTTAGGTGAATTGTAATGAATAGAGTCTAGAAAAGTGTAGAAATGTTTTACAACACTTCAGAACACCTTCACAAGATGTTGTAATTTTAATTTTAAGGACCTAATGTGAATGTTTAAGCCACATTACAACATTGAATCAAAGAAAAATAGACCAAGCATCAAGAGGAAAGGCCTAAAAGACCATGAAAATGTTAAGGGAACATTTTTCTATAGTGCAACAATATTTCTTTTATTTATTCATGTGCCATCTTCTACACAACATTTTAATTACCTCATTCAATTTGCATTATTTTCATTTTATTTTGTATACATTTGACGTCTCTATCTCTTCTAGACTCGTCCCTATTCATGCATTTTATGGTTTCCTATGATAGTGTGACTCTCTCCTTCTCTATGCACCACACCCTCTTCTTCTCTCAGTTGCACACCATATATCTCCTCTATCCAACCCCTCTACTCTCCTCCTTTTCTTTGTGTCACCATATGCTTCACTTTCTGGTGCTTCCTTTTACCTCTCTTTAATTCCCACCATCACTCTATAGGCGTGACCTCTTTCTACATCACCAAGTCTACACAAGTGTTCACATTTCTTCAAAATGTCACTGGCTTTTCCCTCACAGCCCCACACCCCTTCATTTCTTCTTCCCTATTGGCCTCTATAACAATTTTTATTATTGTATTTTTATTTATTTTGAATTATCTTATGGTATGGTGTCCTCTCACATCTCTTTTGCTAAATAATTTTCTAGAGAATAATACCTACATAGAATTTTGGTTATGTCTCTTCCTCTTCTTTGATTGGAGGATTATTTTTATCTACCCCTCATAGGATGTGTGACCCCCAAGCATTCTTCTATTCCTCCTATCTTCTCACCTCTTTGATTTCAATAAAGAAAATGATTAAATTCCTTAATATTTCCACTATCATTCCAATTAAATGAAATTTGAATTAGATGCACAAGGGAAAATTGTTTCTAGTTAATAGTATGAACAATGTTCTAATTTAGCCATCAATGACCCTTGAATGAACTAAGCAAATTGCATCCAAATATTATCACAACACCCAAAATAAATTTACAAATTGCAACATATGAAAAATATTTTTTCAAATGGAATGACAACAATGTCAATTTTGTTTTTCCTAAACTCCATAATTAACCACAAACTCCAAAATTTAACTCAACAAAAAATGCAACAAAATAAAAAAAACTAAAGAAAACAATTGTAAATTTTTTTTTGGTTGATGTGGATTGCCAGTTTTCTCGGGTGCTCTTGCATCATGTGCTCTCTAATTAGAGATTTTTCTCAAATAAATCATCCCAAATATTTTAGAGTGTGATTTTATTATGCTTTTTAGGTAACATATCTTTAGGTAAAATCTCCTTGAAAAGAGAATTTTCATCCATCTCCATTAGATTTTCCATACCATGGGTGATCCCACAATACTGGTTTACAATTTTTGGCCAAACTGGACACTAAACTATTTTTTTCTAACTAAATCTTCACTTTCAGGCACCTATAGTGGTTAAATCATGATGAATTTGAAGATGATGCAAACTAGTGATTTGTGAAATTTTTTCTATAGATTCTAAATATATATTTTAATTTTTTTTGGAATTAGATTGCACTTATTTTCCATCTCCTTCAAAAACTAGTTTTTTTTTTTTTTTCAAGAAACACCATTTTTAAGGAGTGACACTCACCGTATAACATAATTTTATTTTTCCATGAAGGATAAAATTCTATTTTTTTTCAAATTTAGATTTTTAACTATGATATCTAGTGCTTCCAATTGGTTTTATAGTGTTTTATTGAATATTTTTTCCTTAATCAAGTTTTGAAGTCAAACTAATTACAATTCAGATATAGGTAGACCGTATAACACAAATTTTTTTGTATGTATTGAAATTCAATTTTTTTTGTTGGTTCAAGGACTTCAATATCTGGTGCACTCATATTTTTCATTTTTTTTGATAAACTTCTATTTTTCCACATGTGCAGAGCAAAGAGCTTGATTTTCAGTGAAAAACCTACATTTACAAGAAATAAAAAATAAATATATAATAATAAAATTAAATTTATTTAAAATTATACTTTTTGGGAAGCTTATAATAAGGACTACATACTTACAAAAAATAAATTTTAAATGAATTCACTTGATCACCCAAAAGGTAAATCAAAAGTGGTTTTTTTATCAACATTTTGATAGGTGTAAAGGTGACTCCGTTATAGGTACGATTTAAAAATAGCGGGGTTCTATCCAAGGGGGTTTGATCTAAGGTAGTTTGATCAAACCCTCTTCAATTGGAATGCTTTAAATGGAACTTTTTAAGGCCTTAAATCATTATATTTTCTAAAAATATGTATTTCACCAAAAATCAGAATCTCCCAGACATTATAAACTAGTTTTGTGGGATCACCCCCATATAAATAATTTCTATCACTAGATTCCTTTTCACTTACATTGTTTGCAGATGTAGCAATTTATTTGTACTTCTTTATTAATATACTCTTCAATTTGGTCATCAATAATTTAATGGGTTGTTCTTGACTAAAAGTTCCTAAAATAAAATTCCTTTTACCTCTTCTTTTGTATTTCTCTCTTCATCCAATCTTTTTCAAACAAACTTGATCTATTCCTTTTATTCCCCATCACAAATTTCTTGTTCTGATTCACCTACACACACATTCACATGTATACATATCTCAATTTAATTGAAACTAAAACCTATGGATTTAAGATTAGTTGGAAAATAAATTAGTAAATTTTAGATACATACATTCTATAATTAAGTTATAAGATTAGGATATGAGACAACTTCTTTCATAAAATAACATTCCAAGCAAGAATATTCACACGTCTTTTTGTCCAAGTAAATATTCAAAGTTATTAAGGAGCTTGATTAAAGTGCACTAAAATATAAATCAATATTCATAGTCAATGTACATATACAAAAGATCTAAGTGTTGTAAATGGTAATTAAAAAGAAAAGAATGTGCACATCTCTAGTTATTGATTCTCACCATAAGATACACATGGTGCCAATTGTAAACCAACAAATATACTTTAAAATTCAAAGTATGAGCTCACATAGGAGGAAGTGATAAGTGGGAAATATAAATTAGTATATTGTGTATGTAATAAATAATTCTATAATTAAGTTAAAATATTCTAGGAGATGCGACAATTTTGTTCATAAAAATATGTCAAGAAATCTAATATTTACATGTCTCATTGTCCATGAAAATATGTAACTATTAAGGAGAAAGTGATTAAAGTGTGATGTAATATTTAAATCAATGTTAATAGTCAATACATGTATGTACATGTGAAGTGTTGCTTAACAGATAATAAAAAACATATCAACCAAGAATATTCACACATCTCATTTTCAAAGTAAGTATGCAACTATTTAGGAGAATGTGATTAAAGTAAGATTTATCAATCAAGAATCAATAATATACTCTAAAAGTAAGTTATTTCAATCTATTATCAATACATGAGTTATAAATAAAGTAAGGTGTAGTATTTTAAGATCATAGTCAACTCTAGAAGTAGGATGTGTGAGTATAGGATCATGATATAAAGGTTCTAGAAGACATAGAAAGATATAGAAATGTAATCTATCATAAAATATTATAGATGATAACTCAATGTAAGATTGTCATATAAATACTCTAAGAAGAACAATATAATATCAAACCATGTAGCTAATGATGATAAAATACAACAATAATAACCTTTCATATAGATGAAAAATTACAAGGACCATAGGATCACAAAGAAGGAAAAATTATAAAATAAGATAGGATGAATTCAAGCATAGTAAGATAAGGACAATAAGTTTATAAATCATAAACATACAAAAGATAGAAGAGAACAAGTATATTTCTAGGGTAAACATAAGAAATATAGTAATATAAGAACATGTGTGTTATTCAAAATATGATAATAGACTTTAAATTATTAACTTGGATAAGTAAATTAGGCTAGTGTCCAATGTTAACTTGGCAATGTATGAAGTGGATAAATAGGCTAAGATTATCTAGTACGATGTGTGCTAGGCATATAGATTAGCATTCTAGTGTCTAGTAGAATCAAGGATGGAAACCACTTGACTAAAGGGAGAGAGGTTAGTGCATGTGATGGTTCCTAAAGAAAAAACCTTAAGATAGCTAGGAAACCTATAAATAAATATGAATTATTAATGAGCCATAGTTCTAGAGGAATTAAAATTTAGGGTTTTAAGATATGGCCCAACATTGGAGATTGATGAATTTTACTATATTGCCTAGGGTGCAATTATTTGAAGAAATATGATAATAAATATAATAAATAATAACCATGTAACGATGTAATCATAGCACAATAAATAATACATCATGAGATAAACATGAATGCATAAAAAATGATAAGTCATGATAGGAATGTAAGGACTAAAGGTTTCATTAATGAAAGAGAAGGTTGACCTTAGTGTGGTAAATATAATGGTGATATGGCCCTCAATGGTAAAGAAACTAATGGAAGTAATGATAGGATAGATTGATGAAAATAAACCAAATTGACAATGGTCATGGATCATAACTAAAGATGTGACCATGTTCAGCTCAAGTATCTAACAAAAAAACCTATAAGGGAGAGATCATGTAATATGATGAAAAATACATATAAGTCATGATAAGAATGTAAGGACTAGAGATATCATTAATGGAAGATAAGATTTTCCTTAGTGCGGTAAAGGAAATGATGGTTTAGGTCCCTCAATTGTAAAAGTACCCATGCAAGTATAATTAATAATCTAGGTTAGATTGGTGGAAATAAAATAATTTAATGATGATCATGGATTATAATAAAAATGTGAGAATGGAGATTATAATCAAACAAGAAAATCCTTAAGGGAGAGATCAAGTGAGAGATGTAAAAGAAATATAAAGATAGGTAAGGAAGGATCAATGTATCCCCATGTGATGATAATGTGTGATCAAAGTAGGAATCTAGATAGTATCTCATCATGATGGAAATAATATCTAAATTTTGGATCCATGATGAAATCTAAAAGTAAGATGAATCGACAAAGGATCAATAATATATAGTAAAATCAAGTTAATGTAATATCAATATATGAATGATTAAAGAAGCAAAGTATAGTAGTTTAAGATCATATAAATCTAGAATTAAAATGTGTGAACTTATAGGATCATGATATAAAGGTACTAGAAGACATAGTAAGATATAGAAATGTAAGATCTCATAAAATATTCTAGATAATAAATCAATGTAATATTATGATATAAATGCTCTAAGAGGAATGGTATAATGATATCAGATCAAAGCATGTAGCTAATGATCATAAAATACAAGAATAAAAACCTTTCATATGATGAAAAATGGAAAATACTATAGGATCACAAATAAGAAAAAAATCATGAAAAAAGATAAGATGAATTCACTCATAGTAAGATATAAGGACAATAAGAGTGTAAATCATGAACATACAAAGGATGGGAGAGAACAAGTATAATACTAGGGTAAATACAACCAATATTAATCTAAGAACATGTGTGTTATTCAACATGTGGTAATCTACTAAATTATTAACTTGGGTAAGTAAAGTGTAGGCTAGTGTCCAAAAGTAACTAGGTAATGTATGAAGTGGATAAATAGGCTAAGATGATAGTATGATGTGTGATAGGAATATAGATTAGCATTTTAATGTATAGAAGAATCAAGGATGGCAACTAGTTGAATAAAGTGACAAAGGTTAGTGCCTGTGAGGGGACATAGAAATAAAATATTAAACATATCTAGGACAAGTATGAAGAAATATGAATTTAATAATGAGCCACAATTTTAGAAGAATTAAAATTTAAGGTTTTAAGGCATAGCCCACCATTGGTTCTTGATGAATGACTATATAGCTTAGGAATTAGGAATGATTAGAAGATATATATAGATAAAAAAATATAAAATATCAAAAACCTTAAAATGACTAAATACAAGTGAAAAATATTATTACTTATAGAAAATAAAAATGTTTATCATCTTAATGAAGTAGAGGCAAGTTGCGAATAATCAAATTTAAAATTTTTTTAGCCTCTTTTGTAAATAAAACTCTTTTTATTTATTTTTATCACATGCTTAGATTGAAGAAATTTTTAAAAAATCATTTATATAATACCCTTCGATTGAACCATTTTCGATTGACATATTGAAAAGATAAGGTTTTAGTTGAAATGGTTTCACTTAAATTTTTTTTCAACCAAAACCATTTCATCTGAAATAGTTTCAACTGAAACTATCTATGTGGCATCCTTGTTGGTAGCGAACTCACCATTTTTTATAACCTTTTGAAACTCTTAAGTTTTGTTAAATATTTCTTTATATATAATTGATTTTAAAAACTCAAAAAAATCCTTTCATAGACTCAAATTCTACAATTTGAATATATTTTGTAGGGTACATGAAAAGTGAACTACTAAAAAGGATAATCAAACCCTGCAAGGATTCAAGTTTCAACCTTCCACTTAGGTAATCCTTCAAGCAACTGCAACCCTCATGTTTACCTATAAATTAATTGAATATGTGGTTTAATAGAACACACAAATTATTTAAACCCTTTAGACTTCAAAAACCAAAAGTATAGAGCACAAAGGTTTCTCAGACAACTTGACAAGCTCTCTATCTAGGAAAAATGTGCAACTACTATATGACATCATGTTGCGTTGGTGTTCTGTATGGAGAAAAAATAGAAACTATCACAAAGAAACAAAAAAATGTACTGTATTGTGTTCTAGATGTGAAAGGATATGAAATATAACTATACAAAAAATATAGAGTATCTAGAATGAAAATATTAAATGAACTTAAATTAAAATGATAAATAAGAGTTTAGAACATCATCAAAGGCATATGACAAGATCAAAGAATCTCTCTAAATAGATCCTTCACACATCAAACCAAAGAGAGGGGTTGAGTGGCTATATAGGGGGTTGCCTCAATTAAACCCATATTTTGATGTTCCCACCTCCAAGGACAACCTTAGAAAAGATGATAGAAATAAAGCAATAGAAATGGAAATATGATAAAAAAATAAAGATAGTATGCTCAATATAAAATCTTGAAGATTTACCGCTCCCAAGCACAAAAGCAGAGTAGCTTGCTAGTGCAATGAAGAAGCAACAAGAATCCTCAATATGGAAGAGACTTCCTCAAATGATAACTGGAGAGCTTTGTTAGATATTGTTGTGATTTCCTTAATGGTGGAACAATAAAGTTTTTTGAAAGATATGCATGTGAGAGGGATGCAGAATTCTATAGAATTCTCAAGAATTGTGTCCTCAAAAGATCTAGATTCTAGCCTCAAGAAGGAAGATTTTTTGGTCCCAAATAATATGCTCAAACAATTCTCAATGAAAGTGTAGGTTTGCACAGGCATTACACTATAAAAACATGGCAAGTGTAGCATACCAATGGCTAACACAGTTGTGGATTTTTGTGAGATGCAGGTGCAAACATCTCCACCATCCACACCTATTTGAGTGAAAATATGACTTAATCATCAAGGAGCTGGACATGCTAGGTGTTGAAAGATAGTTTGTAGTACCCCTCCGTTTATGCTTATGCTTCTTGTTGTTATGTTTTTATACTATTATACCTATGATGTTTTGTTGGATATTTTAATCGCTGGTTTTGAGCGATGGTGGATTATTCTGTGACATGATGATACTTGTTTGATGATTATTGATTTCAGACATGATATGATTTAGTGTAGATGTTTACTTTCAATTGATCATTGCTATGTACATGTTATGATGGACTAACAGTTATTCTTTTTCGTTAGTTTGTTGTGAAGTGTATTGGTGTGGAGAACAGAATCGCATCACTCGCTTGCGAGTGCCCTGCGATATCTGTGATTTTCTCCGCACGGTGTGTCTGTTTAATGCTTTATTTTATATATATGTATGCATGTTATTTGCTTGGTTGCAGGATTTGCAGGTACATGACACCGACTCCACCTGTGTAATCAGGTCTGAGCGTGTCAAGACTCAACGGAAACGTTGATCGGAGATAGTAGTCTGGTTAACCCTAGTCTAGTCTTTAACCCTGGTCTTAGTACTTTGTTTGTTGTAGTTCTGAGTCATAGGTTTGTCTTGTATTTCTGTTGAATAAATTGTTGAAAATTAAATATTGGTTAATTTTTAATGTTGGAATATTGTGTTTTAAATTATTGTTATTTAAATTAATTTTAAATGTTAAAGAAATTACTTGCTTGATTATTTAAATTAATTAATTAGCTTATTTGGTTAAATGGTTTGATTATAAAAGATCAAACTTATTTAATTAAATAAATTAATTAGTTAAATTAAAATATTAAGTGAGTAAATAGTTATATTTGAAAATTAAATAAATTATGCAAAATTGTAAATTTAAATTAAAATATATGCATGAGTTTTGTATAGTGGTTGTAAAATTTAAATTAAATAAAATTGGCATGCAAAATTTGAATTGGCAAATTGCCGAGAAGTGGAGAAGATATTTTGGTAACCACTTCTCGACAAGTGTGCCAGTGCTTTAATGAGGTTGTTGAGAAATTTCACGGAGGTAATATTGGATCTGCAAAATTTCACAGAGGATGTCTTTTTCATTCACGAGAAATTGGTTTTGGCTCTGTAAAAATTTTTGGTAAATGCTTCTGTTGCAAATTTGTGGAAGATCTTTGGCTTTGGTTTGTTTTGGAATTGGTTCTCGGGGAGGATTTGGTAGCTACAGGCAATAGAGGCTACAAGGATTTCTTCACCAGTAAGCAAAGGAAATCAGGTAATCCTCTTGTATTTATTTTATTTGGTTTTGGAAAAGAAAGCTTCTGTAGATATTTGCTGTGTGAATTCTTGATGGCTTCAGGAAAGCTTCTGTTAAAAAAAAAAAAAATGTGCGTGATTTCATTTGAAAACCCCGAGGAAATTTGTTTTTCTTTTAATTTCCCCAGTACAGTTTAATATTATTACTTCTCTGTTAAAACAAAAACCCCATTGAAATTTTAATAAATATATAAGTATATATATATTGAATTTCATATATAAATTGTATTGTGAAAAACAATGTAAATGTGATTTAATTGGTTATTTGTTGTTTTTTAAAAAAACTCGCCGCCGTACGGACGAAATTACAGATTGAAGTTTTGTTTTATTTATTTTTTTCTGTTTAAATAAGGGTTATTACTGTAAAAATTCTCAGGGTTTTAAATTCTATATGCAAAAAGGAATTTCGTTTTTATTTTATGTAGACTGTAAATCAATTTATAAGGGTTTTTTTTAAATTTTATGAGGGGGCCGTGGGGGTTTTCCCCACAGTCGCCGCCCGTAAGGGAGGTGACAGTGGGAGGTGGCTGCGGCTGCTCCCACAGCCGCCGCCCCTAAGGGAGGCGACAGTGGGAGGTGGCTGCGGCCGCTCCCACAGCCGCCGCCCCCTAAGGGAGGCGACGGTGGGAGGAACTCCCACTGCCTCCGCCCTTGCACAGAGCGGCTCGGCTATGGCCGCCGCCTGCTAAAAAAACCCTTGTCGGATTTTATATTATAATTCGGATTTTAGTATTTGAATGGTAAATTTTATAATTCGGATTTTATATTTATATATATATATATATATATGAATATATTTATAAATGTATTTGTTGGAATTAAGTATGGTATTTTTATAGTAATATTTATATATTTACATATGATGATATGTTTATATATAGATATTTGTTAAGTATGTGCAATTATTAAATTAGAAAAATAATTTGGATATTTTTAAATTTAAAAAAAAAATTGAAATTGTGAAAGTTTTAAAAATGATCATATGCAAATTTGTGGAAATTAGAAAAGTGAAATAAAAGAAACAATTACATTTATTGTTCTCAAATTGATCTTTTATTTAAACATTTTTTTTTTATGCTGTATTCAAACTCATACATATGGATTTAGTATATCCAAATGATAGACAAGAATATGCTTTAAATTTTTTTAATTTTGTGATTGGGCAAATGGGAAAGTCTCTAATGATCAAGTCTTCCAGACCAAATTGTTAAACGGGGGAAATGTGATTGTTAAGTTGAATTCTGGTGTTAACTAAGGATGTGTACATGACTTTGTATGGTGGTATGATACCTGTGTTATAAACAGTGATTGATGTTCGTTTTAACGTGATTGATCTTTTATATGGATTTCGGTTGTATGTACACCTTATAAACCTTAGTTAGAGAACATAGATTTCCATGTTATGTTTAGGGGAGTGGCTATTTGTAAGGGCCGACACACAAAGTGGTGTCAGGGTAACTTGCAAATAGTTAGTAAGTCAGTGAAAACTAAAGAACACAGTAGATAGATTAAAACACTTAACAAGATTTAAATGCCTCTCTTATGACTCTTGAGCTTCTTCAGTCATGAGTATAAGATGAGAAGGCCTGGAATGGCAAATCGGTGTCTCGTTTCTTCAAGAGACATTCGATTCCACAATAGTATGCAATAGGGGCCGGGTTTCGTAAGAGGTTACCAGGGTAACCCAAGGATTGGGGGCCGGAACCTAGGAAGAAACACCAGGGTAACCTTTGCATCGTTGTGATGACACTCCACCTAGAATAACAGTTAGCCCTATATTTGTGGTATAATCAATTGTCAAGAATCTGGAAGCAATGTAACCAATAGATTGTTTGTACTAGTGTCTAGGGTTAGTAGACTAGGTCTAGGTAACCTTATTACTATCTCCTAGCACGGGGGGTGGACCTACGGGTACCACATGGTTGGGTGGAACGTGCACCATACTCCGTTGGGTCCCCAGTTTGATCATGGTATCTAGAGCTTCATGGATGGAGAGCTCGCACATGGAAACTTATGTTTATTTCATCATTGTATAATGTAAACTTGTATTTGAAAACATCCCTCAATTGTATAAGAGGTGAACAATGTAATTGTAATTGTAATCATTATTGAACTACCTCATCAGATGGATGAGTATTGTATAATTATCAAATGCAATGTATGGAAAAACATGTATGTACTTTATGTTATTATGAATGGCAATAAAATGAAATGCAATATTTATCTTTAAATGTTTTATGTTATGAATTAATATGTGCAATGCGAAATACTTCAGTCACTTATGGAAAACTCAAAGTAGTGAATCGTTTAGTAACTTAACGAATGTATGCAATTAATTAACTTAATAATTAAACTTAAAAAAAATAAATTATTACACCTTTATACATTATTGCAACATTCTTAGGTTATTAAGTCGGGGCATTACATAGTTTGGGTTGAAATTAGAATTAAAGAGAATAATTATCTTAATTGTAACTAAAGGGGAAGGCATATTTACTATAAAATTGCATATGATGCGATTTATGACATTATATATATAATATGATTTAAAAAATACTACAAGTAGGATATGTTATAATCAAAGTTGAGGCTAATTAGAAATTAAAAAATAAACATATCAAAATATTTTGAAAAATATATGGTGAATTAGAGGAGAGAATCTTCTCCAAAAGGGTATAAAATATTTTTTGAAAATATTAAAAAAATTAGACCAAAGTTTACATCCCATGAATATTATGTTTTTCTAGTGAAGTTTGACTTTAAAACATAATTACAAAAAATATATTGATCAAATCTATTTATTTATTTGTTCATGCACTAGATATTGAAGTTAGCTATTTGGAGAAAAATATTCAAGGACAAAAATTGTTTTCTTTTTTTTCTTGATGTCCCATTGACCTCACTTTTTTTTTTGAATTTCAGAAATTTAAATTCTTCTCTTAAATTTATTAGAAAAATAAAACCAATTGTTAAAAAAAAATCACAAGTATAATCTTCTTCAAGAGTTCTAAATTTCACTAGTTTACATCATTTTAAAATTCAAAATGTGAAGGCCACTTTATGTAGTCAAAGTTAAAATTTTTATTTGTGTTGGCTATTTCGTTTAAAAAGTGTGACATGGGTTTGTGTTTTTACCCTACATTATGTTCATGTTATAATATGGTTACATTATGGATTATACAATATTTTATGGGTGTGTAAATGTTATTCTTTAAAATATATGTTTGACAACTTTTTGTTTGCTCATTTACATGCACATACCCATATTACAAATCACCTTAACAAATATAATTACCACCCAAAATCATAGATTATGGCATATGTACATGTAATAATGAAGGCCCAAATTAACTCTTAGATTTCCTAATGTTCAACCTAGGCTTTGATATTAAAATTAATGTCCTATTTTAATCATGGATAGAACACACAAAATGTGTAGCCCTTTTAAAAAAGAGAAATCATTGTAATTGTATTGTGACTTAAACACACAAGTGTCATTTCCACATTTAATTATGACTAGTGTGAAAAATGTACACAAAAAAATATTGATGTATAATCAATAAGATAAGGGTAAAATATTAAGAGGTTGCTAAGGGATGGCATGTAATCCATGTGGTACAATTCATGTGACAAAACACTCATAATACAAAGGTGTGTGTACCATCACACCTGGATGTAATATCTCCTTAAGGATTATGGTTCTTAGATGGCCTATAAGAAGAAATGAGAGAAATACCTTTTACAAGAAATATGGAGACAACATAAAAAAGGGAAGACACATTTGACATAAATTTACTAGTTCTAAATTAATCATCTAGTAATATATATTCATTAGTTTAAGTTAACCTTTTAATTCATAAACATCAAGGTAAGAAAGGGATATTATATTTATTTTTTTACAATATTAATTAACATCATTTAATGATTTAGTCCCTTCCAATGAGAGTAAGGAATATAAATAAATAAGTCATAAATATTTTCTACACATTATCCTAGCCTATTTATCCATCTTAATGAGAGCATTGTGTGAGTTTAACTATTTAATCATACAAGAGAGATCTACATTTCAACTTATTTTATGATTTGCTTACATTCACCATTGTTAAACGGTTTATTATTATTTTCTAATTTTATCATTTCCACAAGGACATGAGAGAGTCTAAACAATAATAATTTTTCATTTAACTAATGAAAATTGGATACATTTTAAACCTTTTAGTATTAACACATATAAATCACTATGTTTGATCATTCAACAACAATTTGATGTAAAGAGTGAATCAATGAAATTTTTAACTTAGGTAAATTGATATGAGCTAATTTGGATTTAATATAAATTTCCTTCATTTTTCTCTATTTTTTGATTTTCCAAAAAAATCACTCATGAAACTATGAAGATGTATTTTATTAGAAGAAAGAAAAAGAACAAAATACACAAGAGATGACACTGATATTTTATCGTGGTTCACCATTAATGGCTACGTCCACACTAAGAGTAGAGGAATATTTTATTAGCAACAACTAGATACAAAGGATACAACAATGAATATATAAAGATGTATTGTAGAAGCTGAAGAGTCAGAAATTGGAGGGAAACATAGTGTTTGTTGGGCTTCAACGCTTAACAAATCTCCCACTTGAAGTCCAACGGATGCTACAACTCACCAACCATTCCCCTGCTCTAAAATTTCCTATTACTTCTTAACTAGACCAAGAGAAGTCCTAGCACATTCAAACTTCTCTTTGCCAACAATTTTGGTGAAAATATCCGCTGGATTGACCTTTGTGTCAATTTTTACAACTTTTAACTTTCCCTCTTCAACCACTTGATGAATGTAATGAGCATGAAGGTCAATGTGTTTGGAATTCCATTGAGATGAATGATTGTGAGCCATAAAAATGGCATTGTGGCTATCACAAAAAATAACATAATCATGTTGTTGACATCTCAAATCACTAAACAATAGCTGCAACCAAATCATCTCCCTAGCACCTTCAGAAAGAGCCAAATACTCAGCTTCAGCAGATGAAAGAGAATGTTGTAGCCTCAAGACCCAACTAATAGTAGCACCAACAAACATGAAAACATAGCCAATGGTAGACCTTCATTTATCTAAATCTCCACCAAGTTCAGAATCAGTGAAACCTTGCAGTTGAACATTATTTCCACCAAAACACAAAGCATAATTTGTAGTACCTTTAAGATACCTTAAAATCCATTTGACTACTTCCCAATGAGACTTTCTGGGATTTCTCATGAACCTACTCACAACTCCCACAACATGAGCAATGTCGGGATGAGTGGAAACCATGGCATACATAATACTGTCAACTGTAGATCTATAAGGAATGCCTTCCATGAAATCTTTATCCTCTTGTGTTTTCGGACACAAATCAGAAGATAAATGAAAATGAGTAGCAAGGGGAATAGAAACAACTTTTGCATCAGCCATAGGAAATCTATCTACAACTTTGTCAATGTATGTCTTCTGTGATAACATAAGTTCTTTCTTACGTCTATCTCTAGTAATCATCATTCCAAGAATCTTCTTGGCTACGCCTAAGTCTTTCATAGCAAACCACATAGCTAATTGTGTCTTCAATTAAGAAACAATCCTCTTACTAGTACCACCTACCAACATGCCATCTACGTAGAGCAAGAGAATAAAAAAATCACTAGTAGAAAGCTGTTTGTAATAAACACATGGATCTGATTCACACCTGATAAACTTGTGCTCAATCATGAAGTGATCAAACTTAATATATCACTGTCGTGGGGCTTGCTTGAGCCCATACAAGCTATGATTTAGCCTGCAATAAAGATGTTCTTATCCTTGTTTTTTAAAACCTTCCAGCTACTCCATGTACAACTCTTCATCAACATCACCATGTAGAAAAGATGTCTTGACATTCAACTGTTCAAGTTCAAGATCCAAAACTGCAACCAATCCCAAAACTGCCAAGATTGTGTTCATTCTCACAACTGGAGAGAAAATATCATTAAAATCAATGCCTTTCTGTTGATCATACCCTTGACAACTAGCCTGGCATGATAACATTTCTTACCTGCATCCTCTTCTTTCAACTTATACACCCAATGATTTTTCAAGGGTCTTCAATTAGGTGGAAGCGACACTAAATCCCAAGTGTTATTAGCTTGCAATGAACTCATTTCATCTTGCATTATGTCATTCCATTTATCATAATCAGTTGCTTGAAAAGCTTCTTTGAAAGTAGCTAGTTCAGGTTGATCAGAAATTAAAAGCACAGGATCAGCCTCTTCTGAAAATAATAACTCATAATCTAAATTTTTTGAAGGACATCTCTTCTCTCAGGTAGACCTCCGTAACTAAGGACCCTCTTGTGGCATATTAGAATCATCCAGATTCATCTACTATAGCTGATTTTGAATACTTGTTATCTCATTGTGCAAAACACCTCTATTCAAAACATGTTCTTCATGACTGTGCTTTTGTGTATCCCTTGATTACATAATCCCCTGTGCCCGGTCTCCAATCGTTTGCCCCTGCATACCAATTGGCTGATGTTGAGTTGGAGAATGTATTACCTGATGCTACATGGACTGCACATCAAGCGAAGAGTCTAAGGGTGGCATAGAATGTAATAAAGGCTGAGCAAAGTCTATAGAAGCCCACAACTCACTCCCAGAAGGTTGCGTGGTTTGTGAAAGAGGCTGTGAATGACAGAGACCCTACGAATAATGACTTGGACTACGCACAGAGAACATTGAATGGTGCACACTATGGAGTGGAGGCCACACAACATGTGAGGAGTATGCTGATTACAATGGTAAAGATTGTGAATGAATTTGTGAAGACTATGTAGTGGCTAATGAAGACTGAGGAGAGGTAAGAGAAGATGACATAACATGAATTGGAGCCTGTGTACCACAAGATGGAGGCTACGTACCAATAGAACAAGACACATAAGGTGTAGAATTAGGGGTATGAGGGGCCAACACAATAAGAGGTGGAAGCTGTGAATCACTAGTATAGGATGGCTGTGAATCACTCCCAAAACATTGTTCAAACAATGGTTGCATATCATCAGTTGGAGAAAACAAAGATGATGATATAGAAGAGGTAGGGGATAAAATAGAGGTGGGTGAATAATGTATTCCACCTACATTACCTGCTTGCGAATTATCTCTAGGTGATCCACTTGAATGATCATTTACAAAAATTGAGAAAGGGACATATCCCTTAGTAACTACTGCCTGTGTCTACAAAGCAGGAAAAACATGTTCATTGAAAACCACATCCCTGCTGTGAATAATCTTATTGGCAACAGGATCCCACAACTGGAAGCCATACTGATCTTTGTCATAGCCAACAAAAAAACACTTCTGAGATTTGGGATCCAATTTGGATCATTTCTCCTTGGGAATAAGAGAAAATGCTTCACATCTAAATACCCGAAGATGTGAATAGGAGATCTGCTTTCCAAGCCACTCCTCCTTTGGAATACCAAAATCTAACCATGATGATGGGATTTGATTTATTAAATAAACTACTGTGTTGCAAGCTTCAACCCAAAACTCTTTTCCCAATCTAGCATTGGAAAGCATACACCATGCTTTCTCCAAAATTGTTCTATTTAAACTCTCTGCAACCCCATTTTCTTGAGGTGTAAAAAGAACAATTTTGATCCTCCGAATACCATTGTCAGCACAAAAATTATCAAATTCTAGTGAGCAAAATTCACCATTATTATCCATTTGAAAACATTTGATGTTATGCCCACTTTGATTTTCAACGAAAGCTTTAAAATTTTTGAATTTTCTAAAAACTTCAAACTTCCTATTAATCATAAAAATCCAAACTTTCCTAGTGCAATCATCAAGGAAAGTTACAAAATAGTTAGCCCCACCAAGAGAAGTTACCTTAGTTGGTCCAAAGACATTCGAGTAGACAAGCTCCAAAGGTGAAGTACGCTTTTCACGTCCTGTCTTCAAGAAGCTAACCCTCTTCTGTTTTCCATAAAGACAATGTTGGAAAAATTCCAAATCCACTAATTTCAAACTCGTTAATTGATCTTGTTTGACCAAAACTTCAAGGCCTTTCTTACTCATGTGTCCAAGACATTGGTGCCAAAGTACAGTCTCACTGTCCGTCAGTACCATAGCAGCTCCCACTTGAGAACCATTCTCAAAAACATATAAGCTTCCCACTCTTTCTCCTTTGGCAATCTGCAAGGCACCCTTATTAACTTTCTACGAATTTGGAAAGAAAAAAGTATTGCAGCCTTGTGAAAAAAGTTGGCTTATAGAAATCAAGTGCTTCTTGAGTTTTGGAACATGTCTAACATCTTGCAAAAGCCATGTGGTACCATTCTTGGATTGTAAGAGAACATCCCCTTTACCAATGATCTCTAAAGATTTGTTATCCCCTAAATAAACATTCCCAAATTGTCCTGCTTGATAATTAGAGAAGGCATCCGTACAAGAGGTAGCGTGGAAAGATGCACTTGAATCTAAAACCCACAAATCTGAAGTGATTTCACTTACAGATAAAACCAAAACAATATCATTGTGTTCATAAAAAACATTAACCTCGCTGTCTTTAACCTTCTCTTGTGCTTTCTTATAGGAATAAAAATATTTTCTAGTGTGACCAGGCTTACCACGAAACCAACAGTCGCCAATTCTGCCTTTGGATTTTGATCTTTTTGTAGATTTTGATCTTCTCCTATTATTGTCTTTACCTCTATGTCAAGGTCTTCCTCTATTAACAACAGTGAGGGCTTCCCTGAAGAGGTCTCTTGGTTCTTCCTTCATACATCTTCGCTAAGGAGAGTAGCTGTAACATCATCAAACTTCAATTTATTTTTCGTAGCCACAAAATTACTCACAACCATAACAACTCCCTCCCAGGTATTAGGTAGCGAACACAAAAATAAAATTGCTTTGATTTCATCATCCAGGCTAATGCCCACTGAAACTAATTGAGTAACCAACGTATTAAAATCATTAAGGTGGTTGGACACAATTCCACCTTTTTTCATTGTCAGGTTATACAACCTTTTCATAATAAAAACTTTATTAGATGCTGAAGCCATCTCGTACATTGAAGAAAGTTTATCCCATAATTCCTTCAAAGTTTTTTTTGTTGAAACATTAAACAATACATTACTGGATAGCGAGAGGAAAATCATAGCCTTTTCCTTCCTATCTAGCTTCTCCCACTCTTCATTTGTCATTGAACTTGGATTCTTTGCTTTCCCATCAAGCGTGAGTGAGAGGCCTTGCTTTATCAACAATGACTCCATTTGCACCTTCCACAAACCAAAATTTTGACTCGAGAATTTCTCTATCTTCGCTTCCTCCATAATTCAGGAAATTCATCACCAATTTCCCAATCAACTGTATCATCACCGTACAACTCTGATACCAATTGAAAAGTTAAAAAAAGTGCAGACAAAGATGCAAAAACAAAGTATAAAGACAAAGAACAAAATACACAAGAGATGACACCGATATTTTATCATGGTTCACCATTAATGGCTATGCCCACACTAAGAGCAGAGGAATATTTTATTAGCAATAACCAGATACAAATGATACAACAACAAATATATAAAGATGTATTGTAGAAGTTGAAGAGTCAGAAATTGGAGGGAAACATAGTGTTTGTTGGGCTTCAACACTTAACAGACATTAATAATGTTAAGAAATTTAACCATGAGATGAGGTATAGTGAATATGTTGGTTGCTACTCCAAGAAAGAACACTTAGAACATTCTTTCATGGTTCTTAAAAGGGATAGAAATTTAGTCTATCCTTCCACACAATTTAAGTGGATTCAAATTAGCAAGTTTAGGTTCCATAGGAGGGATAAATTATTTGGAATGACATTGAAATGATAGGGTAAAATAAACAATGATGAAATCTTAGAGAAGTGGTATTCTTGCATATTTGGGCATCCAAAGAAATGCATAGATTTTTGGGTTCCTAAAGCAAGGTTTACTATTAAAATTATGGTGCACAAAATTATGTTCAGTATAATAGTATAAATTTACACCTAAGAGAGTGGCCATTTTTATATCTATGCATCCCAAATAGAAGTTGGATGTTATGGTTCATGTTTTCCAAAAGGGGAGATAAAGTCCAAGAAGAGTGACTAACAAGGAGATGTATAATGTAGTTACAATTGGTTCTCTTATTGGGAGGATTAAACCAACAAAAGGGAAACTAAGAGGTTTATATTGCAACTACTGTGGAATTTGAAGTCAATTCTTGAACTACCCTTTCAAAATTTTCACAAGAAAAGAAAGATGCATCAAAAAATGTTGCCTCTAGTAGCATTCAATCATATAAAACCCACTCTTTAATACTATGGTGACCAATATGTTTTCCTCTTACCAAAAGATCCAAAAGAAGTCCCTAAAATTCATCACCAATTGAATTCTAATCAAATTAACATTTTGAAAAGCCCCAAAGAGGTAAATTTTGGTTATAGTAAAAGCCATAAGCTCATTTTTGAAAGCTGTGCTTTCCAAGCCTCCAAAGTAATTAAAATAATTATGAATAACCATAGGAAAGAAAAAAAATGGCACCATATAGCTTACAAAAGGATCTTGATCACTCTCAACTAAGATGATTCAATGTGGTGATGCAACAAATTTTGATTCCCTACCATGTGAACTAAGATGGGTGAGATGATCCAAATCATCCTTCATTTTCCCACTAGCTTGACTTGTGGAATCATTTACGCTCAATACATAATTTAAATATCATTATGAAAGACTATAAAAGAAGCATTATACTATATGACTACAATATTAATCTATTAGAACCTTCCATTAATCCATTCATCTATAAATTCACTGTTCATAAACATAAATAAAGGTAGAGTACAATTTATACATAAAAACATCATCAAATATTATAAAAACTATAGATTTAAATTTCATATTTTAAATTGCATAAATTCACTTATTTGCGCATTAGGTTAGGTTCACTATTCTAGATAACCAAATTCAAGTCTCGTGCTACCCTTTAATTAGAGTTTTTAAAAATCTTCAACTTTGTAATTCATTTAACCATAACCATTGAATCTAATATTAAAAATTAACAAATAACATTAGGCAAACTTTTTCTCATCTTCAGTTCTTTTGTGTCAATATGTCGATTTTGACATTTGATTTCGTTGCTCAGTACCTATCTCCACTTCTATATTTTTTCACATAGCCAGGCCAAGAGGTCATCTTCTTTGTTGTCCGTATTCTACGGACAACTTTTTCCTTTAATAGAACAAACATAGGATGCAGTATAATCTCATTCCTTTTACACACTGAATCCTTCAGATTACAGGCGGAACAACCTCAAATAGAACTGCTGAGCAACTAATCCTACTGTATATTTTTATGCAAATTTAATTAATTATTGATCAATTTTAATCCAACTCATATTAAAAATCTAATATACCACCAGGATAACTGCTTTCACATAACATACCATAAAATACTTAAATATAGTGGTGGCATGCAATTTATTGCACTCCTACATGCCAATGGAAAGCCAGGCTCATATTAGTATATTATAATATATGTACAAATACATTTTTATGTATAGCCAAAGCCTGTAAAATGCTAGAGTAATATACTAGTAGATTTCATTGTCTTATTTTGGACACTGAATTAACACTGGTTGATGGCGAAACCAACGAGAGAGTTGGCAGAGTCGAAAGAGACTCGAATGCCCTGCTGCTGAAAATTCCCAATGATTGACAGATCACTCGAAGTGGGTGCAAAAGAAAGGCAAAACCTCCCTGCGAAATCCACATGAATTAGACAATTCTTTGATGGGAGAGTTAAAGTAGCCCCGTTCGAAAACTGAAATATAATAACAGGAACTTTCATGCTTTCACGCCCTGTCAGATTGTAGCAAGTGTCGAATATGGACTGCTCGTCCACCCAGGGAAGATCGGCTGTACCCGCCAGGAAGGCGTCTTGCAAGGGTTTGTAAGCTTCCGCCTGTAGCCACGTGATGACCATGCTCGAGTCCACTATTATCCCGCTCCTCCCATTTTTTTCGAATCCAGATACATTTTGTGGGAGAGCCACCACCAATCTACCGACTGTAATACTGGTGAGGTAAACATAGTAAAAGCTGCTTGCTAGCGAGTTTCTGAGAAGCGGGGTGAAGACGGACCCAGCACGGGTGACAGCCCCAGGGCCGAAGCGCAGAGTGCCCCTGTTGTCTAATTAAATATTTAACAGTCAAAGAGTTAATAATAATTTATGTTTTAATAATATAAATAATAATAATAATTTATGTTAAAAGACATGAGACTTTCAGTCTATAATTCATAATAACGAGTGTGTTGTTTTTGGATTTAATGATATAAAATTCGTTTTGCTTTGCATGTAATTTATTTTGATGGATTAGAAAGTGTGATCTAGATCCCTTGATAAAAAATAAATCTTACATAATTGAATTCAAAAGTTATGTGTAAAATTGATAAATCATTTTTTTTATTGATAATTTTTTTTACCAGAATTTGGGTTTTCAAGACAGTAAGAAAATGTTGTGCCATCTGAACCGAGTAGGGTAGGAAATGATAAGGAACCTACTCCAAGACCAAGCACACCTTTTACTCCCTGGAACAACCCTATGTTGATCTTCCCACACTCGATAGCCATGTCTTTAACTGTTGTTGTACCAAACGTTAGTGTTTCCTTAACAAATTGTCTCAGAGTAATAGTGTTGTTCCCATAAAAGACCACATATAAACACCCCCCCTCCTTGTCACATTCCCCATAAAAGCTCCCCCTCTTCTTGTTATGGTACGATGTACCTAGCTCCTTGCAAAGCTAGGAATTGCAAGGAATTGTGGTGAATGAAGTAGATAAGGATGGATCAAATACAGGGTCCACCTGAATTATTTTTAAATATGAAACAAATCGACATTAAAATAAATTTGAATCAATAAAAATAAAATCAATTATTTTTTTGTTATCACTTTCAAATTTGATTGTGAGAGATTTTTCAACATCAATGTTTAAGATCTCACTCTCTGATCCATTGTAAAGATGTTAGAAAATTAAAAGAAATGAAAAATCATATAATATGATCCAAATGTTGATGCCAAAAAAATTCATACAATTAAATCCAAAAACAACCACCTCATGCAATTACTTTATTAAATGTAAATAGAGTGCTGGACCTGATCATAGCAGAAAAGACATGGCTTGCACTGCGCCCAAGTCAGGTCACTGCTAGTGTCCAACATGAGGTACTCCATTCTGACCGGTGTTCCCACACCTATACGGATAAGGTACTCCCCTCCGAAAACTGTAAGGAAACAAAGGTGCACAGAATCACTTCCTATGCTAATCTTGAGAGGGCGATTATGCAAATTCAACTAACTATTACAGAGATTTTAATGGACAAATAAATATGCATAAATGAAATATCACAATAAACACATAACATAGTAATTACCGTGGGAAAACCCTTTCGGGAGAAAAACCCCACCCTCCAAAACCTGCATAATGTATTATCAAATCAAGAAGATTACAATACACTTGCAATACAAGTTCTTACAGGAGTACATCACCACAACTCGAACTCGGACTCAGAGAGACTCCTTCTAGCACCCAGTCTTGCAAACTGAACTCGATGATACAAACACCTCCCCAAGCCCTCCTTTTATAGTGATTTACAACCTGGAAACCATTTGTGGTTTTACAAAACCATGGGCCAAAACCATGGGCAAAACAACCATGCCACATGTTACCCACTTGTCATTTGTAACTTCAAGATGGGAAAACAACCAAGTTAAAATAGCATTTTCGTCCATAATTTTGTCCTCTAGTTTAGACCCCCATAAAAGCCATACAATGAGTTGTTTATACTCTAAAAATAGCCCTCCTATATTCTACTAGGGACAAGGCACATTTTTAACAAATCATACACCTTTTTTCAACACATAAACATGTGGAGAACTACCACAAACAAATTCTAGAATTTTCCAGAAAAAGCTTGCAAGGTTGAGACACAATTCTCAACATTCTCCCACTTGTCGAACACCTTGCAAGAGGCAGGGGATCCAAAGTGTCATGGACTTAATTGCTAGGGGCTGAGAGCTCCATAGACTTTGAACACCATCTGAATTTCTCTGTGCTCACGGGCTTAGTCAATTCATCAAAAACATTCACCAAAGTCTCCACCTTCTCCAGCTTCACCTTGCCGTCCTCAACCATATCTCTCACAAAATGATATTGTACATCAATGTGCTTGGTCTTGGCATGAAATGTTGGGTTCTTCGCTAGGAAGATTGCACTCTGACTGTCACTATAAATTGTCACTGCACCCTATTTGAACTCTATATCTGAACACAATCTCTTTAGCTAGATGGCTTCCTTACAAGCATGAGTAGCTGCCATATACTTTGCCTCTGTAGTGGACAAAGCGACCACAACTTGTCACTTGCTTATCCAACTATTGTACCATCAAATAATGTAAACACATATGCACTGGTGGATTTTCTTCTATCAACATCACCAACCTAGTTTGAATCCATGTAGCCTTGAATATCCAAGGAATGCTTGTTTCTTGTTCCATGGAAACATATAGAGTACTCTAAGGTACCCCACAAGTATTTGAAAACTCTTTTTACTGCATCCTAATGTGCTCTTCCTAGATTAGACATGTAATGGGAAAGTACTCCCACTACTTGGGCAATGTCTGGTCTTGTACATACCATAGCATACATCAAACTTCCAATAACACTTTGATATGGTACTCGACTCATCTCTTCCATCTCCAATGGGGATGTAGGACACTGTGAGATAGAAAGCTTTGTTCCCATAATAACAGGAACACTCAATGGTCTGGAATCCTGCATATTGAATCTTCTCAGAATAGTACCAACATACTTACTCTGGCCTAGCCAAAGCTTTATGTTTTTCCTACCTCTTATAATCTCCATTCCTAGAATATTCCTTGCTGCACCAAGATCTTTCATTTCAAACTTTGCTGAGAGTTGAGATTTTAATTCTACAATCAAACCTTTTCCTTTGCCAATAAGCAACATGTCATCAACATATAAGGCAATATCCAAGAAATAATCACCATCAAACTTGTAATATATATAATGATCAAATTTATATTGCACAAATCCCAAACTCAAAACATATGTATCAAAATTCTAGTACCACATCCTAGGACTTTGTTTTAAACCATACAAGGATCTCTTCAACTTACAGACCAAATGACTTTTACCTTTCACCACAAAGTGCTTTGGCTATGTCATATAAATTTATTCCTCCAAATCTCCATGAAGGAAAGTTGTTTTCACATCCATCTGCTCAACCTCTAGATCATAAGTAGCTACAATAGAAAGTAAAAATTGAATGGATGTCATTTTTGCTACAGGAGAAAGATTTTCACCATAATCTACTCCCTCAACCTGGGAGTAACCTTTTGCAACCAAATGTGCTTTATAATTCTCAATACTTCCATCTGAACCCATCTTCCTTTTGAACACCCATTTACAACCAATAGGCTTCCGTCCTTTAGGAAATGGTACAAGGTCCCATGTGTCATTCTTCTTAAGAGCTGCCATCTCTTCTTCCATGGCTATTTTTCAGGACTCTGAATCATTCATACCAAGAGCCTCTTCTGCAGATCTCGGTTCATCAATATTAGCATTTAAAACAAATATACACCTCCAATCATTAGGAGAATATCCATTCCTTTCTGGTGCTTTCCTCTATCTACTAGACCTTCGAACAAGATCTGGTTCATTTTCAGGTTCAGCTTCAGGTATCTCTTCTTCCCCTGATGATTCAAAACTCGTAGAGCTCTCCTCAAATTCTTGTCTTTCTAAGGGCCTCGATTCAACTTTCTCAGGTGTAGCAGGTAGTTGAATTGCATCTTTCTTTTCTTCCATCTGTTCTGGCTGCACTATAACAAAAGAAGGCTTAGTTTCTCTAAAAATAACACTTTTGGAATAAAATACCTTTTGTGCAATAGGATCCCAAAGCTTGTATCCTTTCACACTATAACTATATCCGATGAAGATACATTTGACAGCTTTGTTGTCCAATTTTTTCCGCTTCTCCTTTGGCACATGAGCATATGCCTCACAACCAAACACTCTCAGATGTCTAAGTGAAGGCTTGTGGCCCGACCATGCTTCCATTGGCGTCTTATCAACAAGAGCTGATGTAGGAGACCTGTTTATCAGGTAGCAAGCAGTGGCTACAGCTTCGGCCCAAAAATTTTGTTCTAGTCCAACACCACTCAACATACTCCTAGCCTTCTCCATCAAGGTCATGTTCATTCTTTCTGCAACTCCATTATGTTGTGGAGAATACAGAGTTGTCTTCTCTCTTTTAATACCACAATCTTTACAAAATGTGTCAAAATCATTAGAGAAATATCACCACCATTATCAGTTCTCAAACACTTTATCTTCTTTCTAGTTTGCAACTCAACCATTGCTTTAAATTCTTTGAAATGACTGAAAACTTCAGCTTTACTCCTAAGAAAATAAACCCATGTTCTTCTACTGAAATCATCAATGAAAGAAACATAATAAAGTAATCTACCAATAGAAGAAATATCAACTGGACCAAATACATATGAATGGATAAGATCCAAAATACATGAAGACTTATGAGAACTCGAGTAAAACTGAATACGATTTTGTTTACCATAGATACAATGCTTACAAAAATTGAACTCAAGATTGCAGTCATTCAACCCATCAACAAGGTTTTTATTTTTCAAGGTCTGTAGTCCCTTCTCACCTATGTGGCTGAGTCTTTGGTGCCATAACATAGTCTTCTCTATAGGAAACTTTGATTCGGTAGATAGAGCACCCTTGGGTACTTAAAAACCACGACCATCTATTGAAAGAGAAACCCTCTCATTCTCCAACAAAGTAGTCATTTTCACAATCTTATCAGAAGTACTATTGCACTCAACCGTGCATGCATCAAGCTGGTACAATGTACCCAATCTGCTTCCTCTTGCTATTACCATAGCACCTCTCACCATTTTCACACCTACTTCAGAAAACTGTACAAGCACACCCGCATCTATTAGTTTGCTAACAGATAACAAATTTCTTGCTAGTCCTGGGATATGCAAGACACTGTCAAATCTTCTAATTCTACCATCAAAAAATTTCACATGAATTGTTCCACGACCAACAATATCAAGAATAGAGTTATCACCCAAATACACCTTACCACCATCAAAATTTTCATACTTACTAAACCAGTTTCTATTAGGAGTCATGTGGAAAGATGCACCCGAGTCTATCAACCATGCATTGTCACCCGCATGAGTGGCCAAGGCTACGATGAAAGCATCTCCATCTTCCTTCTCAAACTCAGAATCATAATCTTGCTTCTTCTTCTTCTTCTTCTTCTCCTCTTTGCAGTCTTTTAAGAAGTGTCTAGGTTTGCCACAATTCCAACAGATTGCCTTGGACTTACAAGGAGATTTTGATCTCCCCTTATTCTTGGACTTAGAACGGCCATGCTGCTTTTCATTCTTGCCTCTTTCTTTTGGTCTTCCTCGAACACTCAAAGCCTCTTTGGCATTCAGAGAGACTTTCCTTCTCATCTCCTCGAAAAGTAGAGAACCAACAATGTCCTCCATCTTCAAGACAACATAAGTGCTCCCTATGACCATGACAAGGCTGTCTCATGAGTCTAGCAACCAACATAGCAAGATTTGGAACCTTTCTTCTTCATCCATCGACACCCCAATAGAGGTCAACTGAGTCACCAACATTTTAAAACTTTCAAGATGCTTAGAAATCCATCCACCTTCTTCCATTCTCAAGGAATACAACTTCTTCCTCAAGAAAATCTTGTTCACAAGTGATTTAGCTTGATAGATCTCACTTAGCTTCTTCCAAAGCTTCTTTGTAGTAGATTCTTCATGGACATTAATCAGAATTGAGTCTGCAAGACACAATCTGATGCTCGACCTTTAGCTTTTCTATCAATCACATCATATTGTGTAGCTAAAGTTGGATCTGCGGGTCTTATCTTGTTCTCATCAATCGCATCCCATAGATCTCGATCAATTAACAGATCTTCCATCTTCAACTTCCACATTTCAAAGTTTGTGCCATAAAAATTTTCTACATCAATCCTCCCCGATATGCTTGCCATCTTTGCAATCTTGCAATACAGAAATGAGAACCTCTGCACAAGCTCCCACTCAAACCTTGATTAGCTCAAAAAACCCTATCCAACAAATAGAACCAAAACTGGCCAGGCTCTGATACCACTTGTAAGGAAGCAAAGCTGTGTAGAATCGCTTCCTACGCTAATCTTGAGAGGATGATTATGCAAATTCAACTAACTATTACAGAGATTTCAATGGACAAATAAACATGCATAAATGAAATATCACAATAAACACATAACAAAATAATTACGGTGGGGAAACCCTTTCAGGAGAAAAACCCCACCCTCTAAAACATGCACAATGTATTATCAAATCAAGAAGATTAAAATACACTTGCAATACAAGTTCTTACAGGAGCGCACACCACAACTTGAACTTGGACTCAGAGAGAGTCCTTCTAGCACCCAGTCTTGCAAACTGAACTCGATGATACAAACACCTCCCCAAGCCCTCCTTTTATAGTGATTTACAACCTAGAAACCTTTTGTGGTTTTACAAAACCATGGGCCAAAACCATGGGAAAAACAACCATGCCACATGTTACTCACTTGTCATTTGTAACTCAAGATGGGTAAACAACCAAGTTAAAATAGCATTTTGTCCATAATTTTGTCCTCTAGTTTAGACCCCCATAAAAGTTATACAATGAGTTGTTTATACTTTAAAAATAGCCCTCCTATATTCTACTAGGGACAAGGCACATTTGTAATAACTTTGTAGTACCCCTCCATTTATGCTTATGCTTTCTGCTGTTCTGTTTTCACATTCTTAGACTATGATACCTTGTTTGGATATTTATTATTATTATTTTAAAAATATATATATATATATATATTTGAAGGGTTTAAAATTAGAAAAATACTTAAAGGGACAAGGCACATTTGATAAATTTTACATGTAGTACCCCTCATTTATTTGCTTATGCTGGGCCACTGTTTGACATTCTTGGACTGGTTGAGATATTTCTTTTTTTTTTGGTAAATATGAACACCTACCCCTGTCCTATTATATCTCCTCGACTGGATTTTCATGGCAGAGGATCCATCACCCTTTTATAAATATGGAAACCATATTTTGATTTTTGTTTATTTAATGTTAATTAATATTTAAAAGGTTATTGCCCATTTACTACAAAGTCATCGGTAATGCCACATGTATAGGTCTCACCAAGTCAGCTCAGAGAAATGAGGGATAAGTGTGATACATTACCTAGTTTAGATCCCCCACCCTACTGATGTTGATAGCCCCATACCCTACCTATAGATTATAATACTATGTGGGATCCTCCACTAGTTTGTAACTATAACAAGGTACCCCTCCAGTAGCCCTCACTTTCTTGAAACCTCTAAGTCACAACACTGTGACTGATACAATGATGGACTATTTTACGTATGTTTATATATTAATCCAATTTGACATCCATTCAGTGTGTTAGTATTGATTTCTTTTGTTCCAGATTTCGGTAGAGGCATATTGGTACATTTAAGCCTTTTTGTTAACTCTTACATGTGTTAGGAGTTACATATGACTTTTAGGACAAATCTCAATAGCTAGGTCAGACAACAGTCCGATCAGAGGATTGGAAATAACCTACAGTAGTTTGGCTGGCTCTCAACAATTTTTAGAAAACTAGAAAAGGATTTAAGGTCCAAGTGTTTCCCCTTGGGGAGTTGGGTGATGTAGGATAAAGAAGGACTTAGGCTGATAGCATAGGATTATTTCCGTCATGTGTTGAACAAGATTTCCTTGTTTAATTGACTTTAAGAGGGATAAAATTGATGGTTAGTCTTGATTAATCAATTCAATTAAATTAAATTGATAATAGAAAATATAAATTAATTCTAAATTAAAGGAAAAATATAATTAAATGGATTATGTCGATTTTGGGTGTTCATCATGATTATGTAGCTTGAATTAAATGTTTGTCAAATTATAGTGATTTAAAATAGCTCATAAGCTCCGTACTAAGTTATAAAGTAGAATATGCATCTGATTTCGACAATTGTATTTTGGCTTGTATGAAACGTGAATTGCTGATTATGTATCGAGATGTCTTGAATTCATGTTATAAAGCTGAACAAAACATCCTGCTGGATTATTACAGCCACATCTCATTCCTTGAATGGAAATGGGATATTATATTCGTTGACGGTTACCTACACCATCACGTCGACATGATGCCATTATGGTAACTGTTGACCGATTAACTAAGGTAGCTCACTTCTCACCAGTACGATCATCTTATAATGCTTCATCCATAGCTAGGATATTTATGGAGGACATCGTTAGATTGCATGGGATTCCTCGTAGGATTATATCGGATAGAGATCCTGTATTTACTTCAGCCTATGGACTTCAATACAACATGCCCTAGGTACATAGTTGAACTTTAGTTCAGTGTATCATCCTCAAACTGATGGTCAAACGGAAGAGTTAATCAAATATTAGAGGATATTCTTAGGATGTATGTAATGGACCAACAGTCACGTTGGGAGGATTATTTATACTTAGTAGAATTCACTTATAACAACAGTTATTAGAGTTCCTTAGGTATGCCACCATTTCAGGCATTATACGGTCGTCCTTGCCGAACTCCACTAAGTTGGGATCGACTTGAGGATAGAGTATTACTTGGACCTGAGATGCTTCGTGACATGGAGCAATAGGTTGACCGTATTAGAGAACATCTGATAGCAACTCAAGATAGGCAAAAGAAATATGTCGATGCACATAGGGTAGACCGACAGTTTGCTATTGGTGATAGAGTGTTTCTTCGAGTACGACCGCGAAAGAGTCCAATCCGTTACGGAAAAGGCTCTAAGCTTGCACCTCGTTTTGTTGGGCCATTTGAGATTTTAGAGAGAATTGGTCCCGTGGCATATCGACTCGCCTTACCACCCAGTTTGTCTCGTATTCATGATGTTTTTTATGTATCAGTTCTTAGACCATATCATCCCGACATATCTCATGTACTTGATTGGAATGCGTTATAGGTAGAGGACGGCCAGCTGGCTTTGGAGCCCGTGGCCATTCTACAGCGCCGGATGCTCGGTCTCAGGGGTCGAGACGTTGATCAGGTGAGGGTCCAATGGGATCCTAGCTATGAGGCTTCTGCTACTTGGGAGGTTGCGACACGCATGAGGGAACTTTATCCCTATCTGTTGGCAGGCTTTCAGGAGCAAGCCTGTTCCTAGGGGAGGAGGATGTAGTACCCCTCCATTTATGTTTATGCTTTTTGCTGTTCTGTTTTCACATTCTTAGACTATGATACCTTGTTTGGATATTTTGATCGCTGGTTTTGAGCGGCAGTGGATTTATTCTGTGACATGATGATACATTATATTGCGATATTTGATTCCTGTTATGCTTTGAAATAATGTAGATGTTTACTTTCAGATGATTATCGCTATGTACATGTTTATGATGGACTAACTGTTAATTTATTTCGTCAGTCTATTGTGACGTGTATTGGTGTGGAGAACGGAATCGCATCACTCGCTTGGGAGTGCCTTGTGATATCCATGATTTTCTCCGCACGATGTGTCTGTTAATGCTTGATTTAAATATATATATGCACATTATTTTTTGGTTGCAGGAATTGCAGGTACATGACACCGACTCCACCTGGGTACTCAGGTCTGAGTGTGTCAAGACTCAATGGAAATGTTGATCGGGAGATAGTAGTTTGGTTTACCCTAGTTTAATCTATAATCCCGGTCTTAGTACTTCGTCAGTTCCAGTCTGAGTCTAGGTTGTCTTGTATTTTCTATTTAGATAAATTTGTTGAAAGGAAAAATGTCAATTTTAAATAATAGTTTATGATATTTTATTTACTGTTATTTAAATTAATTTATAAATGTTGAAGAAATTAGTGTTTGTTATTTAATTAATTAATTAGCTTATTTGGTTAAATGGTTTGATCTTAAAAGATTAAATTATTTAATTAAATGAATTAATTAATTAAGTTAAATTGATTTAAAAATTGTGTGTGTAAATAGATTTAATATTTGAAAATTAAATAAATTGTGGAAATTGTATATTTAAATTATTATTTGCATGCAAATTAAAATTGGAAGATTGTCGAGAAGTGGTGGGGAAGATATTTTGCAACCACTTCTCGACATGTGTGTGAGTGCAATAATTGCTTATGGTTGTTGAAAATTTGTTTACAAAGTTGATTGTGGATTGGGGATTGCACAGAGGCTATTCAATTTCCTCACGGGAAAATTATCAGAGCTTTGCAAAAAAAAAATTCTCTAATTTGATTATTTGGAAATACTGTATATTTGTGGAGAATCTTTTGTTTGCATTTTGGATTGGGATTTGCTGTATGGGAAAAGATTAGAAGCTACAGGCAACAGAGGCTACAAAGGCTCTCTTCACTAGATAGCAAAGGAAATCAGGTATTTTTCTGGTTGATGTTATTTTGTGAGTTTTGAAAGGGAATACTTCTGTAAAGAAAATTAGCTTAAATTAAATCTTTATTTTTCACGCATAAAGATTGTTTATTTTATTTGCTGTGTGAAATTTTGATGGCTTCAGAAAGCTTCTGTAGAAAATTCTTTGTTGAAAGTATTTTATTTTTCTGAAGGGAAATAATTGTTGAAAGAGAAATTAAACTTCTGGGGAAATTAGTTTTTGAACGGAAATATTGTGCATGATTCTTGAAAACCCCGATTAAAAGTTCTTCAATTTTTTTTCAATTTCCCCACTATAACCCCGCATAAATTTTTTAATCTCTCTGTATTAAAACTTGTTTAAATTTGTTAAATATATGTATGTATTCATATATATATATAATTTTATATATGAATTGGATTGTGAAATGTTTAGTATTTTATATATATATTATGTGAAATTTTCTTAAAATAAATACGCCATACAGGCGAATTCTATGAAAATTCGGATTGAAATCCGAAAGGCGAACGAAATTATTTCGGCAGGTTTTATTTTTGTGAAAAAAAAATATATATATATAGAATTTTGGGGAGGGCCGAAACCCTCCCCATATCCCACAGGGGTGGGTACAGCTGTCAAGGCTACGCACAACAGCCAGTGGCTGCTGGGCGCAGCCCTGGCAGGGCTGCGTCCTCCCACAAGGAGGCCCGCGGGAGCCGAGCCCTTGTTTTATATGAATCTTAAACAAAACATAAAGTGCAAATTTCTGTGTATTATTTATTAAATTCATATTATATATGTAGTGCGAATTCTTATATGATATATATTAAATTTGATTAATATATAATATGAATTTCGAAATTTATAAATATTTAATATATTATATGTATATATATATATTAAATAAATTAAAATATATTTATTATTATTATTTAAAAAAAAAAAAAATATATATTATTATTATGTTTAAATGTGATGTTTTAAAGAATTAATTTATTAAATATTTGGATTTAGATATTTAAATGATCCGGACATTTCTTTTAGAAATAAATTGTTATTTTGGAGTTATATAATTTTCATTATAATCTATGGATTTAATAAATCCGAAAGGTAGTATATTTAATTTCTGATTTGTTCACTTGAGAATTTAATTGGGGCAAATTGGGAAAGTTCGTAGTTTTCTTTTCAAAGGCTTCCAGACCAATTGTAAGTGTGGGAATTGGGATTGTTAAGTTGAGTTCTTGTGTAAACCAAGGATGTGTACATGGATTTGTAAGGTGGATTGACACCTGTTTATGAACAATAATTTGATGTTTAATATAACATGATTGGGTTTTTTATATTGATTTTGGTTAAACGTACACCTTGTAAACCTTAGTAAGAGAATATAGATTCCTTTTTATGTTTAGGGGAGTGGCTTTTTGTAAGGGCCGACACACAAAGTGGTGTCAGGGTAACTTACAAAGAGTTAATAAGTTAGTGAAAACTAAAGATCACAGTAGTTAGATTAAAATACTTAACAAGATGTATATGCCTCGCTTATGACTCTTGAGCTACTTCAGTCTTGAGTATAAGATGAGAAGGCCTGGAATGGCAAATCGGTGTCTTGTTTCTTCAAGAGACATTCGATTCCGCAATGACTTGCAATGGGGCCGGGTTTCGTAAGAGGTTACCAGGGTAACCCAAGGATTGGGGGCCAGAACCTAGGAAGAAACACCAGGGTAACCTTTGCAATGTTGTGATGACACTCCACCTAAAGTAACAGTTAACCTTGTGTTTGTGATATAATCAATTGTCAAAATCTGGAAGCAATGTAACCATTAGATTGTTGTGTACTAGTGTCTAGGGTTAGTAGATTAGGTCTAGGTAACCTTATTACTATCTCCTAGCACGGGGGGTGGACCTATGGGTACCACATGGTTGGGTGGAACGTGCACCTTACTCCGTTGGGTTCCCAGTTGATCATGGCATCGAGAGCTTCATGGATGAAGAGCTCGCTTTTGGAACTTATGAATATTTCATCATTGTATATTGTAAAATTGTAATTGAAAACATCCCTCAAATGTTGTAAGGTGAACACTTGTAATTGTAATCTTTATTGAACTACCTCATAAAATGGATGAGTATTGTATATCTTATCAAATGCAATGAATGAAACATGTTTGTACCTTATACTATCTTGAATGGAATCCAATGTTATGCAATGTTTATCTTTGATGTTTATATTAATGTTAATTAATATGTGCAATGCGAAATACTTAAGTCACTTATGGAAACTCAAAGTAGTGTAACGTCGCATAGCTTAATGAATGTATGCAACTAATTAACTTTATAATTAAACATTAAATTTTTTTTTTTATTACACTTTATACACTATTGCAACATTCTTAGGTTATTAAGACGGGGCATTACAAACTCATACACCTTTTTTCAACACATAAACATGTGAAGAACTACCACAAACAAATTCTAAAATTTTCTGGAAAAAATTGCAAGATTGAGACACAGTTCTCAACAAAAACATCAGCATCCTCCTTGTTACCTATTCTTTTCTTCTTATTCCCATTCAACATCCTCTCAACCCGCCTGTTCAGATCCTTCACCCTCCGCGAATCCCTTTCCAACCTCTCTCTGAGCCTCTACTCGTAGCTCGCATTTCCCATCAGTAGACCATCTCTGTGGAAAACTTGCACGCTCCACGGAGAAACCATCTTCTCCCCTTTTCTGCTGGTGGTATATACCTGCACAGGAGGAGAACTCACTTCCCTCAGCTGGGATGCAACATCCAGTTCAAGATAAGTAGACTTTTTCTTTGCAGAAACAATTTCAACAAGGAAGAAGAAAATAAGGAGGGAAATTGAAAGGGCAATAGATAATCTACACAGTTCCATTTTATTTCAGAGTAATGCCAGTCATATCAGCGCCAGATGACCTCTGTTCAGAGAGTCTACACGGTTCCATTTTATTTCAGAGTAATATCAGTGATATCAGCAGCCAAAGACCTCTGGGGCAGTTGCACTTGCAATCGTACTGGATGGCGAGGATGACGCCATCTCTATTCCTAGTGGTCCCTCGATCGCCTTCAAAATTTGAATGCCACGATTAGCTGAATTATGCGGCCAATCTTATCCCTAATCCTATCAATGTCATGGCTGACTATTCCCACTTGTTGCAAAGTTTGCACTCATCATAGTTGCCACTACCACTAAGTAGCTGCATGCCATTAACAACAACGAATGCCCGCACCATTAAAATCTGTAATCCGCTTCTATTTCCATGGACGAAGACAACTCCACCATATCAACCCACTGATGCCGCGTCATTTAGACTCTTTTAAAAGGATTATCACTCTTGATATTTTATAGGTGATTTTTAGTGTGGTTGTAGCCTGAAAGAAATTAATATTAATCTCATAATTATATTCACAAAAATCTGTATTGATCTTAATATTGATTTTCATATGAACAAAATATTTGTAAATGATTATGCCTTTTAATTTAGAAACCCTACTAAAAGGAAATACAAAAAGCTTCCAATAAGAGTGCATAGAGTGGTCTTAAATCTAGACTTCTATTACATATGAATTGTTGAGTTTTAAAGATCATTGTCTTCCAAATTATAGAAAATATTATATTTCAAAAATAAATAAATTGTGAAGATAAAAATGTTATGATTGATAATTTGATACTTGAACAACTTATAAATAAGTTGTTTTTATTTAACAAAAAATAAATTGAAGAAAACATATTTTGAACCCTATCAAATTTATTTTTGATCATTTATTAACCTAATTATTAATTAATATACTTAATAGGCTCATGTCAAATAATCTACAGTTATAAAATTATTGCATCTTAATAATTCTACAAAAGAGAAACAATTATTTTTAATAATTTTTGAAGTAATGGTGGTTGTGAGATCAATATAAAAATTACATAAATTTTTTAAGATATACTTGGAAGTACATTAGGAGCAATTTTTTTATAATTGAATTTTATTATGATTAAGAAGAGGAATGTAGTCGATAATGTTCACTCCCTTCCCTTTACTATTTCAACTAACCATTGAACATCACTTTGTGAATACACATAAAACATGATACATGAATAATTTGATTTGATATAACTTCTATGTATACACAATTTTTAATAGTCATATATAAACTTTTGTCTATAAATATTAAACAAATTGAAAATCAAATCATTTTTCAACATCAATGCAGATTTTTGTTTCAAAACTTATTCTTTATGCTTAGTTGGTGAGTGATAAAAATTGCAAGAGAGGATATTTTCAAAACTAAAAATTTTAATGATAAGATCAAGAAAATTAGGAAAGGATAGATTAGATAAAATCTACACATAAATTAAAATTACTCTTTCACATGAAATATTTATAAAATTTTATCATTAAAAAAAGAAGTTTAGATGTGAAATTCATTGAAAGATACATATGAAAATTTATTTTGATATTTTATTTATTGGTCTTATTATAGTGTATATTAGAAAACCTAAAGATTTAGTAGAATAATCATTTACAAAAATAAAGAAAAAGAAAAAAAATAAATTTTTACACAAGATGTAATATTATTCGTTATAAATATTTAATTCTTCTAGCTTTTTAAGGTTCATATAAACCATTTAGTAAAATTTTAAATACAAATTATGAACTTAAATCTACAAAATATAAAAAAATATGTAATATGATAATATAAAATGAAAAGAAAAGGAAGGGAAGTTACTAATGGTGATAGTTAATTACTAATACAAGAAAGAAAAAGTTAAATTATAAAATGTGCAAGGTCATAATCAATGAGAGAAGGAATAAGTTGAAACTCACTAGAAATTTTCATATTTATGTAAATTGTTGGCATATTACATTGTATAACTAACGATACAATGGTTACGGGTGTATGAAGTTAAATTGTTTCAACCACTTCAAGCTTCCTTTGTATAATTGTATCTCATGATCATTGAATAAGAGATCGAGCTTTATAGCTCTTCATAAACTAGGTCACAAAGGTAGTAAATTTTAGAAAAAAAGAAAAGATACATAGATAGGAAACTAGGATAGTATTCAAATGAAAATGATCTTAAAGGTAAGTCTCTTTGCACTATTATTGTTAAAATTATTCTTCTATAATTGAGTGCAATATAGATTAATTCACTACCCAATGTATGTCTTGCAATAAAGAACATTTTAAATTTCTAAATAAAAATAAATATGGGAATAATATATTTTACAAGTTAAAGGAACATAAGGTAATAAAAATAAATATGGGAATAACATATTTTACAAGTTAAAGGAACATAAGGTATTAAGTTTCAAAACTGAAAATTTAAAAATGTGAATATGGTTTTAAAATTAGAGATATATTTAGCATTTATTTTTTAAATATTAATTTAAAGACGAAAATTGAATCTATGTTAATAAAATTTGATTAAAGACATAAATCAAAATTATAAGTTTGTTGCAATTACTAAAGATAGTAATGATTTACATAAATGTTATGTTTATTTCAAAATTTGAACATATTAGTTTACTTTTAAAAAATGAAACAAATTATTCTTTGAGCCTACAAATGAAACTTAAAAATTATTCAATTATTTTCATTAAACCTATAAAATAATATAAAAAAACTTGAAGATAATTAATAATGGTCATATTAAGCTTGTTTAAAGATGATTAAAATAAAATTTAACTCATGAAAATAAATAAAAAGAAATGGAATGTAGACTATTTGAAGATGTACAACAATAATAATCCATGTTAGGAAATACTATTGATATTCTATTTTAGATCATAAAATAAGAATATTCATAAACTATCAAATATCCAATCTCTTTTACAAAGGATGCATTACATATATAACCAAAAGGCCATGAAATAAATAAAAATAGATAATGGATTCCAATTATACCCTAACCCCAACCCCGCTACCCCCTCCCCAAAATAGAGCTACAATTAAAAACAATTATTATTAAGATAATTTCCCCTTGATTCTCAAATAACTCAATAATAAGGGAAGATACATGTAGTTAACCTCTAATTTGGTGGGAAATCAATATATAATATCCCATTCTTAAAAAAAATTGATCCTCTTTGTTTGACAACAATTTTTAGGAAAACTAAAATGCCAAGAAATTTAAGGAATCAACTACTACTAATATTTTTGTTGGGTGATGTAGGATTTCTTTTACCTTAAGATTATACTAAATCAAACATCCAAGCAAGAGTTTAAGTTAGATGATAGAACCATCCTTCTAGCCTAAAGAACTAAACCACATGTATTTCCAAAAAGTTAAATACCTTTGTAATGTTTGTGCATTTTTCTTCCTCTACTTTGTGCTTATTGTTTGATTAGAAACAATAAAGTTAAATACATTTTTTCCTCTACCAATTTATTTTCTCATTTTTTCAAACTTCTTTTGGCCACAACCCTCCTCTTCTACATAAAGCCAATATAGCTCTTCGCATCATTTATTCCACCTTTTGTTACACCAACATGCAGACCATTAAAATCAAGATAATGGAATTAATAATTCTCATAGATGCTTCATCCTTCTCTATATTATGTCATTTAGAAATACTTTCTAATTATCCTTTTATGAGGTCTCCCTTTACTTGCTTAGCATGATGTCTATATAGGATTTGATCACTCGTGAGAAAACTTATTTTTCACACTCTCTCTTTTCTACAAAATAAATGCATATGAATTTATTTCTTCCATCAATAATTCTCATTTATTCTATATGATATTCTTCTCTCTTTTTTATCAATTATGGGATTTTTAAGATATCCCTCTAGTTTCTCATTATCTACTAGGTTCTCTAAAACTAAAAGGATTTATCACATATGGATCTCCAAAATATCTTTATATCTATTGTATCTTCATCTCTAATGTTGATTGATTTCACTATTACAATATGTATCCCCACCTCTTCTAAAAGACTACATTCATCTCCATTATAATATTTTAAATATTCTCTCTCTCATTGTAATCCTTAGTAGTTCCTCCTTATTCAAGGTAATACAAGCCAACATCTTCATCCCACTTGTCATATATTAACTTATCTCATTCCTCATTCTATTCTCTTAAAATCCTTTAAAAACACGTTTAGGAGCCTTCCATTGACTAATTATTATATTCACTTATCAAGGGAGTTAATATTTATATTTTCTAGTAGTTCTATTCCTTTGTTGATCTTCTAAAAGAATATCTTGCTCACAAAATGAATATTTATTTTTGTCATTCATCACCTTTTCATAACCCTTCAATGTCTCTTCTATAGTTCTCTTTTATTTTCTCTCTCATTATTACATGTCTGGTGCAAATAAAACATCCACCATTACTCCTCCAAGTCTAGCTCTTATCCTTTGTATCTTTCTTTGTTATATTTTATTTGATTCTATGTCTACTTTTGTCTTACTCTTTTTCTAATTCAGTTATCCTTTTTTTTACATCATGAAACAACTTCATGTTTACATCCATAACCATAACTATTCTAAAAAAAATATTATGAATCATGTATTCTCTAAATCTTAAAATTATTTGATATCAAATTCATATAGAGAAAGTGTTTGAGTCTTTAAGATTAATTTTTTAAATTACCCTATTCTTTTCCATAATTAGTCAAGAGCAATCAACAATATTAAAGTAATAAAAGATAGTGAAGTAAAGCCATGACAAGCTTATAAGGAAAGAAGATAAAACCAAGATTTTACTCATGAAAAAAATTTCAAAGAAAGAGAATATTGTCTATGTGTATATTTACAAAAATAAATAATTCTTAGTATTTCATTTTGGTCAGAAAATAAGAATATTTACAAACTATCAAAAACTATTATTTTTTTAAAGGAATGTACTACTTGTATATAAAAAAAAAATGTCATCTAAGAAAAAGACCCCTAATTTAATTCCCCAAAATATAAAAATAGCTATTTATTGATAATTATAGCCTTATCCCATAAACATAAAGTAGTATTAAAAAAATACTACTATTACTAAGAATATTTTTTCCCATAAATTCTTACCTAACACAAGAATAAGGGAAAATACATAGCCCCTAATGAATAGTGGGGAATCAATTGACTTAAAAAATTAATATGAGAATGTTATGGCATTAGTGTTAAAAGGAATCTCAATTATTGTAAAATTTTGGTATGGTGCATGAGTTGCCAAAGGTTTTATAAAGAGAGGAATTTCTAAATGATATGTTATGGGAAGTGAAAATAAGGAGAATTTTTCATAAGTTAATTTATGTATACAAAATATCCTTTTCATTTGATTCATAGTAATATAGTTGGTTTAATTCAAATATTAGCTCATTTAGAATTAAGATATTTTTTGACATTTATTAATGATTGAAAAAAATCTTGGGTTAATTTCCTAATAAGAATGATGAAATGTTTGAGAAATTACATGAGTTTAAAACCTTGGTTAAAAATTATTTAAAAAATTATTTTTCTCTTTCAACTCTCTTTTTTATTTTGACGATGGATCACATAGTGTGATCCAAAACGTTGATGCAAATAAACATAGATGGTTAAATCCAGAAAAAAAACCCCTGTCAATAATAAAATGTTTAATAAAAATGGAATAATGTATGCTTAATCTATGAAAGTGGATCTTAAGGTTTGGCAAAAAATAGTTAATCCTACCAATATTGTCAGAAGATAATTTAGAGGAAGTTTTAGAGTGTTTGAAATAATAGTGTCTCATTTTTTCTTTTTTCTTTTTGGTTATAATGGCTATGCTCTTATTCTTTAGGAAAAGGAAAGATTCAAGTGAAAGTAATATTATAATTTGATAGAGCAAGGAATCTAAAACCTATAAATTATATGATCTTTAAAAGGAATTAATTCTTTTACAAAGATATGTATTATGTGATAAACTTTCTTACACATCAATTCATGTTGTTTTAATTTTATAATGTCATAATTGATGATTATGAATACATTTAAGTTAATAATGATTCAAATACAAAAAAATTATAACTCTAAAAGTAGATTATGGTGGTGAAATCATAAAAATATAATGTAGTCCTAGTTGGAAGTCCAAATAAATAGAAATTCTGCTAGGTTACCTTAGATTGATCACACTCTAATTAGATGGATGCATCATTACTTTTTTAATGGAAACAATACTAGAGGAATACAATTTAAAAAAAAAGCTAACATTTCATAATTATTACAATAAAAATTCATAGAACAAGATTCTTTCTATTGTGTACAGAGGAATTTATAATGATATTTGCATACAAAAAATCTAACCATTAATCAAAATGACTAATAATATTATATTCTAAGAATTTTAAAATAATATATAAGGTAAGATAAAGTCCGTGGAAATGGATGACCAAGAGGGAGGTCAAAAGTGACAACCATTTTTCTGAAATCAACAAAACTTAAACTTCAATAACAAATTTGATATGTACCTATGGTGAAAATTTGACATTGTGATAAGAGTAAAAATGATAGTTCTTAGAATTGAGTTTATAAATTAATAATTGAAATATAACTTGTAGATCAATAGGGTTAAATTTTTGGAGCACAAAAAGTGTTCATATTTTTAACTTCAAAATATAACAAAGTGTCATGTGTGCTTCCTCTTGTTCTTTAAGTTCCACTAATTATTTTATAGATCTAAATAGTAGAAATTTGGTTACAATCATATATTATTATTGATATATTTTCCCTAATTCTTTAATAAACTATTTCCTAATTTTGAAAGTGAGCTCATTTTGAAAAATAAAAAGTTGAACATTCTCCCACTCTTTTTGAGAAAGATAATAAATAATCATTTTCTTTAATTTTAAAAATGAAACATAGAATTTGAAAATGTATTTTTAAAAATTTGGATGAGAAAAAAAAGTCTAGAAAAAATAATACATTTGTCTTAGGTGAAAAATGAAGACATTAATACACTTAATTAAACATCAAAGGCTTCATATATTTAGGTTTTATAAAAAATAGATGGTTAGAAAGATAAGATGGAACTTGAAATTATAATGATATTTTTTATAATTATTGTTTAAAATATGTAAAACTAATGGAGACCATAAAATTTTATTTGCTGCATGGTACAACCTATAGTTTACCTCTTGTACAATTGCCTTTTATGTTAATTTATTCTAAAGTTATAGCCTATCCTTATTAGCTATCCTCCTTCAAGGAATGTACAACTTGATTCATTCTAATTCAGTGTTCCATGGGTGTTGGGGACACGGGGACGGTGGGACGCATGAGATGGGTTTCAAGGATGAGGGGACAAAGGGCCTAAGTTTGGTGACGACAAGGGGATGATGACGGGGGGTGGCAGGGTGGTGGTGTTGATATAGTTATACATATACTTATAGTACTTGAAAAACTAGTTTTGAAAAGATGTATAATAGTATAACAGTATACAAATTACATTTCAAATGAAACTATAGGAAATTAGAAAAATTATAGCATAGCAAAATTTGTAATACTATATCTAAATACGAAGATTTATTGAATGCTAATTGCTAAATAAAAATTGACAAATGAAATTGTCAAATTGGAGATTCTATTATATCAAAAATATGAATATCTGATGTCATATGAGATATCACAAAGTCTATAAAGATGATTACATGATTCATCATTACAATGAGTAGCAAATTCCAAATAGTAAATACATATACTAATAGCAATAACATTACAAAAGACAAAATGCCAAAATGTCAAGACTCAAAATGTAGTGAAGGGAGGCCTCTAATCATCTGCAAAATCCTCATCACTGGAACTGTTGGACTCCACAAGGTCAAGATCCCTCAAGGTCACACCAACCAGCCTTGCATCTGAAGTGGTAGGATCATCCTTATCACTCTATGAAGGACCCTCTGGCTCCACATCCCATTGTGCCACTAGACTCTCTTGTACCCAAGTGTCTCGTGGTTCATGAGACACAAAGCACTATGTACAAACACAAGCTTCTCTTCTCTCTTAGAGGTAAGTATGTTCCTCTTAAGAGAGTGGATGAAGCTATATGTAGACCAATTCCTCTCAGTAGTTGCAGAACTAGAAACCTAGGATAATAGACAAATAGCTAGAGTGGTGGTCAAAGATTTTAGACCATGACAATTCCACCACAAAAGTGGGTCCTCCTATGCCATAGATTCTATATCGATCTTTTCTACATTTGAATAGCCTCTAAGAGTGGAAAATCTTCCCCACTTAGTGTGAATTATGTCGACATCTCTAGAATCATACATATTCTCTATGCACCTAAAGAAACCCACCTTCACCTCATCATACTGACTTAGTGTCACTCTACCCGGTCTAGCCTTGGACCACTTAGGATTCAAGGAAAAGGAAACCATATGCAAAGGAGTGTTCAAATTTTCCCATCTATGCTAAATAATTGGCTAGATGTACTCATTGTAGAATGCTAGAGAGGGGTCCTTCACTCGCACAACAACCCTCATCTGGTCAAGCATAGAATTGATGCACTCATACACCTCTCCAAGGTTAGGTGCATCCCCATCCCCATATCTGATAACTTGGAATACTAGATGATGGAGACAATGTATTTCTCATCAATCCAAAACACATCAATCTTCACTATCTCCTTCACCCTTTTCCCCTGCGTTGTCTTGGCCTCAACCCACCTATTCCACTCATTAATCATAACCATGAGTTGCAATGCCTCTTGCAAATCAATCATTCTCTCTGAGAGAATGAAATAGGATGCATATATCTAGTCTCAATTGGTTTCAAGAACTCCTTCTTCATGAAGGTCTTGAAGAGTGCATGTGAAGTGTGGTGGTTGTAGATAAACATCTGCACATCTCTCACATCAGTGACCACTCCTCTAATCCAACCAATCTTCCCCATGTCCTTGAGTGCATTGTTCATGGCATGCACACAACATGGGGTCCACCAAATATGTCTGTAGGTTGTCTCAATGAGACTCCCTACTGCTCTACACACATGGGCTACATCTGTGACTACTTGGACCACATTTTGTAGCCCAAACTCCTCAATATCCTCCTTGAGGACCTAAAACTAAAAATTAGCATCTTTGCGATGCCCTATACAATCAACTACTCTAAGGAAGTATGGGTCCTCTACACATGTGACCATGATGTTGATGAGTAGACGATGGCTAATGTTCATCCACTCATCCATAACTATGTTGCACCCAGATGCCACCCAACATTCCTTCATTTTCTCCATCAAAATATTGATCTTGGAATAGAACTTATCCAAGATTGAGGTCCTCATTTTCATCTCACCTGGTGGCACATATGATGTTCCTCCCTTTGTCGCCATAGACATCATCTCCCTATAATAAGGAGACCATGTAACATGAAATGGAATGTCATTGGAAAAGTAGAAATTCGCAATGGATTCATCTATCTCATCTCTCAATTGTACATTGAACATATCAGTTATGTAGTTACTCTGCGATGTCTGCAACTTGCGTTTCCCTATCCCCCTAGCGACATTAGAAGTGGAAGTGGATGGAGATACAAACATCATTCCTCCCATCTGTGATGCATGAGGAGAAGTATGTGGTGCATGATGGATGTGTTGAAGGGCTTCCCTAGTAGGAAAAGTAGTAGGGACTGGAATATTTGTGTCATCTAGAATGCCCCGAAGCATGTTAAACTCAATTCTATACCGTATATTTTTAGGTTCCTTCAAAAACTTACAAGGCTCCACACCTTTTCCTGTCTACAAAAGAAAGTGTGCATTCACTCTAGTGATGTTACCAAACCATTTAGTCCCACAAATGTTGCACTTCCACTTCCTTGTTCCCCCACCTAAACATGATGTGTCTTGTATTCTTGAAGTAGACTGTTTGAAAGGAGACTTAGGATCAAAAGCACCCCTAACATATTGTGCCAACAAATCTGAAGGGAAACCTATACTAGTTGGTGCACTCACCATGGAACTAGATTGGGCTCCAGGATCAGCCCCATGGTCACCCCCTCATTCTCAGGTTCAAAATTTGAATCATGTTCACTATAAAAATGGATTTCCATTTCATCCCCACTCATGTCTTCGGGGCTAATCGTGAAAGTGACACTGCATTTCACAAAAATAAAATAAAATAAAATAAGCCTAGTTTAACAAATTGAAATACAAATATGAAATTTTAATTTTGAAAACAAAATTTACAATTTATAATTTTATATTATTTAAAAAAAAATAAAAAAAATATTAAATAATAAAATTTGATGTTGAATCTTGAGAGAAAAATGATGAATGATTCATTCATCTTCATCATTTTCCCCTCAAGATTCAACATCAAATCTGATTTTGAGATGAATAAGAAAAAAACAAGTTTAAACTTTAAAATTAAACAAACAAAGAATTGAAAAATGAAAAAGAAAAGAAAAAAATGAAATTGTCAAAAACCCTACCTTGTGCTTGAAAAATCTCTCCAAAATACAGTAGAATTTCCTCTTCCTCCTCTTCTTCTTGCTCCTCACTCCTATCACACTTGCAATCACTTTTTTGACTCCTCCAATCAAACTTCTACAAGTTTTTCCTCCTCTTCAACTTACAGTTACAAAAAAATTCAATCTTTCAAAATGTGACTCAAATCACCAAATTGGATGGTTTTGTGTTGTTTTGGGGGAAGGGGTGGGGCCCATGTCAAACTAGGGTTACCCCTAAGCCCCAAAAATCAAACTTATTTTTATATTTTTAGTTTTTTGCATCCACTTGACATGGGGTGACAAGAGATGGCTAGACATCTCCCTGCCTCCCAAGAAACACCTAGGCGTCTCCCAAGGAGATGTGGAGACATGGAGGTGTCTCTCAAGGAGACTTGGATATGTCTCCACGTCTCCTTGGAGATGCAAAGATGTTTCCCCATCTCCGACAGAGCACCGGTGGTGGTGGTGGGATGGCAGGAAACATCATGTACCCATTTCCCTATCTCAGAAACGTCCCCATTTCCAAAATGTAGCCAAAAAGGGGGGGGGAATGTGTTTCTGTGGAACACTATCCTCATTCCTACCATTTCTCACTCACCCCTCTCAATACTTTTCTACGCATCCCACTATTCAATCTTACTTCTGTACTATTTATCAAGGGCTCTTCTTTATTGAAATTTGTAGCCTCCCTTCTCTTTTCTCTGCCATGCCCACCTACAACACTTCCTTCTCAACTTTATGTGGGAATTTGAAACAATGGTAAGTCTTGTTAATTTCCTTCTTAGCCTGTGGCCATTCCTCTCCCCTTCAGGCATGTCTCTTCCTCTTCATGGGCAATGCTATTCTTCCAAGCCATTTAAATGTAATTTAATTTTGATCATAATTTGATTTAATCTTTTTTGGTGCAACCATCCTCCAATAAATTTTATTTTATTACACAATATTATTTAAGTTTAAACTACTTTAGGATACATTCCCTTGAATGAAATTTTATGAAAACCAATGAAAAATTTCACAACCATCAGCATATAAATTTTTTACTTTGTGATATCGTGATGATGATGGAATAGTGCAACATCCTTATTTGGTGATTTTTCAAAGCTTAAAACTTTTCCAGTGCCAACATTGTTAAATGTGACTTGATACTTTCTCATTGAATGTCTCTACCACTTCAGAAGTCGCCTCACGTTTGCTTGCCAAGAGAGAACCAAGACAAACCAAAACTAAAATTAAATTACAAATATTTTTGGATGATGCAGATAACTCATTCACCTGGGATGCTCCTGCATCACTATCCTAAGGATGTTTCAGTAGAAAATTATAAATAAATAAAATATAAGGAAGGATATTAGGCATATGGATTTGAAAAAATCAACTTGATGTGTATTTGCATGCCAATTTTAATCTCAAACATAATGGAAATTATAAACAATAATTGATAAAAGAGCATGACATGCATATGCACATCATTTTTAGCCAAGATTAATGGAGGATTAGAATGAAAAAAATACATTTCTCATGCGATTCTTCATATCATTTGTAATTTGACCCTTATGATTTTTAGAAGTAGTCAATTTTCATCTTCCATACTTATAAAATATAAAAAATATGTAACTAGAACTCTGTAAATGGTTGAATACCTTTGGAATATAATACATCATTTTTTGATAACCCACTTTTTTCCCTCCTTCATTTATGAATTTTAATCTATAAGCATATTTTCTCTTTCTTTATGTATTTTATTCATAGATTTGATGAGTTTAAAATTGATTTCAAACAATAATTTTTTACCACTTTCATCAATTAGGACTTCTTTTATAATTTGTACTATATAATAGGTGGTTGGGTTAACAAATTTATGGTTCAAATTTTCATAAAAGACTGTACCATCTTGCATATTGTTTGTGAAGCATTAGGTCCTGCAAAGAGTAATTTGAAAAATGAACTTGCTAATTTGTTGAATGATGTATGGTGTGTGGGAAATAAGGTTTATATTATCTAATGCTTCTTCTCTCCACTTATATTTTTCTATTTTTGCACTGTTAGAATAGGGTTAGATTAGCTAATGTCTTTGTTTACTCTTTTTTTATATATTATTGTTTTAAAGTATTGAATTTATGCATACAAGAGATAAAACATAAAACTGTTTTGATTAGATTAAAACTGGAAGGGCCAGTACCCATTACAAAATGGTCATCAAGGCCAACAAGGGGCTCATGATCGAGGATGAAATAAATAATACTAAAGTCAGAAATCATAATACCAAAATCAAAATTTATTCTAATAAATATGGTTAAAAGTTCTTTCAATTGGGACATAATTGATTCTATCATTTTAATCCTTCAATAATTCTTAAGAATATTATTATTCCATTTGATCACTTTTGAACTAACAATATCTTCTACTAATCTACTTTTATTACCTTTGTAAATTGTAATCAAAAGAAGTCTCTTGAGGTTAACTATGATTCATTTAGTCGAATGTTTTCTATTGCAATGTATTGACGTGAAAAATACATGAAAATAATTCTAGTGGAGATGTTGTCTCTTTTAATTCCTAATTACATTAGTTTTCCTTTAAACTAGAGAAATAGCTAAGGATAAGGGTGCACATCAAAACATTACTAGGAAATAATATAGGAGCATAGATGAGTTCTAGCAACACTTTCTTACCTAGGAAGGCATTAATGCACATAATTTTTTATATTTCATAATTCATGGTACTCCAAAATATAAATATATCTTCTTCCCAAAACATAGAAAAAAGCTATAATGTGTCTTATAAAAATTGGGTTTTGTGTTACATATAGGATGCTACTTTCTCAAAACGGATACATAATATTATATTATCAATGTGGGGTCTCCAAATTTCATTTAGTATTTGAGTTGCACTTGTACATATAAACATGCACTTCACCTACATTGGATTACTTAAAGGACATGCATATCAATGGCCACATATGATTATTATGTCACATAAATTACTCCATTCATTTTCGTAACAAATTAGATTTAGATTTATCAATAAGATTTCAGATTCATAATTTATAATTATTCAAACATAATATAATTTTTATACAATCATAGAGGAGGAAAAACACCACCCTCAAAATGATGAGATCTAAAGGGGAAATTTTATTTCCCCTACCTTAGTTGACATGGATCAAGTAAATTAGGATAGAAAAAGTGAATTTTAATGAAGCATATATAAATTACTTAGAACCTTCAAATATTAGGAATTGACAAAACAAGGCATAAAGGTCTTCTAGAAATCTTGACAATCTCTTTGATTGGAATGATAGCATGATTGTCAGATGACAATGTGGCTATCAAATGATGGCACAATTGCATTGTAATCCTCTATGGACAAAAATTTAGAGATATCTTAGAAAGGCATAGAAAAACTTTGTGCAAGTTTTTGAATATACAAAGATACGAAAAATGAACATACATAATTAAAAATGTTAAAATAGATGTATTAAATGGTAATGCAACAAAAACAAAGTGGAAAGGTTCAAGATTTCACCAAAAGTATCCAAGAGCGTTTGAGTTCATTTTGAGAGATCCTTCCACTTGCACCTACACACATAAGACCAAAGAGAGATCTTGGGGGTGGTTGTTTAATATTTTTCCTCATTCAAACCCTTGTATTGGTGTTTCCACCTCAATGGACAACCTTAGAAAAGATTATAAAAATGATAATAGACATGAAATGAGATAAAGAGGACTATATTCTAATCAAAGGTAAAGATAAAATTCTAAGAAAAGACTCTTGAAGAGTCACCTTGTATGAGCACCAAAAGTGAAGCTTGATGGTGCAACAAAGGAGAAAAAAATGATAGCAACTTCCAAAGAATAAGAACTATTGTTGCAACAATGGAGCTTCCTCTAAAATCTATGGATGAGATTGTTTTGAGATATGGATGTAGCAAGAGGGAGAAAGCTAGCACTTCATCAAGAAAATGAAGAAGAAAGAGTTATATCTCTATTCCCAAGAGCAAGAGAGAAAGAATGGAGAAGTTCAAGCATGTAGAATGAAGAGTTAGATAGAATGAATGAACAATAAATGAGCTTGAATCAATAAAGAATGAGACTAAATGAGTTTCTTACAAAAGAGAGGGGCTTTTTGGTCTAAAAAACTAGTTTCAACGATTCTCAATGTAGTTGTAGGCTGCAAAAGGTGTTACATTGTCAAAATATAATAGGTACAATGTGCCAATAACCAACTTAGTTATATATATTTTGGGACACTAGCACAATAAACGTCTCTATGGCTTTCATTGGTCCATGGAAAAATAACACTTAGTAGTCGAGGAATAGGGTGTGCTAGGTGGTGAGGAATGGTTTTAAGATGGGGGAGAACATAATTATCTTAATCTATCTAATGAGGAAAACATATGGAATGTGAAATTTCATGAGGTACAATTTTTGACAATACATTTTACCCCCTACTTTAGTGAGCATATGTATCCAAGAGGAAGTGTGAGCTAAATAAAGAAGGGAGAGAACATTATACCAAAGATATGAAGGGGAAGTAGAGTCTTCTATCCATGCAGATTTTCCTCAAGGAAGAGAATCGAGTCAATTCGACATAAAATGGGTAGGCTATATCACCACAAACATGTTGCAGAAAAACATGTTAGGAAAAAAGAAAAGATTTAGACATCAAAGATTATATAGACCCAAGATGACATTGATATGTATCAGTAGCAAGTTATGTTATTCTAAAGACCGTACGAAAATTCAATCAGCCTGGTACTACTACAAACCATGTTGTAGGAAAACCATAGAAGAGAGACATAGACAATCATAAAGAAAATCTAGTGGGCTAACCCCATGCTAGATGAAAAATATGATAGCTAAATTCAGACATGATTTGAAAAGAGACATGATATAAAATATTTGTAATAAGAATGCAATAGTCCTTTCCCTTCCTTGTGTTACACAAAGGAATACAATTTATTTGAGGTCCTATCATAAGAAAGACATGATAGAGTGAGATAGAGGGATCTAGATATTTGGGGTCAGTATGATTAATATTGGAAATATTTGTATAAATGCATATGAATCTTCATCATATTCCCAAATATCCCAGATCTCGAAGAAGGAACACATGAAGAAAATGTAAAAATAAAAATTTGGGTCAACATGGCTAAATGCCTCCAATTCTTTGCATCATCCCCGAATATAAAAAAATAAAGATATTAAAAAGAGGAGAATGATGATACACATAAAAAAAGTGCATGATAGGTTTTTTTCACTATATATCTAAGCACCTACAAGATTATCTTAGGTCCTCAAGGAGAGACTGCAACATATACAAACAAGCACAAGGGAATACAAAAAAACAAGAAATTTTTTATTTAAAGACAAAAGATATTGCTCTAGTTAATTATGTCCAACAAGTCATCCTCTAGATCATAGGGGGAAGGAGGGTGAACCTACAATGGAATAATGACTAGGGTGATAATGGGGGTTGGAGATTTGACTACTTCAATATACTCATCTACTATTTCCAATGAGTCAAGTGTTAATGACTTCGTGAAAGTAGTTGGCAATGCTAGAATATCCTCCAACAATTCAAACACACACTTCTCTAGATAGAAGTGTGGTGAATTGACTATAGGTTGTGAAAGAGTAGGAGCCACATCGTGAACCTCTAAAAGAGGAGTAGTGACAAACTATGGAGAAGAGGAGATATCCTCAATGAGAAGAATAAAAGAAGAAAGAGAAGTGTAAGGAGTAGACTTCTTGTTGCGAGATTCAAGTATAGGGTCCTTCTCAATCTTATTCTTGAATGATAGGTTAAGATATTGAGATGTGGGAGGAGTAGGTAGGGCCAAACGAGACATGACCTTTGTGTGAGGCATATCTATGGGTTGCATAAGTTGAGGAACAATAGATAAAGAGGTGAGGAGAGGCAGTTCTAGAGAAGGAACAATGAATATCTACACTCAGGATGAGGTTAATCCATGAAGGGAATATAGGCAAGAAAAAGTAGAAACATAAAGGGAAGAAGATGGAGTAATTGAGATATTATATTATTCATGGCCTTTTCCACGATGTCGTGTTCCTTATCCATTGCATGCCATTGGTTCTTACACTCACATGCAAGTTGATTCTGATGGTGATGGGGACTAGGAATAGGATCCTAAGGAGGTACTGGGATGATGGGTTAATTCACCTTCACAGCCAGTATCGATGGAAGGACAGGCTCCACAAGAGAGACTAGAGAGGCCAAGGGTGCAAAATCCTTAACCTCGATTGCAGGTGCCTTTCCTCCTCGCATGCTTTGGGAAGGGGGAGGAATAAGAGGGACCCTCAAAGGATGAGATGTTGGGACCACATGCGAAGGACCAAACACATAAGACTGCCCACCCTTATTATATATAGCTGGGTGAGGGATATCAGGAAGAATAAGTTTGAAAACACAAGAATTTGACTTCGCCAATGTAGGGGCCTTTCCTATTCTCATGCTAAGAATAGTTGAAGGAACATAAGGCATCGTTGGAGGTTGCAAGGTCTACTTAGGGGAACATGATTTTCTTTAGCCCCTGACAAAAAAGGCTTAGAAGATGAAGCACATTGCTACATAGGAGTAGAGTAAGAGGGGATTTGAGAAGAAAAAAGAGGTGGGACCGAATAAGGTGCTAAGCCCTTGGTCTTGTATCTATAATATGTTTCATATATTTTAAGTCACCTTAGGGTAGCATGGGTCCCATCGGTGTAGGCTAGAAGTGGCCAAGAGAGAAACCCCATGTGACACTAGTGGTTTCTACCAACTTTCCTAGATAGTCTACATTGTTCCCTCATGAGGAAATTTAAGACACTTATGGATAACTGAAGCAACTACATTCATGGAAACTAGCCATAGAATGTTTAGCTTCACCTTGAACAAGTCAAATTTTGGTATCATGATAAATATTGTAGAGATAGATTTAGGTCCAATAAGGACTGACAAATAAATGGATCCAAAGGAGAGAGAAAAACCATCATGCATATAGATGGTAGTCTTGCATTCATCATATCTTGTTCTATATAAATTATTAACAACTTAGAGTGGCTCCTCAGTGACAATATTGACCTTGCTAGTAGGGTCAACCATAGTGCCAGTGATGATGTTACCATTTACCTGAGTGGGAATGTAGAGTGGAGTATACTCTCCATGGTAGGGTAAATCATTAGGCATAAAATATATATCATGTGTCTTAGCCTTTTGACTTAGAGGGAAGACTAGAATGATAGATAACATATTTACATACATGAAATCATTTGATGGTGTAGAGGAAGAGGAAGTAGTAATGAAATTGGAGGAATGAGGTGGTAAGGGATCTATGTAAATCTATATCTGGTTGTTGGGCTTAGCAACAAACTTATTAGGATTATTCTTTTTACTATCAAGGAAAATTTTACCATTGTCTATGTGGACCTAGATTACATGTCTTATATGCACACAATGCTTAGTGTCATTTTTGGGCACTTGATGGTATTGGTAGAGTTTAGACACATCATACTATCTAGGATATGGCTTGTTATCTAGAAGTGGTTTGATTTTTGAAAGGGTTATTAAGTTAACTTTTAGTAGTTTTTTGAGTACACTCAAGTTAGAATCAGATAGCTTTGTAAAGACCCAATTACGTTGTGACCTGAGCATATTATTTTCACTTTCTTGACGAATAGCTACTACACTAACTACTATCTTATTTATTTTTGACCCTCCACAAGTAGATGAAACCCCAAAGCCATCAATATATGAGGATGAGATCATTTAGCCCCATACTAAGCTAACATCTACTGATAATCTCTTAGTGCAATACACAAATGTGAAAAGGAAGGATATTTTACTACAAAAAATTGCTCCCTTAATGTCAGCTAAATATTTCCCATGAACATCCTCTAGATGGGTCTGTGTAAGATCATGGGGGTCCAAAAAGTGGCAATGTGAAAAAAAGGGATTTTTAACTTGCCCAAAAATGCAAAAATTCGCTGACTTGTTTTAGGCTCAGGTAGAAAGAACATGGTGCCATAACAAACACCAAATATAAATGGATATCTGTTTAGAATGGATGTCTACTTAGAATGGATATCCATTTAGAATAGATATTCGTTACAAACGAATATTCATTCTAAAATGGATATCTGTTTGGTTTAAGTTATTTTTTTTTGGGTTAGGTTTGTCATGATAATATTATAATATAATATAATATTTGATATAATATAATATTTTATTATATTATTATAATATATTATAATATTTATATTATATAATATTATAATATAATATAATATAATAAATATAAGTATTATATTATATATCTATATATCTATATATATATATATATTTAGGTGAAAGACACAAGGTCGATATAATATATTAATAATAAAAGTTGATTACATAATGTATGAATATTCCAGAGAGCAAAAAGAATCAAAATGAGTGTAGTTATTATAGGCACTCAGTTACCACCTATACTTCTTGTGCAGATATATACTACCCTTATTGAAAATCCCTTTTTGCAAATCTACTACATAAAGACCCGAATAGTAACTAAATACAAATATCTTTCCCTCCTATATTTCTTGTATAGATATTTACTACCCTTACAGAAACCCCCATATGCAACACTACTACTTAAAAGCCCATACATTAACATAACTAACATATAAAGGGTGCTGCCACAATAGTGGTTTACAATTTCTGGGAGGAACGAATTTCTGCTGAAATCACATATTTTTAGAAAATATAATGATTTAAGCCTTAAAAAGTTCCATTTAAAGAATTCCAATGGAGGAGGGTTTGATCAAACTACCTTAAATCAAACCCCCTTGGATAGAACCTCACTAGCTTTAAACCATACCTATAACAGAGTCTCCTTTACACCTATCACAATTCTGATAAAAAACCACTTTTGATTTACCTTTTGGGGGATCAAATGAATTCATTTAAAATTTATTTTTTGTAAGTATTTAGTCCTTATTATAAGCTTCCCAAAAAGTCTAATTTTAAATAAATTTAATTTTATTATTATATTTATTTTTTATTTCTTGTGAATGTAGGTTTTTCACCGAAAATCAAGCTCTCTGTTTTGCACATGTGGAAAAATAACAGATTATCAAAAAAAAGTAAAAAAAATATGAGTGCACTAGATATTGAAGTCCTTGATCTAACAAAGAAAAAAAATTTAATTTTGATACATACAAAAAAAGTTATGCGTTATATAGTTGTGCTATGTCTGAATTATAATTGGTTTGACTTCAAAACTTGATTAAAAAACAAATATTCAATAAAAAACTATCTAACCAAGTGGAAGCACTAGATAATGGAGTTATGAATCTAAATTCAAAATAATTATAATTTTATCCTTCATGGAAAAAAATTTATGCATTATACGGTGAGCGTCATTTTTTGAAAATGTTGTTTTCTGAAAAAAACTAGTTTTTGAGGGAGATGGAAAAAGAAATGCAATCTGATTCCAAAAATTTTGAAAAAAATATATTTATAATATATAGACAAAATTTCACGAAACTCTAGTTTGCATCATCTCCAAATTCCTCACGGTTTAGCCACTATAAGTGCCCGAACGTAAAGATTTAGTTAAAAAAATATTTCAGTGTCCAGTTTGGCCAAAAATTGTAAACCACTATTATGGGATCACCCTATTAAACCATGCATACAATAATTAGGACTTTTTAATACACGTGGAATCAGAGTGTTGACACTATCGGACCCGACATCAGTCCAAGATCCCCTCCATCCCTCTGATATCCTTGATCCAAAACCCTGACTCAAAAGCCCGACACAAAATCTTGACACAAAATCCTGACTCAAAAGCCTAATCCAAAAGCTCGACTCAAAATCCCAACACATTTTTAAAGATGGAAAATTACTAAAGTTTACTATTGGACTTGATCAATATTGGGAGATTGCATAGAAATGAGACTAAGAGTGGATATTGGGCCCAATATAAGTTCAACTTTCTCTTCGATCCCTTTGACATCCTGATACCCCAATCCACCAAAGGTGCCAACATACATACCAAATGAGGAGGCTAAACTTAGGCTAGTGAAATGTTTGAAAAAGCTCCTAAAATGGTAAAACCCACGGCTACAAAAGAAGTCGCATGAATATGCCTTGAGAGTCTCTACAACTCATAATATGGGTTGAATGCTCCCAACTCTATTGCAACTCCATGGTGGTCTCAACATACATATCTCTAGGAAACAACAATGTAGCTCATCCTTTCCTAGCTTTATCGTCCCTTAGATAATGAATACACTACCTAATTTTGAATAAAATTAAGTGATACATTCTTTGTCTAAAATAGCCTGTAATTCTAGAAAAGCTTGAATATTAATGTCATCTTGTGTGAAAAAATTTCCTTCTTATCACACCCCATATTGGCTAAACAATCTGCAACACTTTTTCCCTCCCTATACATGTGAGAAACTTGGTAATCATCAAATTCATCTAGTATATTCCTTACATTGTGCAAGATATATTTCATTTCCCAATTAAAAAAACTCTTTCTTTACATGCATTGGCAACTATCAATGAGTCACCTTCTATATGTATTGTAGAAATTCAGAGTTTCCTAGCAAGGAGAAGACCATGGAGAAGAGCCAATGACTCTGCTATGTTGTTTGTTCCTAGTGATAAGCTTATATATCTAGTTTCCTTCATGATACCTCTTGCATCCCTCATATAGACACTTGCTCTTGAAGTTCCTGGATTCCCTCTACAAGCTCCATCAAAATTCAATTTAATAAAGCCTTCCATTGGTGGTAACCATTTTACTAAATTCCTATCCACTTTTTCCTTGTAAGGTTGTTTCAAACTTCCTTTAAAAATAAATTTAATGCACTGTCACCTCTTTAAAATTCTATTATCCCATGATGAAAATAGAGAGCCAATAGTTTTGTAGTCTTACACCCACGCATTTACTACTTCAATTACTGATTTTTCAATGATTGCATGAAATGAATGGGCAGGAGCAAAAGTTCTCCTAAATATTTGTTTGTTTCTTTCCCACTAGATGGCCCATAATACTAATGTTGGGATGACTCACCAAATGCATGGAAAAAATGAATACTTGTAAAACACAAGCCATGATGACAAAAGATCCCATACTGAGTTTGGTAATGGCACAAAAAAATCAACTTTTCTAAAACAAAAAGTTAACAAGAATGTGAAAAGGGGCATTGCAAAAAAAAAATGGTCAATGTCTTCTAGAGTTTGATTACATAGGACACAATTGAAAGGTTCAACAATCCCTAATTTACCTAGCCGATCACTTGTAAGAACTCTTTTTTTTCAACACTAACCATGCAAAGCTGCCTGCTTTTGGCAAGACCACACTATTCCAACAAAATGAAAATGACCTCTGAGACTTAATTAAGTCATCCCTATTAAGGATTTCCTTGTGCTCCTGCTTGACTGAATAACATCCATCTTTAGATGGAACCCAAATTATATGATCAACTTTCCCTGAAAAGAATACTACTCTGTTGTCTAGAATTTGAAACAAAAGATTATTTTGTTCATTAGATATTTGAGTGGTTGAAAAATCCTTCCAACACATTCTGCCTAATGGAGCTTCAAATGAGCTAACATTAATTAATCTGGTCCCCCATAGCTGTAACAAAACTGGGCTAGCTGACTGCAAGTCTTGAAAATATTTCAAAGGCGGATGCCCATTCCATGAATCATCCCAAAATTTAACTCCATCCCCCTTATTAACTTCCCAAGATATATATGATGTAACCACTTTCTTGCATGAATTCATGGAATTCCACATGGCGGACCCTTTAGGAGGGTTAGAAATAGTGAAAATTCTTGTCATGACTTGACTATCTAGATATTTAGCCCTCATCAACATGCACCATTTAGAGTGTGGTTTAGTATACATTTTACAAATAAGTTTTCCCCCAAAGGAAAAATTACGTTTAGATATGTTATGTAGGTCCACTCCACCTTTAAGTTTTCCCTTTACCGTACTATCCAAACAAATTAGAAGAATCTTCTTTACATCATTCATATTTCCCTTCTAGAGAAAAATTCTTATAATTTTCTGAATTTTCTTTGTCACTGATTTAGGAGCCTGTAAGACTAAAATAAAATAATTAGGGATTACTAAAAAAAATAAAATAATTAGGGATTACTAAAAAAAATAAAAAATTTATAAGCAGGATATGCCTGAAAAGAGACAACCAATGGGCTTTCTAAGCACAAACTCTATTTAATTCTTTCAATGAATTTAGACCAGTATGTTGGCTTATTAGCTCCCATAAAAAATGGAATACACGGGTATTTACAAAGTAGATTTGCCTCCTAAAATCCCAACAGTCTAACAATTCTCCTTTTGATGGCCGCTTTGGAATTAAAGACGTAATTTTTTAATTTCTGGGAGTTTATTTTTTGACCCGACACCAACGAATACTTGTCCAAAACCCCTTTTATTTTTTATCTTTAGAAATGGATTCTTTCCCATACAATAAGGTATCATCTGCAAAGAGGTTATATGAGTCACTGGAACATTAGTATGGGGGATAAGGATACCTTTCCATAGACCCTGGTAATGTTTTTTCTTTATTGTTTTGCTTAAAGCCTCTATCATGATTATAAAAAGAAAAGGTGAGGGGGTCCCCTTGTCTTACTCCTTGTGTTGCTTTGAAAAATCCCGAAGGAGAACCATTTATTATGATAGAAAAGTGTGCACCTGATAAATAAGAGAGTATCCATTTGGGTATGTGCAGGATCATCATAGAAAAATAGGCGCTTAAGTGAAAACAAATTTAGAAAAATTAGAGTTAGGAAACTTGACGTAAAAAATTGAATAAGTTATCTATATTATTTAAAAAATATATAAGAATAGAATATGTAGCAAATTGAATGTAGTTTCTAAACTACTAGGTTTATTTTTATTTTTTAAAAATCTATTTGGTGAAAATTTGAAATTTCAATGTAGTAATAGTTAAATTTTAGGGAAAAATAAGAAGTAGGTGTCTGTCTGACCTCCCTAACCACAATAAAATGATAATATTTTTTTATAATATTTTATACATAAGTAGAGGACTCATGTCCAAATGTGATGCATATTTTTTTGTAATTTTTTTCTCAATAAATAATTAATTATGATTTTTTTATTACAAAATTAAAAAAATATAAAAACTCATATGTCTGACCACCTTAACTTGGTCAAAACTTCATAAAATTCATTTTTTCTTTCTTTAATCCTATAGTATGTGAAGCATAGAATGTGATGCATGTTTTGGATTCCAAAAATGTGACACCGTTTGAAAGCTATAGATGTTTTTCAATCGACCTATCAATCGGGACTTTACTTGTAATTCAAATAGAAAATGAATAATAATAATTTATTAAATTCAAAGTAAAACATAATTTATATTGGTGGAATGTTGAGAATTTCCTTTAAAAACCCTTTTCATTTCATCAATTTTGGGTTAAAAAAATGTTGTCAGCCACATACCCTACAAATACCCATCATATCGCCACTTTTTGGCCCATCATGATCCTGCACATACCCATTTACACCATTTTGTAGAGAATACAAACTTAGCTAGTACTTTCAACAGGAAGTTCCAATCAACTCTATCATAATCCTTCATCATATCAAGCTTGATAATGAAGGATGACAAATGATTTGTCTTGATAGAATGAAGCACTTCATGGGCCACCAATTCTCCTTCTACAGTTTCCCTCCCTAGGACAAAACCACCTTGCTTTGGAGAAATAATTTTGGGAATTAAATGTTGAAGTCTCAAATATATTTCCCTTATAAATATTTTGTAAATAGTATTACACAGAGAGATAGGTTTGAAATCTGCAAAGGTTTTGGGCTTCTTTATCTTTGGCTAAAAAAATATATTTGTAGCATTGAAACGCTTAATCATAGAACTAGATGTATGTGATTCCTCTAAGGCCATTAAAAAATCAAAACCCAAAACATCCCAACATTTCTGAAAAAATAAGGCTATAAATCCATTTGGGCTAGGGGCTTTATCTGGGGATAGTGAAAAAACTACCTTTTGAAGCTTCGATAATGTAAAAGGTTTCATCAATGTATCATTTTCACTTTGAGAAATAAGACATGGCACTAAAAATAGTAATTCATGCTCATCTTGACTCCCTTGGACTACAGTAGACTTAGGCGGAGCAAGAAGATTCATAAAGAACCTTACTCCTTCCTCTTGAATTTTCTTTACATTATGGATTTGGCTACCTGAGTCTACATTTTGAATTGAGAAAATTGTCTTAGCAACCCCTTTTTGCTGAGTTGATGCGTGAAATTTTTTGGTGTTTTAAATCCCCTTCCTTCAACCATAACTCCCTTGACTTTTGGTTCCAATAGATTTCCTCTCTCTTTCCCAATTCTTCCCATAACTTTTGCAAGTCTTTTTGTTTCTCATATGTAGCAGCATCTAGACCATTCTGTATAATGTGTTCATGGATTTCAGCTAGTCATGTTGCGACTTCTTCCTTTTGCACAAAGATGTTTTTGAAAGTTTTCACATTCCATTCCTTGATTTTCCCTTTAACATATTGTAGTTTTTTAAAAAACTAAAACATCTTGGTACCTTTTTGGATAGGTGCGCTCACCCACCATTGTCTTAGCAAAGGAAAGAATAATGGGTGATGGAACCACATTTTTCCAATTTAAAGGAAGTCCTATGCTCTAAATTTCCATTTGTATTTGTTATAGAAACTAGTATAGCATGATGGTAAGAACTTACAAAGGGAAAAATTTGAGAGGATAACTGGAATTCAATAGAGGCTCCAATTTTGAGTAACTAAAAGATCATCCAACCGCACAAAATTTTTAAAGAAATATCTCCTCCTATTTATCCATGTTAATCTCTCTTTTTCTAGTAAAATATCTCTTAGATCATTATCAAAGATGAAGCTCCCAAAATCATCCATTATTTTTGGAGGTGGGAAAATACCTCCTTGCTTTTTGTTGAGGGATACAATGACATTGTCAAATTCTCTTGCTACCACCACATTCTCATTCCCCAACCCTTATATTGTATTGGTCAAACTATCCCATAGCCTCTTCTTATCTTGATTTGTTGTTAGGCCATAAAAATTCAAGAGCTTGAATTGCAAATCAAAAATTTGAACACTCAATAATTGCCAATTGTTGTCAACCTTAATGATATCTATTGAAATTGGTTTTGAATTCCTTAGTGAGATTAAACCCCCCGAAGCCCCTTGAGCTAGTATAGAGGGTGCTTTCCATTTACCCCATTTTAGAACCAAAGCTTCATAGACATCATTTGATAGTTTAGTATCTTATATTAAAAAGATATATGCCCCACTAGCGTCAATATGGCACTTGATCTGGGCATGCTTGTTAGGGGCATTAATGCCCTTGACATTCCATGAGATGATCTCCATTGTACTCGAGGAGAGAAAAATGCTCTCTTCGGTCTCTTATTAATTGAAAAATTCCCATATATGGTAGCCTGCATCCCTACCTCTATTTCTTCTTTTAATTTTTCTACCTTAGACTTTCAACCTCTCTTCCCTAGATTTTTTTTAATAAGCAACTAGGAAACTGATGTTTGAGCTAGTGAAAATGTTTGAGAAAAATCAAAATCTCCCACCACTATTGTATCTACTACTGCCTTGTCCCCTTCACTTAGGTCATTGAGATAGAGATCTTGTGGAGGCAACATTTCAGTGTCTATCCCATCTTCCTCATTAATGATTTCATCAACTATTTCATCCATAAGCTCTGAGCCTATGGATTCGAGCAATTTTTGTGCAAGATCTTCCAACCTTTAAGAAGATATCTGAGACACTGCTGTTTGGATACATGGGCCTTTTTCTTATCCAAAATTTCATGAATTTGAATAGTATGAATAGGATCCATAGTAGTAGGTGATAAAAGTAATCATGAATTTCTCGAAGAACTAGCACATGTGCATTGTCTCCCATCCAATTAAAAAGGATTTGAAAATTTCCATTGTTGCAGACCAGTTCATGAATAATTTGTTGAAAGAAATACATGGATAAAAACACCTTGTTTTCATTTCCAATTAGATCCCCTACCTTGTTGCCTAGATTACTTTGCTTGGGCGAAGTAGTTACAACCTTATTTTGTGGAAGGGGTTCAGAGGCTTTGAGTTGATCCTCTAAAATATTTTCATTTTGTTTGGAAACCACTTGTGTCAATTGATCTTGGTTTTCCCTTTTGAAAAAGTCAAGATCATTTCCATTCTTACCTCTTTCCACTATTGATGATGAGTTGTGCTTCAGTTGATCATAAAAAGCCATTTTAGGTTGATCAAGGGTAGATTCAATCAAAAACTCTTCTACTTTATCCTTGCTTAAGCTAACACTATGGGGACACCCTACTTTCATGTGCTCAAAAGAGTGACATACCATACAAGAGTTTTGATGATTTTGATGATTTTCTATTCTAATATCCTATTCCCATATGCCAAATTTGGACTTTATATGGATTTGATTATGAAAAGGTTTGGAGGAGTCCAACATAATGCAAACCCTAACTGGTAAAGACAGATTTGCAAAAAATTCCTTATCATGCTTAAGAAAGATTCCTATTTGATTTTCCATATTCTCTATTAGGTTAATTTCCCTATATCCCAATGGCAAAGACTGGAATTGAACCCATGTTGGAACAAATTTAGCCATAAAAAGAGATGGATTAAAGTTTGGGGTCCAAGGACACATGTACAAGCTAGAACCTTCATAAATCCATGGTTTGACCTTGTAAATGGAATCTCTCTATTCTTTTGTGTGAAACAAGACAATAAAAATTCCCTCCTTCTTGTCCAAATAAAAAAAAATTGAAACCCCTTCCCATTCATCAAAAAGCAAGTCTTTCAAGATTTCTAAATCGAGAACAAGATCCTAGAACTTATAGATTATAGCTTGATGACGGAGATCTTGGACTTGATTTCAAAGCAACTCCTCCAAAAAAGTAATGATGACCACAATGTTTGCTTCTGATTTGCATTGCTCCATTAGGGAATTCTCTTCCATTGGACATTGTTTTGTTAGGGTTTGAATCTCTAATGGCTTGCATGAATAATCATCTTTTTGCTTCCACTGCAAAACTAATTGCACCTTTGATTTTTCTTTCTTCTTCTTCTTATTCTTCTTCCTAGGCTGATGTGCCTCTTTCCCTGCTCTGTCCTTTCACTCTTGTCTATCTGTTTGTTGGTTTTGGTTTTAAGGATGACAACCTTGCTCATCTCCATTTCCCTTCTCCTTTTTCCCTTCAACATGTATATGTTGAATTTTCAACCCAACCTGCTTGTTTGCTTTGATCTATGGATTGAAGGGAGCCCTCTCAGGGATATTTGTATGACATGCATGCAAATCATTATGTTGCATTGAACTATTTGGTTGGGGGATCTCCTATTGAGAATCTTGTGGAGCCTTGGCAGACCGAAGATCGACCTTAGAATCTTAGTAGAATCAGTCAAGAAAACCTAAAGTCTTCTCTAATTATCTGCCCTCTGAATCCCACATCGTGCCTTTTTAAGCCCTATTTGCATTAATTTTATTCCTTTGAGGGGGTATGTCATCTTCCCAAATGTCAAAAACTAGTCGCTTGTCTTTGTTAAGAACCCGATGAACATAAAACGACCTCTAGTTTGGCCTTGAAAACCTATGTTTTCTTACATGTGATCTATTTGTATGTTGACCTTGATGGCCACTACTGGGCCCCCAGTGTTGAGGAGCCTGTCTGGTGAGTCCAGATCTACCCCATTGCTGTAAATCCCCGTCATTTTCTACAAAATAGTCATTGGAATGCCATTGACGTTGCTGTTGAGCCATTAGATTTTATTATTCATTCATACTCCTTTATTACTACCATTTATATCAACGAATATTCACATCTATTATATAATATTATATTATAAATTATAATATAATATTATATAATATAATATAATATAATATAATATATAATATAATATAATATAATATAATATTTATATATATATATATAATATAATATAATATAATATAATATATTATATTATAATATAATATAATATTATATAATAATATAAAATTATACAATATTATATTATATAATATTACATATTATATATAATATGTATTATATTATATAATATCATAATATAATATAATATATATTACTATATAAATTTACACTCATACCATATAAGTTGGATTACCAGACTCAACCAAATAAAAAAACCAACATAAACTAAATGGATATCTGTTTCACTGTGCTTTTTAATATATTATAATATAATATATTTAATATTATATAATAATATAATATTTATTATATTATGTTATAATATATTATTATTATATTATATTGTAATACAATATATTATATATAGTATAATATTTATTATATTATAATATAATATTTATTATATTATAATACATTATATTATATTATATTGTAATATAATACATTATATTCTATTATATTGTAATATAATACATTATAATATATATGTTATATGGTATAATAATATATATTACCATATAAATTTACACTCATACCATATAAGTTGGGTCCTTGGACCCAACAAAAGTAAAAAAAAATAACATAAACTAAACAAATATCCATTTCTTATGTATTAAAATCACAAAAAGGAAAATATGAGTCATTTTTCATTGTGCATTTTCCTTGTCTACATGTTGGAGTATCTTAGTGACTCAAATATTCATTTGTGATTGGATTTTTTTGCTCAAATAACCCAAAATTCATAGATACTTATATATTTTAATGTTTTTTTAAATTTTATTTTAGTTTTACATTATTTTTTAAGAATTTCAGTCAAAAATAGGTTTTTGAATAGTTTTTTGTTTTGCATTAAAATAATTGTTTATTTTTAAAATTTTCATCATTAAATAGGCTTAAGCATGGCTAATCCCAACTATGGTCAAGATGAAAACCCTACAAATCCTCCTTCGCCATTGATTTCTCCATTACAAAACATGCCCACAATCCATGAATCTATCCATAGGAATTTAAATCAATTGAGAAACATATGTCAAACTTACGAGACACTACTTGAGCTCTCTGATATTAAATACACTTTAGAAACAATCATTTCGAATGTTGAAACTCTAAAAAACCAAGATAATAGGTTTGTAGAGTGGTAAGAGTCCCGAAGGAAATATTATGCCAATGGTTTATCATATGATGAAGTGAGGCAACTTGATATAGACAAGGCCCAACTAGCCCAACTATTCATCAATCCCAAAATAGGACAACCCATAGATGTGTGAAAGCCTAAATTTTTAATTAAATGGTGCACACATAGAGGTATATTAGATAATTTTTGGAAAAATTGGTGGATGGTTTTTTATAAACCACCCAACAACAATCTTGATGTCCCACAATATTTTCTATGAAAATTATATGTCAAGTTTTTCCTAGAGAGGCATGCCAATTACTTTGATATGTGATATTTCCAGGGTGTGGGTAGAGGGATTCCATAGGATAGACCCAGGGCACATCAAGTCACCCCACTTCTTCATGCTCTACCTATTTCTTCTTCAACTCCACTACCTTACCTCAAGATTGTTATAGATGTAGGGAGTTAGAGAATTTTGGCCATACATGCATTGAGTGATCATTTGATCATGCAAATCTCACATGTTGCACAACTGCATAATGGTGCATACCATCATGATGGTGATGCACATGGTACATCCCATCACGATGGTGATGCACCTGTTGTATCAGTTACTACAGGTACACCCTCCTCTCCGACACATATTTGTGTTTCCTATTACTACATCATGTGCCACAATATATGTTTGGGTCCTCTTCGATAGTCTAGTGAGGCTCCAATAGACACATCCGACTATGAGGTCCATGATATGTTAGATGTAGGAGTTGAGAGAGCATAGAGTGGACCATTTCAAGGAGAGACATTGGGTGGAAGAGATGATGTGGAAGCACCAGTAATACTTAAAGTAATTTCATATTTATCTAAATTATTACTAATATATAAATTATTTCATATTTTATAGAGAAATTAGTAGTAATATATGTTTATGTGCCAAAATATTTAATAGTTGCTAATAGAGGACCAAATTTTACAAGTGTAGGAGGCTACGCAATCAGCCATTTCATTTGGCCTAGAGACTTAGTATATAATATTATTTAAATTGTTATTTAGATATTAATTTTTGAAATCTATTATGTTTAAATACATGTACATAGATTGATAGTCTAATGTAATCTTATCTTTTTATGTAGCAACTTGGTACTTTTACAGCTATGTTGATTGAGCCTAACCAATTGGAAGAAGCTACACAACAAGTATATATATTTTTATATTCTTGACATTATGATTATATGTGCATGTGCATTTAAATTTTGTTACATTCTTGTCATTTTTTATATACGAAACTATCTTACCTGCTTCATCCATCATGAGCCCGTCTAGTGTATGGGCATCACAACAAGTATGTGTTTATTTTATATTGTAGCTATATACATTTAGATAGGAGTAGATATATGTTTAGTAAATATGATTATTTGTCAACAATTATATGTTAATTCATATCAATTTTATTTTACCTACTATAGTCCTCTTCCTGATTCAACAATGTGATGAATATGGGACCATTTTTTTATATGAGGACTCTTGATTGTCCTAAGGGACAATCATATGCAAAACATCTTGCAAAAAAGAGAGAAAGACTTGAGGTAAACAAGAATTGCATTTTTGATATAATATAATTCAATATAGTGATTTTGAGGTTAAATTGACAAATCCTAAATTATAGTATATAAGTTTCTATTTACTAGCCTATCTTGTCAACCATTCACATAATTAATCTAATTTTTGGTTTGAATTATTATTGTGCAAGAAAATTTAGAGCCACTAAGTTCTTTGAGGAGGCTCGATTTTGATGATCTAGCACAAGATTTGGATTTGATAGAGATTGATACATTTAGGTTTTGATAGATCTTGAGATGACATATATGCCACAATTTGTAAAACTTGTTTTGGGTTTGGCATATATGCATAAACACAATTATTCTACATTTTGATATTCGATCTAAGTTGTTCCTTGTGTGCATGTCTTTCTACTTTGAAACTTCAAAGGTGGCTGGGAATAGTAACTCAAGAAAACAAAAAACTATCAATATTCATTATCTAGATTAATGGTCTGATCATGATCCATAATCAAGGTGATAGTCCACATAGTCAAGCCATAATCAAAGAAACAAGAAAAGAAAGAACGTCTATAGTAGAGTCCTAGTCTTAGCATTAAAATAATCAATCTTTGCATTCAAATCTTCTCTTCTTATTCCCATACATAGGAAAGCAAGTTGATAGACATCAGTGAAAAAAAAAACAAAAAGGTGATGTTTATTAAATCTGTACAGTTACCAATACTGAGCCTGAGCCACACACCATCTGAAGTAGCAGCTTCTTCCAAAGTCGAGAACCAATGCAAGGCTGAATGAGCTATATTTTACAACAAGGAACTTTCCACCATTCCTTACTATGCATATGTAGCAGATATACAAAACCCCAATTAAATTATTGCTAATCCATAGTGCAGGATGATCACTATCAATACCTCTATTTTAAATTTTCTCGGGTAGAGCTACCACATTGAATTGACCCCTCACTCTTTCAACAATCATTTTTTTCTACTTGGTAGTCACTCCTCTACCCAAAATGAGGGATCCTATCTTCTTTACCCTCAGGCCGATATCTTCCACCTCCTCACTGTTGTATGCAGGTACACAATACCTTCACAAAATGAAACCATTGCTTCTCATTCATTCCCTGAACAATAATTTATTGGGTGATAATCCATTGAATAAGGTTTCTTTTTCCTTTTTGTCTTCATTGGAAACCAAAAGTAAGGCTTGGAAAAATCCACAATAAAGAAGGTATGCTACCATATAGGAAATTGTGCCACCTATCATAAGAAGTAAGCAAATCAAAAATTTGAAAATAAAAACCAAAATGTGGACAATAAAATGATGCCCCTGCATTAGGCTCCCCGAGGTAGTTGTTTGTGATTGTAGCTCACAAAGGGAGTTGGGTAGTAGGACTATCCTTCCAAGTTCACAACACTTGAAACATATCCTCACATGCTAAGATACAACTATACCTATCCCATTACTTCTTCCTTTTCTTCTAGCATATGGGTGTAATAGTTCCTCCATTACACCTTGAAAGATGTACACCACACATCGAACTTGGCTTCCAGTTTCCACACCCCATCTCATCATCTTCAACATATTTCATCCACTCTCCAAATAGCCTCTCATTGCTCACCTTTCCCATTCATTTTACATTTTGGGCTCCAACAATAATCAACTCCACTATATTGATTGACTTCTGCATACCTTTCCATATCATTCCTTGTATGATCTTCAACTATATTCAATGGGTTTGAATGCTAAGATGTTACCTCGCCATTGATGTATGTACTATTCATCACACCTCCTATCAGTACCATCCATTCTTACTCAACTGCCTCAATTCAAAAAGCTAGGTCATCTTCCACATTCTCTTTTGTTATCTCCACACTTGGTCCATGTAGATTCGTGCCCATGTATTCATCTTGACACTATTGTTCCAAACTCCCATGTATCTATGCATCCTTTAGAATAACAATGGCTACCCCATATTCATAGTCACTTATATCAACACATGTTGTTGGTTGTCCTACCTACAAATCATCACTGTTTACATCTGTGCAACCTTGAGGAGAACGAAGGTTCTCAATTACTACTATAACTTCCATCAATTGACTCTCATCCATTTATCAACTCCTTCATTCTTATCAGCATCACCTTACTACCGCTGCTATGGTTTTCCTCTTTTGATTCTTGCAAAGGCAACAAATTATGTTTGAGAACACCCATCTCAAAAGTGTAGGTGTTATGTCTCCCTTCATGTATGACACTCTGGTCAAAATGCCAAGGTCTTCCAAGTAGCACGTGACACACATTCATCGACATGATATCAAACACAACACTATGCTTATAATTTCCTATTTGAAATTCAACCAAGGCTTGCTCATCTACCAACAACTAATGATCTTCCTGTAACCAAGAAAAGTTATATGGTGTAGGATGTCTAGTTCTCTTAAGACCTATCTTATCCACCATTTCAATAACAATAATTGATCTAGGTGGATTTTTCACCAAAAATTGAAGTGATTCAAATGCTTTAGAAAATGATATGAGGTTGAAGTACTCGGTGAAATGAACCCAACATAACTTGAACGAAGCCAAAAGGAGCTCATATGCTCAAGTTACACTCAGTCAAAGTTGGGTCAAACTAGGTACAAAGGCTAGTCAGAAAGGAAAAAAGTCATCTCAAAATTGGTCAAATTCAACATCATGATGAAGAGCTCATTTCCACAAATCTAATGCCATTCATTTCATAAAAAATAGAGCTCATAGGACAAAGTTATGCCAAGTCAAAGTTTTAGTCAAAATGGGTTGACCATGTTGATGTCAGCATGATGTCAGCATGGTGACATGGCAGCACATGATGACATGGATGAATCAGGGTTGACACATGGTAGGTCATGCATATGTGGATGTTGACTATATAGATAGGACATGGACCAATAGCAACATGACACGTGTCAATGAACTTGTGCCACATGGCACCATGTAGTTGGCTCTAGTGTCAGTCAGTTCAATTGTTTTCTAAAATTATTTATGGTGGGCTTCAAACCCCCAACCTCCAAGCTTCTATTAACCACTACTACCAATCCACCACAAATCTAGTATTAGTCTATAAAAGGCATCAGTTACTTTTATAGAATAGTAAATGCTATAAGAGGAGGGCGGTGGTTTTGAACTGCTGACCCCTTATCCCCAGAGCTTCTCAACTAGCCAACAAGATCATGTGGACTTTAAGGAGTAAATTGGCCAAATATGTATTTAATATAAAGTGAAAGCCGAATCTCCCTATATTTAAATATTTAACCCCTAAAATAATTGATTTAAAGATTATTGAGATTATTAAAGGCATTTTTAGGAGATTTGGAGGATATTTTAAGGTGATTATTAAAGATTTAATATTATAAATGGGAGATATAAACAATTTATAAAATCATTTGGTTTTAGGCCAAAGTGGGAAAAAAAATTGTATAAAAAGGGGGGTATGGTCTTGTGAGAGTTAGTGAGGAATGTGGAGAAAAATTCCTATGTGATAGTGAGTAGTTCTAATCTATGCAGTGAGAGGCTTTATGTCAATTTGCTTTTACTTGAAGGAGAAGAGCTATTTGCAATCTCATTATCAGGGAGATGTGAGGAGACTCTGCCAAAGTTGCATCCTTGTAATTTTTTTCTGGAGCATAATCAAGGATTGGTCACTTTGTTGGAGAGGGACCCAAAGATGTAGCCATCTTGGCGAATTCCATTATCAACCTGTGTTTTTTCTTCTCTCTCTTTTCTCTATTTTGTTAATTTCTTCATGTTTCCAGATTTTCACCCATGGCTCAATCAGGTAGAACCCATTTATAAAAAGAAGAAATAAAATGGTACATTTTCTATTCCCCTTACATTGCATTCATATACACAAATGAAATAACTTGAAAGATTACAGAAACAAAAATCATCGCATTTATATAGATTCATGAAACATAAGAAGATTTTGCAAATTTCTTATGAAAAGTTATTTTATTGAATGAAATATTCATTTTGACTCACACAAGCCATGAGTTTAACTCTTATCTTATACAATACGAATCAAGGTTAACATATAAGTGAATAATAAAATGAAGAAAAATGCATGTAAGGAAGGTAACCAGTCATTGCCTGAGAATGACTTGTTCTATCATGTCGTCTTGTCTGACTGTCGTCTGAGTTGAGTCCTTCCTAGCTCCTTGATATTCCTATTTTTTGCATTAGTCAAGCAATGTATTAGAGCAATGCTCAAAGCAATGATAGATTACACACTATACATGATCATTTATCCATTCATGTATAAATTAACCTTAATCTACATCAAAAAAACATCCATATGCTAAATATATCAGAGAAAATATTTAAGCCATCGAGATAGCACATCAAAGTATACATATTTTTCTAACTTTTTTGCTCCATGTGCAGCTACATGTGCAATCATTTATCAGATTAAATATGAGTGGGGATAAATGAAGCTCCCATAAGGGTTGAGCCCAACTCATTATTTATGCACAACTTTTAAGTGTGCTTATTAACTCATTATTCAGAATAGTGAGATTAATGAATCTATTGGTGTAAATAAAAAATAAATGCTTAATGGAACCACAGTGTTATTAAGCCTGAGCAATGGTGTCTATCAAGTACAATCACATGGAGCTACTAAAGTATTTTAAAGATATTGTACTATGCATCATAAAGTTATTTTATATTGCAGAAAAATTCATATGGAAGTCATATAACTGTCTGAAGATAGGCACTGAGCAAAATAAAGGAGAGAGATGATTTGTGCAATGCAAGCTATAGGGGAAGTTCTATATAGTGCCCAATATTTTTCAGCTTTAAAAACAACATAAACACATTGATGCAAATAATTACTAAAATTCATTGTTAATCATCATATACATTGAATAGGAAAATATGATTCAGGAGATGAGCATGATAAATCATGTCAAGAGCCATTGAATTTTTTTTCTTTCAAGCACTGTAGGACACACTATATTTGAGTCAGCCATCAGTCATTTAAGGGAAGGAAAATTTGTACCCAAAAAGAATCATATAATTTAATCATGGAGTTTCCATTACTGTACTCAAGCACATGAGGACTGTCATAAGTTTAAATGAGGCTTATTGCTACAATGGGGAATAAACTAAATTTTGGGATGGCTTGAAATGTCTAGGTTTTTGGTTAGTAACCTTAGGTTATAAGGAGTGGTATAAGTTGTTCCCAGATAGAGTTGAAAAGGAGTACTTCACAGCCAAAAAAAAAAGAAATCTGGCAGTTCCATGAATAATGCATAGTACAATTTGGGATGATATGAAATCTTCAGGAAATGAATAGAATCAAAGAAAAGCGGTGGAGACTCAATATAATTAATCATGGATTTTGGAGGGTTTTAAACAAAAATATGAAGGCCACGGTCTAAAAAGAATAGAGAATAACTTAGGGCCATGACCATTGAGCTAGTTAGCCTTTGAAATTTAAGGAGAAACATACAAAATGCATAAAAATAACTTCAAGAATTTAAAAACTATAGAATACCCTTATTTATTACACTCTTTGAATTTTTTTTTCAAGCTTTTATTCATAGAAAACAAATATTATGGTGCAGACAGGTAAAAGAAAAACACATAAAGTGAAATGAAATCACAGAGTGAAGAATAAGCAAGGCCATGACATTGAAATGCAAGTCAAGCAATACAAAAGAAAGATATTATACAAAGCAAGATATTGAAGGCATGGGTTTATCAAAACCCAGAATACCCATGTGATTTTGATATAAAACTACAACCTGTAAACTAATCAAAATGCCATTAAGATGGAAAAGTGCAGTGAAAATTTCAACCTATATATGATAGAAACCCTCAAGTCTAGCAGAGAACATAAAGTGAAACTTTCAACATGGAGCAAAAATAAAATATATATGTGCTTCTCTACAATTTAAGCTTAGATTCGAGCTTTTCTCTTCAAAAAAGACATAAAATGACAAAAAATTGCTTACCAAAGATTTCAAAAAGCCTTTATCTATCAGAGATGATGAAAAAAGTCTTTGTAACTGCAACTTCACCATGGATACTCTTAGTTAAAACCTCTAGAAATTGCAAATCGAGCTTCACAAACCCTTATGGAAATGACATATGCTTCATCTAGAAGCTTCAAGAGTGAAAAATGAAAATATAAAGCATTCGTTGCTTTTGGGGTTAGGGTTAAAACCCTACTTTTTCCATCGATATGTGTGAGGTGACTTTATCACTTTATTTATAAAAAATGAAAAACATGAATAAAAAAACTATGGCCTTTTGATATCTTTGATATTTCATTTACCTTATTTTTGCTTTTATCAAGTTATGAAACTTTCTCTTCACATTTTTATCTCTTCATATGGCTGATGCCTTGAATGTAGCTTTGTATTTTTGTATTTATTATTATATTGTAAAATGTTTAAATCTAAATGATGTTTTATATATCATTTAATTTAAACATTATCTTTCAAATGCAAAATAGGAACATGTGCTTTTATGTTTAAGCCATGAATGGATAAAATATATGTTTGTATTTATGATTATGGAGGGTATCTAGGGAAGTTGAGTTTTGTTTGCCAACATGAGGAAGAAATTTAGGGGTGATTCATCACCTTGTTGAAAGAATATAGGCTTTATGACTCCATTTAAGCATTTTTAGATATGATTATGGTTTGATTAAGTCATGCTTGAATTTTTCAACCATTTTAAGCTCTTTTTGAAAAGATACTATGGCTATGTTTTTGGCTTTTTGAAGCCATCCGAGTTCATGAAGCTTCTAGAGCCTTATTTTGTGGAACAACTTGGGTGTTGGCTACTTATAAGTCTCATTTGTTACTCATTACCGAGTTAGTTCTGAATTATGCATATTTTAGCTTGGAGTGACTTTTACAGTCCTTTGTGACAATTTGGCATACTTTTGTAACTCAATTTTTTGAATATGATTCATAGTGGAGACCTTCATTATTTTTGGTGATTTATCTTGTCTTTCCATTCTTGCAGATTAGTGTATGTGAGTGATTGATCAAGTTAGTAGTGAAATTACTTTCCTCATAGCTTTGTCTCGCATGTTCATACCTTTCTGCAATTATTTTGTTCATGTAGGTTACTGATTGTGTCTACTTAATATATGTTGTTTGTTAATTGTGAATTTAACTTCCTTTTTTGTAAATTTCTGTATAGAGACCTATTAGTAAAGTATTTATGGATTAAGATATAGCAATGAATTGTGCATACTTAGGTATATCCCAATTTTGATCATTTGTGTCAATATTCTGTGATCATATTTTGTCTATTAGCATTGGTGTATCCCTCATTTTTACCTTCATTAGTATTTTATTTTTAGTAGTCTTTCTCCCTTTTCCCTAAAAAAGAATCAGTAAAGTAGAGATAACTAGCTAGGAATCCAACCTTCTCTAGAGGTTCTTATCCTTTTTTAGGTGACCCACAACCTAGAAAAGTTCTCATTTTTCTCTAGCTTATCGAGTTTCATAACTCAGTCAAGGTGCAAAGTTTAAGAGATAACACTTCACTTTAATATGGTTGTGTTAATTTAATTATTTCAATTATGTTTTTGAAACCATTAATTAAATCGTTGTAATAAGTTACTATTCATATGCAACAGTCCTAGATCCTAACTTTGGATCAATTGGTATCAGAGCTTTTTTGTGGCTAGTGTTTGTAGAGGTGAGTAATAATGAGATCAAAGAGCCAACGAGGTGAAGGCACACTTGCAGCATATAATCTTGAGATCGGGAAGCGAAAGTCCTTTCCATCAAAAATGTTAGAGATTGACACTGAACATGAGAGTTCAATGAAAGGGTATATGCAGGATCATGATGGGCCAAAAAGTGGCGATATGATGGGTATGTGTAGGGTATGTGGATGACAACATTTTTTACCTAAAATTCATGAAACAAAAAGGATTTTTAAAGGAGATTCTCAGCTTTCCACCAATATAAATCATGCCTTACTTTGAATTTAATAAATAATTGTTATTCATTTTCTATTTGAATTATGACTAAAGTCTTGATTAATAGGCTGATTGAAAACATCCATAGCTTTCAAATGGTATCATATTTTTTGAATCAAAAACATGTGTCACATTCTATGCTTTGCATACTATAGGATTAAAAAAAAATGAATTTCATGTAGCTTTGACTAGGTTAAGGTGGTCAGACATACGTGATTTTATATTTTTTAAAAGTTGTAATAAAAAATTCATAATTAATTATTTACTTAGAAAAAAATTTACAAAAAATAATGCATCATGTTAGGAAATTAGTCCTCTACTTATATCTAAAATCTTATAAAAAAATATTATCATTTTATTGTGGTTAGGGTGGTTAGACAGACACCTTATTTTTTCCCTAAAATTTAAGTACTACTGTATTGAAATTTCAAATTATCACCAAATAGATTTAAAAAAAAAAAAAAACCTAGTAGTTTAGAAACTGCATGCAATTTTCTATAGATTCTATTCTTACATATTTTTGAAATAATATAGATAACTTATTCAAATTTTTATGTCAAGTTTTCTAATTCTGATTTTTCTGAATTTTTCACCACTTAAGGGCCTATTTTTTCCATGATGATCCTGCACATACCTAAAAGAAACTTTTGAAAAGCATTCCTTGAAATGAAGTCCATGGTGGAGGTGCTCTATAGAGAAAGGAAAGATCGAAAGAAATTTGAAGAAGGAAATTCATCAAAGCGAAAAGATTATGGAGATCATAAAGACAAGAAGAAACAATCAAGAGATGGTGATGAACCTCCAAAATATCCTCCATCTCCTCCCTCTTCTCCCCCTTCTTCTCCTTCTTCTCCTTCTTCTCCTTCTACTAATCCTTTTAAGAGCACATCTAAACCTATTATTAAATTAGATGTAAAATTTAAGTTACCTAAGTACTGTGGGGAGTTAAATGCTAAAAAGTTAGATGATTGGATCCAACAAGTAGAAGTGTATTGTAGGATTCAAGGCCTAGTAAAAGATGCTTCTAGGATCCAATTAGCTTCTCTCTAGTTGGGAGGTACAACTCTCACCTGGTGGGAGTTTAGGATTCAAGCACAAATTGCTCACGGTAATGTATGTATGACTTGGATGGAATTTGTTACTTCCCTTAAAAATAAATTCTACCCTTTAGGTTATATGAAACAATTGACAATGAATTGGAAAACCTTTAGGCAAGCTAAGGGCTAGTCTATCCAAGATTACACCCATGAGTTTAGGAAATGACCTATTGCTTTGAAAGTCCCATTATATACTTAGGATACACTTCTTAATTACATAGGTGGTTTGCATTCTTACCTAAGACATACTATTCTAATGTTGAGTCCTAATATTATAGACGAAGTATTTGTCCAAGCCACTTGAGTACTTAGAGTCAAGGGGTAAGAACACTTTCAGTGATAATTTCTCAAAGAAACCATGTAAGCTTGAGGGTAAGCCTAAGGGTAAAGAAAAAAACAAAGGAAAAGGGAACAAGATAGCTATAGTGAAGAAGGAGGGTGCTAAGCCCACATGCTCATATTGCAATAAAGAAGGGCACAATGATTTGAAATGTTGGAAGCTGCATCTTGATTTGAAGCCAAAAAGATATGGAGGCAACAAAGATTAAAAATAATAATATTACAATGGTTAAATAGGATCTTGGATCTGACTTTGAAGATGGTTAAATAGGATCTTGGATCTTGATTTGAAGCCGAAAAGATATGGAGGCAACAAAGATAAACAAAATACTATTGCAATGGTTAAATAGGATCTTGGATCTGACTCCAGAGATGAAAACAAATTGTTGCTATTGGGATCCAAGGTAAAGGGAAAGGTATTATTCTCTCTTCTAATTAAAATGTTCTTAATGAAAGTACAAGTAAAGTATCATCTCCTCCTAAAGCTGATAAAAAATAGAATGAACTATTTCACATTCGAGTTGTAACTAAGCACACTAAGATTGACACACTGTTTGATATGGGTTCTCAAGTCAAATTAGTATTTGAAGAGGTTGTGAAGAAACTTAATCTAGCTACAACACCTCATCCAAATCCTTATCCACTTGGATGGATTTGCAATGATGCTCAACTGCAAGTAATAGAACAATTGAAACTGTGATTTGCTATCACTGCAAATTATGTTAATGAGGTAGAGGCAAACATAGTCCTTTTGGATATTTGTGGTCTTGTGTTAGGGAGTCCTTATCTGTATGATATAAAATCAATATTTTATTGGGGGAGAATAAGTATAATCTCTTTAGGATGGTAAAGAGTACATTGTAAGGGCACATAAGATTAGGACTAATCTTTCACTGGTCAATATTGGTCAAATGAAAAGGTTGGTCAATGCTAATAAGAACTTTGTACTAATGCTTGTAAAAGCCAAAGAGAATGATGTGTCTAATGAATTTAAGGGTTGTGATCCAAAACATAAAACTAAGTTGGTCAAAGTTGTATCTACCTATGATGACCTTTTTCAAGAGCCGAAGGGATTGCCATCAAAGAGAGAGATCTAACATGAAATCCATTTGCAACAAGATGCACCTCTTCTGAACATTGGCATGTACCATTTATTCATTATGCAGAATGAAGAGATTAAGAAGAAAGTTTAGGAGTTGGTTGAGAAATGGGTAATTTTTCCAAGTACCTGCCCTTATGGCTTGTCGATTGTGTTGGTGCCAAAGAAGGACATGTCATGGAGAATGTGTATCGACTACCGAGCCCTGAACAAGATAATGGTAAAGAACAGGTATCCTCTTCCCCGCATAGATGACTTACTTGATCAATTAAAACATGTTTATTTCACTAAGTTAGGCTTGCATAGTGTCTATCATCAAATAAGGATTGTAGAAGATGACATTTTGAAGACAACATTTAAAATCAAACTAGGGTTTTACGAGGGGTTGGTCATGCCCTTTGGGCTTTGTAATGCACCAACTACTTTTATGCATGTCATGAATGATGTTTTTCATCCTTTTATTGATGAGTTTGTAATATTCTATTTAGATGATATACTTGTATTTAGTCAAACTTGGGAAGAGCATGTAATTCATGTAATTTTTTTTTTGATGTTTTGAGAAAAGAAAAACTTTATGTACAAATATGTTGAAATGTGAATTTTCTAAGACATCCTTAGTGTACTTAGGCTATGTTTTAGGAAGTGTTCAATTGAAAGTAGACCCTTCAAAGGTTGAAGTTATTGTAAAATGGCCTAAGACAATTACTATCACAAAAGTCAAAAGTTTCCTAGGTGTAGTTCAGTACTGGAGAAAGTTCATCACCAACTTCTCTTACATCGCATTGCCATTGCATGCATTAACTAGTACAAAGACAACTTTCCAATGGGGAGGACCTTAGCAAAAGGATTTAGACACTTTGAACAAAAAGTTGAGCACAACACTAGTTCGGCTTTACTAGATTTACAAAAACCATTTGAGATTGAAACAGATGCAAGCGTGTTTTCCATGGGAGTAGTACTTATGCAAGGAGGTAAAGCAATATTCTTACACTCTAAAACCTTTACAACTGCAATATGTAACTATCCTACATATTGTAAGGAACTTTATGCATTAGTTCAAAGTGCTAAAAAGTGGAAACACTACTTAATGGGTAAAGAAATTGTAATCCACATTGATCACCAACCACTTCAATACTTGCACTCACAATCAAAGCTTCAACAAAGTAGGAACTTTAGGTGGATGGGTTTTCTTCAAGAGTTTCATTTGGTAATTAAGTATAAAAAAGGTTTCCACATTAAGGTAGCAAATATGTTTTCTAGGCCTCCTATCAAGAATGCTTTGGTTATCCTTAAAGGTATTTCTATGGTACATGAAATTTTTTAGGAACAATACACTAAGGATGAAGACTTTAAGGATATTTATTTAGCTCTAATTGTAGGAAAGCAAGTAGAAGAGAAAAAATACTATGTGCAAGATAAATTGTTGTATCATTTAGGAAAGCTTTTTATTCCAAAAGGTGAAAAAATGCAAGTAGTTAGAGAAGCACACACATCATTGATTGCTAGACACTTTGGAGTAAGCAAAAAAATGAATCAATTGAAAAAATACAATTATTGGCCTCATATGTAGGAGAATATAACCAAATACATAAAGGGTTGTATAATGTGTGCAACAAGTAAACCTAGCAATAGGAAGTCAGGATTGTACACACTGCTTCCAATTCTATCCTGTGCATGGGAAAGTGTTTCAATGGACTTTGTAGGGGGACTACCCATGTCTAGGAAGTGATATGGTTATCTATTTGTGGTATTTGATAGGTTCAAAAAAAAGTGTATCTTAATTCCTTGTAAAAAATAAGTCACAGTTGACCTAACAACACACTTGTACTTTCAATTTGTATGGGTTCATTTTGGGCTTCCTACTTCTATTGTATCAGATCAAGATTCTTGATTCTTGGGGGAATTTTTGTCTACTTTATGGGAACTCATGGACACCAAGCTAAAGAAGAGTACAACCTTCCATCCACAGACCTATGGACAAATAGAGGTAGTGAACAAGACAATTTTGCACTTACTCAGAGGCTATTGCAGTAAGCATCCCAAGCTATGGGATGAAATTCTACACTATGTGCAACATGCTTACAACCATGCAACACACTCTTCTATAAAAAGATCTCCATTTGAGACATGTTTCAAGTATCTGCCAAAAACTCCAATGGACTTTACTTTTGGGAAGGACAATATTGAATATGGATGCCATGATGTAGAGAAGGCTTTGAAGTTCATCCAGAAAGTCCAAACAATTCATCAAGCAGTGGAAACACAGCTGGAAAAGAGATAAGCCAAATACAAGGCTCGTCATGATAAGCATCACATCAATCATCATTTTCAGGTCGGTGATCATGTTTGGTTACATATCAGCAAGGAAAGGATGCAAGGTGAAGGTAAAAAGCTTAAGCCTATTAGATATGGTCGTTTTGAGATCTTGGAAAAGATCGGTACTAGAATTCCTTCCACCTTAATCTTCCTCCATACATGCACATCTACTCAATTGTAAATGTTGAGAACTCGAAGTTGTATGAACCTTCAATGATACTGGATGAGGAGGATGATATTAAAGTTCCATCTATTGATGATCTTTCACTTGAGTATATGGACGAGTTGCAAGAGGATGTCATCCTTGATAGGAACGTCAGGACTTCACAAAGAGGAGCTCTTGAATACCTTAGAGTGGGATTGAAGGGGATGAATACAAGCAAGGAAAAATGTATGGAGACTAGTAAAGTGAGGAAACTCTACCCTCACTTACTTTTTGAGTAATCAAGCTTTTGGAGGTCCAAAAGCTCTCTAGTGGGGAGGATTGATTGACGTGGATTTTTCACCAAAAAATGAAGTGATTCAAATTCTCTATAAAATTGTACCAAGTTGAAGTACTCAGTGAAATGAACCCAACACAACTTGAATGGATCCAAAAGGAGCTAATATGCTTAAGTTACGCTCAATCAAAATTGGGTCAAATTGGGTACAAAGGCCTGTCAAAAAGGAAAAAAATCATCTCAAAATTGGTCAAATTCAACATCATGACGAAGAGCTCGTCACCACGAATCTAATATCATTCATTTCATTGAAAATGAAGCTCGTAGTACAAAGTTATGCCAAGTAAAAGTTTTAGTCAAAATGGGTTGACCATGTTGATGTCAGCATGGTGACATGGTAGCACATGATGACATGGAAAAATCAGGGGTTGAAATGTGGTAGGTCATGCATATATGGATGTTGATTGTACAAAGAGGACGTGGACCAATAGCAACTTGACACATGTCATGGTTGATGAATGAACTTGTGCGACATGGCACCACATGGGCAGCTTTGGCGTCAGTCAATTCAATTGTTTTCCAAAATTATTTATGGTGGGGGTCGAACCCCCAACCTCCAAGTTTCTATTAACCACTCCTACCAATCCACCACAAATCTAGCACTAGTCTATAAAAGGTGTCGGTGATTATAGAATAGTAAATGCTATAAGAGGAGGGTAGCGATTTTGAACCATCGACCCCTTATCCCCGAAAGCTTCTCAACTAGCCAACAAGATCACGTGGAATTTAAGGAGTAAATTGGCCAAATATGTATTTAATATAAATTGAAAGCCGAATCTCCCTATATTTAAATATTTAATGCCTAAAATAATATATTTAAAGATTATTGACATTATTAAAGGGATTTTTAGGAGATTTGGAGGATATTTTAAGGTGATTATTAAAGATTTAATATTATATATGGAAGATATAGAATATTTATAAAATCATTTGGTTTTAGAAATTGAGAAAATTGTGTATAAAAGGGGGGTATGGGCTTGTGAGAGTTAGTGAGGAATGTGGAGAAAAATTCTTATGTGATAGTGAGTAGTTCTAATCTGTGCAGTGAGAGGCTTTATGTTAATTTGCTTGTACTTGAAGGAAAAGAGCTATTTATAATCTCATTATCAGGGAGATTTGAGGAGAGTGAACTACCAAAGTTTCAGCCTTGTAATTTTTTTCTAGAGCATAATCAAGGATTGGCCACTCTGTTGGAGAGAGATCCAAAGATGTAGCCATCTTGGCGAACTTGTTATCAACTTGTGTTTCGTCTTCTCTTTCTTTTCTCTATTTTTTTAAATTTCTTCATTTTTATATGGTTGTGTTAATTTAATCATTTCAAATATGTTTTTAAAACCATTAATTAAATAATTGTAATAAGTTATTATTCACATGCAATAGTCCTAGATCCTAACTTTGGATCAACAATATTATTGGTAATAATACTGTCTATAATAAGTTTGCAACACTTAAATTTAGCTTTGCACTTCATTTTGAATAGAGCCTTCCTTTGTACAAGTTCATGACTCTCCTTTGGCGGTTTCAAAAACACTCTTTTGAACAAAAGAGATTCTCTTGACTCAAGTTCTTCCTTTCTTGGAGAAAATGATCTAGCACTCTTTTGATAGATGCTTTCACCAAATGATTCCTCCTTTTAGGCCTTGTGTAACCTCTGTGGGAAGATTTTAGACACTCCCAACTCTTGTGACTCACATACTGATTACACTTAAAAAATTTACCTACAAAACATGTTCCTCTTCTTTGATAACCATCACTTTTAATAGATATTTATCCTCTATCCTGATAACCTCCTTTTTTTGACTTAGCTTTCCCTCTAGAGCTACTTGCCCCTCCATCTTGATGGTGTTGCTATCATTTTTTTGAATAGCCTCATCCTCTACCTCATCCTTGTTGATTTTACTTCCTCATCAGCTTAGACTCCTCTATCTTAATGGAAAACTGGTAAGCTTCCTCCAAAGTTCTTGGTGACACTAAACTCAACTCATCCTGTAGATTGTATCTCAACCCATTTAGATACCTTGCCACCTTTTCCAAATCTTCTTCATTGTGACCTAACCAAACCACCAACTTGTAGAACTCTTCCATGTATTCTTTTACCGACATATCCTTCTACTTTAGACTCTACAATCTTCTGAAAAGATTAGTTTGATAATCTACCAAAAGAAACTTCATCTTCAACTTGGTAACCATCTTGTCCCACAAGGTTATACTTTCCTTATTTTTCTTTAATCTCTCAGATTGTACATAGTCCCACCACATCATAGCATGGCCATTAAGCCTTGCATAGGAAAATTTCACCCTTCTTTCTTGTACAACTTCTTCATATTCAAAGTATTTTTCTAGATCATTGATCCAATCAATGAGTTCTTCTCTATTCTGGCTTCCCAAATACGTTGGAACCTTGATTCTTGGTTTGACTCCCACATTTATCACTACTTTAATCAATATTTCTTCCACACCTTTTGTTCTTATTGAGCTTCATCCTTAACTTATGGTTTTTATTCTTCCACAACTTCACTTACATCATCAAGAATGATTCCCCTTCATTGTGCATGCTCCATGGCATCCAACCTTGCCAAAAAATTCTACAACATTTCCAAAATCCTTTCTTCATAGCCTTTTCAACCACCACCTTGAGCACCTCCTTGTCTCATTACTCTCAGTGGCATTTAGTCCACTTCCCACTTTTCCAATCTCTTCCCTCTCTAATACCAAAATGATGTAAATTTGTTCAAGTACTAACAAACTGAAATTTAATGGTAAATTGGTCAATATCAGCCAAATTAGTGCTAGAGGTGGTTGGGAATAGCAACTAAAGCGAAAAAAACCCATCAATATTCATTCTTTGGATTAATGGTATGATCATGATCCACAATCAAGAGGATAGTCCACATAATCAAGCCATAATCAAAGAAAGAAGACAAGAAAGAACGTCTATAGTGGAGTCACATTATTAGCATTAAATTAATTAAATTGCATTAAAATATTCTCTTCTTATTCCTGTACATAGGAAACCAAGCTAATGGGAATCATTGAAAAAAAAGGTGATGTTTATTAAATCTATGTAATTACCAATACTGAGCCTCAACCACACACCATCTAAAGTAGCAACTTCTTCCAAATCCAAGACCCAACACAAGATTGAATGATTTGTCTCTTCCAACAGGGAAAATTCCATCATTACTTATTGTGCACAAGAAGAGGATATAAAAAAACCCCAATTAAATCATTGCTAATCCATATTTCAGGCCAATCACTGTCACTTCCTCGATTTTCACTTTTCTCAGGTAGAGCTCCCACATTGAATCCACCCCCTCACTCTTTCAACAACCATTTTTGTTCTAACTCGTAGCCACTCCTCTATCCAAAATGAGTGATCCCATCTTCTTTACCCTCATTCCAATAACTTCCACCTCCTCACTGCCACACACAGGTACACAATACCTTCCCAAGCTAAAATTGTTGCTTCTCTTTCTTTCCCTAAACCATTTCTTGGGTGATAATCCCTTGAATCGGGTTTCTTTTCCCCTCTTGTCTTGATCATCTACCTACATTAAGGCTTGGAAAAATCCACAATAAAGAAGGTATGCTATCATATAGGAAGTTTTACCTATCACAAGAAGTAAGCAAACCAAAAATTTGAAAATAAAAAACAAAATATGGAAATAAAATGATGCCCCTACATCAATAATCCATCTATGTTAGAGTTCATTCATATTAAGGTTCACATTCATTACATTCCATGAGACCACATTTCTTTGAGGCATTTTTTCAAACAATTCACTACCTTTTCTATTGTACCACATTTTTCATGCATATCTACCAAATCATTTTATCAAATAGTTTACTTCCTTTTTGCTATGGCTAAAAGCCTAAAATAGGTGCTTTTGAACAAGCTAGTAGGAATTGACAATATAATATGAATGACTTGAGCTAAGACTACTAATGTGACTATAGGAAAAGTTTCATAGAGATAACAACAAAGAGGAAGAGTGATAGAGTTTTCAAATATTTGATTACCTCAATATGTTGCATGTTGAACACTCAATTTTAGAATGCACATGATTTCAAGCTCTCTTGAATGAATTTACATTTGACATTATTTTGTTTTTTAAACTCCTGTAATGTTGTGGGAAGTTTTTTTTCAAAAGAAGCTAAAATTAATGAAAAATGCTATGAGAAGCAGTGTATAATATTTGTTGAGAATAAGTATTTGAAAAAATTACTCAAAGAATTGTGGTCTCATAGAAAAGGCAATAAAGATGAAAAGAGAAACTTATGATAGTCTTATGGAATTGATTCTTTTGATTGATTAAAAATTCAATAAAATCCCATACAACTTAATGAAATATATGTCATTATATTGTTCATTCAAAAGTAATATAATGATCTTGATAAAAATCAATGTCACTCTATGGTGCTAAACACACTATACAAACCATATGAGTGATGCAAACATAAAACAAAACCATCACAACTCAATTAAAAATCCATGCCTTTAAAACCTTCAAACTTAATAACATGTCACTAGATCCTTCATATAAAAGGTATAAAATCACCATGAATAAGAATCACTATCTTTCAATCGTGATACATTACACCATGGGGGTTTGATGCAACCTTCAAACAAATTCCTTACAACCCAAAAAGATACACGTTCATTAGATTTTTCATGTGAAATCCATACAATAATCATGATCAACAAATAAGAGATCACTCAACCATGATGCATGAACAAAAACTATATATGCACACCATATGAGTGTGATACAACCATTAAACAAAAAAAACACAACTCCATGACATGCATGTTATTTGACCTTCCATATGCAATTTTTATTATCGTAATGCACAACAATTAATGTTGCTAACCATAATACATGAATAAAAAAACTAGGCATACCATATGGGCTTGATGCACACTAGTCATAATGCACACTTCTCACAAAAGCAATAACACTCATATGATATTGTCATATGTATGTCAATCAACCTTGACCCACACCCAAATTTCTATATGAGTTTGATGCAATATTCAAATAAGAATATATAAATGTAATACAAATTTAATGCAATGTTTCAACAAAACCAAACATATAACAAAATGATATATATATCATCAATTTCTTCATGCAAATGTCATATAGTCATGTAGAAGCATCAATGTCACTCAATCATAATGCATGAACAAGCAACATTCAAAAAAATTTCATTCATAATAATTTGTAACCATCAACTCAAATCCATACAAGTTAGTGGCATATATGTTATTATAACTTTCAATCAAAAAGTCATAATCAACATGCATGAATAAACACACTAAGCACACCATAATGAACACTAGTTATGATGTATTCTTAACAAAAAATCCAAAATTGGCAGGATGTTGTCATATATGCCATTCAACCTAACACAATTTTTGTACTCCATTTCAACAATCAAAGACAAGATTCAATGGAATTCAATTATGATGTATTTACAAATGCATTGGACATGGCATAAAATTTTGATGTATGATAGAAATATAATCTACAAATTTAACCTTAATCAACCATTAGCCTACCTTTACCATCCTATCATTGTCATCATTGCTTTCATCATTTACCATCCTTATCTTCCCATCCAATCTATATCCTCTCATATCATATCCAATATTTATCATCTCTTATCCTATCTCATCACCCAATCATAATCCATATCATATCTTATATCAAAATCAATCTTGTCAAGAGTTTTTGAAATAAAAAAGGAATCTACTCTAAAAACACTTGAAAAGAAGTAGACCAAAGTGGATGAGATAGATAATGTATTGAATGAAGAGATTCTTCCTGCTCTCGAGAAGTTTCAAGGTGCCTAGGGTAGGTGCAAGAAGTAGGGTCCACAAAATGTTCAAAAAGTGGAAGTGTTTTTTCTAATTTTCAAAATTTGTCATAGTTAGACTTAAAATTTGAAGCACTTACACATTAAATGTTTAAAAAGTTTAGTTATATGAAATTTAGTATTTTGAGTATAGTTTTCAAATATGTAATTTATTCTAATACCCAGATGATACAAAATAATATTTAATATGCATGTATAAAAACTACTTTTTAAAAGTCACTTTTTTAGGGCCATACCATGCACATGTACGAACACCATAATTTGACATAAATAAAAGTTTTTTTCTAATTCCTTTTGGGGAAAGATGTATATTATAATGAAGATTGATGAGGATATTTTTTATATTTTTTTCATAATATTTTTTTATTTGTTATTTTTTAATTGGCCCTAATTTCTGGTTTTTAAAACCCTTGTGTACGTACACCATAACATGACCTAAACTTATCATTTTTTGAATTTTATTTTTTTCATTGTGTAAAGAATTGTTTATAGATTTTGATACCATATATATTTTTTTAAAAGAACATTAACAAATTAAAAGTTATTAATAAAATAATCAAATTTGATATTTCAAGTTCATGGACCTGTTTCCTCATAAATTAGTCAAAAAATAGAAAAAATGATCAAATCACAAAACAAAATACATATTTGAAAACAAAACATTGTCATATATAATGGGTTTTAATTTCACAAAATAATTTAAAAAAAAACTCATTAGCTATATTGCCAAAGTTAGTTTTTTCTCTTGAAATCTCCATGACCTTGTACTTTTAGGTATAAGCCTAAGTGTTTGGTTAATATGCATTTTTTGAGCCTAAATCCAAATGAGAAACATTCATTTTTAGTTTCAAACCTTTTGGAACAAGTACCCACTTCAAAACGGGTACCTATTCTAAAAAATGAATGGGTATTTGTTTTAAAGTTGAAAAATGACACTTCCCTTGAATGTGGTCCCAACTTCTTGCACTTACCCCTTGTGTAGTATGTGGAATGGGAAAATGGAAATGGAGAAGTCAAAAAAATTAAGAGGTTTTGTATTTGGTAAGAATTTGTGCAAGCAAAGAAAGTGAAGGATGATACTTATATAAGTAGATTTGAACAAATGAAGTCAAAGATTCTTAAACTTAAGACTTTCATGGAGCAAATACAATTGGAAATAGATTCATAAGGAAGAAGCAATATCAAATATAAGTGAAAAAGAGAGAATCATTGTGGTGGACACATGAAAGTATTCAAGACATTGAAAACTCTATCAAAAAGGAATGTTGTTGTCCTAAGCATTGATGACATAGCAACTGATCGAAAGCTCAAAGTAAAGGATATGAAAAATAAGTCAGAAGATCATGAAAATGAATAACAAGGGGTGTTAATAGGTAATAGTAGTAGAGATGAGGAAAAATGTGTGGATGGTCAAGTTGCATATGCAAAAGCAATAGTTGGAAGTGTTGAAATTGAAGAAAAAAGTTGAAGACTAAAATTAACCACTTAGAAAAGGAATTAAAAGATAAGAATATTTTATCATCAATGAAAAGGAGGTTAGTCTGCTCTAAAAACACTTGAAAAATAAGAAGACCAAAATGAATGAGATAGATAATGCATTCAATGAAGAGATTCTTCCCGCTCTCAAGAAGTTGAGGATATGCATGTGTAGATTCTTCTTTGTTCATCATGCAACCAAACTGATAGTTCAAACAGATCTAGATGGGTACCTTTAGGCTAGGAATGGTCTTGTTTTGTACCTTGAACATGTTGAAACAATTTGAGCTACATTGTACTGGCAATATACCTTAAGAGTCTAAATTGCAAAAAGGAAAAAATATTTGATGAGATGTTACTTGGAAACCATGTCACTTAGAAACATTTTTTCTGGGGCAACGAGATCACATAGGGCCCCTCTATAATAATCTCTCTCAATTTTTGATATCTTTGAGACAATGCCCATGGTTTTGAGTTTTCAATTGATGGAAAAAGGATCAGATGCATGTAGTGTAAAGTTACAAAGGGGTGTAAATTTTATTCTAGTCCTCATGCAACAAAATTGATAGTTCCAAAATGTTTGTATAGGTATGTTTGGGCTAGGAATGGTCTTGTTTCACACTAAAAATGTTGAAATAGTATGAGCTACATTGTATTGACAATATCCCTTAAGCATCCAAAGTACAAAAAGGAAGCAATCTTTGATGGGGTATTACTTAGAAACCATGCCACTTAAAAATAATCCATTTGAGGCTATGGGATCACATAGGGTACCTCTACAATAAAACCTCTCAATTTTTAATATCCATAAGGTGTTTTCTTGTGGTGTCTAGTTTTCAGTTGATGGAAAGTGCCAAATGCATGTAATGCAAAGTTATAAAGGGGTGTAAATTTCATTCTACTCCTCATGTGACCAAACTAATAGTTCCAACACATCTATATGGCTACGTTTAGGTTAGACATGGTCGTGTTTTGTACCCAAACATTTTGAAATAGTCTGAGCTACATTGTACCAGTGATATCCCTTAACAGTCCAAAGTGAAAAAAGGAAACAATCTTTGACGAGCTGTTACTCAAAAACCATGTCACTTAGAAACATTTTATCTAAGGCTATGGGATCACATAGGTCCCCATTACAATAAACTCTATCAATTTTTCATATCTCTAAGGCATTTGCACATGGTTTCAAGTTTTGAATTGATAGAAAAAGGGTTAGATGCATGTAGTGTAAAGTTGCAAAAGGGCGTAACTTTTGTTTTTCTCCTCATGCAACCAAATCAATAGTTCCAACACGTCTGGATGGGTATGCTTAGGATAGAAATGGTCCTATTTCACATCCAAACAAATTGAAGAATTCTAAGCTACATTGCACCGATGATATCCCTTAAGAGTCCAAAGTGCAAAAAGGCAGCAATCTTTTATGAGCTATTAAACTCAGAAACTGTGTCACTTAGAAATAATCCATTTGAGGCTATGGGATCATCTAGGGCCCCTCTACAATAACTTCTCTTAGTTTTTGATATCTCTAGGGTGTTTTTCTGTTGTGTCAAGTTTTTAGTTGATGGAAAAAGGGTTAAATGCATTCAGTGTTAAAGGAAGAAAATTGGTGTGTATGTTATGGCTTAGGACATAGAACAACAATTTTCTTCACTTCTCATTCAAGGAAACCATAGAGATCTCAATCCAATTATAGAATGGGAAAAAGACACCTTGAAATAGGGTGTCCTAGGGTATGATTAAAGACTAAGAGGTTTCACCACCAAGCTAGGGCTTGGAAAGACAAGAGATGAGAATGACATGCAAAATACTATGCAAAACCTAACTAAATGACTTAAGAAATGAAATTGAAATGTAGAATAATAAACTAAGAATGAGCAGAGGTGCTCTTGGAAGAAGGATGAGGAAAAAAAAGCTCCAAAACCCTAAAAAATTGCTATTTGATGCCCACTAGGATTGATACGCCAATTTGGGCGATTTAGTCCCATACTAGGGTTTTGTGCCAAAACTAGAATCTCATAGTGGTTGAATTGAATTCACTGAAACCTAAAAAATGTGTTTTATTGGGACTCATATGCCACAAGTGGTGTATCAGTGCCACTCTACTTTTTCAAAGGGTCAAGATCTAAATTTTCTCTCTTTGCTCTTCTTGCCACACTTTGTTTTCGGGTCTAAAACTCTAATGTGCAACCTGTAGGAGACTTTTCGTGATCTTGCAAGTGAGGAGACAACTCCAATAACTTCGTTCAAGCTTATAAGAAAATATTCAAAGTTCCTTCATTCTCCAATACAACTAGATCTGCAATCACACATCAAAGAGAAGAAACACTTGTTGATTTTCAGGGAATAGGGGTTTGCCTTGGTCAAACCCCATTTAGGTAATTAAACCAAATGATGAAACATGAACATGAAACATGAAACATGAAACATGGAACATAAAACATGAACAATGATACCTTGAGTGGTGTCTTGTAAATCTATAATCTAACATGAAGTAGCCATGAAGAATGCAGATCTTGATCTTGAAATAAGTGTAGAACAATGCTTAATCTTGGATCTTGAATGCTACATGACAACACTAGCTCAACAACATGCTTGATGCTTTATGATCTTGATATGATGATGGATCTTCAATTTTTGCAACAATTGATGAAGAAACTTTCCCTTGAATTCCTCAGAAATACTCTTGTAAGCTCTCTTGATGCTCTTGTGAAGTCTTGGAATGCATAAATCTTGATGGCTTAGCTTGATATCATGAATGAATAGTGAAATAATTATTTGAGACCTTGTTTATATAGGAAATACATCCAAATTACCATTTATTAGATCCCAAAGGCTAACATTCATGAAATTTTAACTGAAAACCCTGATTTCCCACTCAAAATCATAAAAAGGGGCCAAATAGGACTCATATGCCCAAGGTGGTGTATGGGTCCCACCAAACTTTTTTAGGTGGAAGAAATGTTGGGGAGTTGGAAAATTAAGTATATTTGTTGATCTTGTCGTGATTTCAGTTGAAATAAGCCTTAGGATGCATAATAAAGGGTCTTAAAGGCCTATTAATTATGACATAAAGGTCATGAATGCAAGAGGGCCCAAAATTCAATGTGAAGGTAAATAAATACACTTTATAACATTAAATTAAGGTGAAATTAGGTCTATTTATCTTAAAAGGGCCCTAAATCCAATGTGAATGTGTGAAAAAAATTACAACAATAGATCAAGGCAACATTAGGCTCAGTTTATCATTAATTATTCCCAAATTACGTGAAAATGTAAAGGGAAACATTTTTCTACACTACATAGTGTAAAAATTGCAAGGTGGTGTAACTTTTGTTCTATTCATCGTGCAACTAAACTAACAGTTCCCAACATATTTAAATGGGTATGTTAACACTAGGAATCATTAAATAAGTGAAATAGGTGAAGCATGTACTCAAATACATGTAAGTCATGAAATACACTCATGAATACAAAGTATATGCATCAAAACATGTAAGTCACAAAGTATACATTGGAATACACATAAGTCACAAACTATACATGTAAGTTGTAAAGTATACAATTAAATACACGTAAGTCATAAGTCACAAGTCATGATCAAAACCCATGCCTATAACATTCAAGATACAATTTACATAATACACATGATATAATCATTCAAGAATTGCTATCAAATATAGGATTTACAAAATTCCAAATAGGCATACAACAAACGACCCTAATACATAGTCATTTCCCACTACAGGAATGAAATAGATCATGCATTTCCTTTGGGGTTAGCTAGATGGAGTTTTGTTGATTCTTTTCTTTTTCAAATGTGCCCACTAGTCCTCCTCTCTTCACTCATCTAGAGATGCAACTTGTAGCATCAAAAAAGTAATTCGTTTTGTGCTTAATTTGGGAATAATTGATATAAATTTAACCTAATAATGCCTTTATTTAGGGTTGTAATGTGTTGTACACATTCACACTAATTCTAGGGCCCTTTTAACTAAAATGTACTTAAATTTTACCTTATTTAGGTTGTTGTAAAGTGTTGTATTACACTTTCACACTCATCTAGGGTTTCATTAATTAATTGTGGTTAATTGAGTTTAATTGGACCCTTTAACTTGAATTTAAGCCTTATTAATTATATTTTCTAAAGGACCTATCTCGACACCAATTAATGATATTGCATGACACTTAACTTGGAAAATTTGGTGTCCTAGAAAATGGTGCTAGGACTTGTTTGCATTTACTGATGAATGAGTCCTCTCCACATAGGACAACCCTTTCTTGGAATATTTAAAAGGATTTTTTAGTGTTATTTCACCTCCCTGAAGCTTGGTCCTATAAAATGTTGCTAGGACTCATTCACCTTTGGTGGAAAATGAGTCCTCTCCACATAGGACACCCCTTTCTATGAATTTTTGAGGTGGGTTTTTGATGTTTTTCATCCCCCTAAAGCATGGTCCTAGAAATTTGTGCTATGAACCATTCACCTTTAGTGGTGAATAGGTCCTCCTCACATAAGACACCCCTTTTTTAATTTAATTGTAGAAAGATTATAATGATTTTCAATCCTAGATTTGGTGTCAGCTTGAAGTATTTGAATTTTGAGATTAATATCTAGATTTAGTATAAATATGAGGCTAATTCACATAGTTTCACCTAAGAATTATTATACAAGCATCCTAAGAGTTCACAAGAGAATTATAGAGTTCACAAGAGCATTTTAAAGGAATTCAAAAGCAGATTAGTGAAGTTTATTGCAGCAATTCAAGGTCATTTCATCATGTCAAAGGAATAGTGCATTCAAGCATATTGTTGAGCTAAGATTGTTTATGTAGCATTGAGGATCTATTTTCAAGCATTGTTTCATATATTATTCATGATCAAGATCTACATTCTTCATGGCCATTTCATGTTAGTTTGTAGATTTACATTCCAAGACATCATCCAATGTATCATCATTTCATATTTCATGTTTCATTTCCTTATTTCATTGTTTTATCATTTGGTTTAATTACCTAAAAGGGATTTGATCAAGGAAAACCCCTATCCTCTAATAATAAAGTTTTTCTCCTCTTGAACGCGTGTTTATAGGATCTTAGGTTGAAGATCAAGTGGAGAACAAGATTGGAGCTAAACTGTTGAAGTTGTCATTCATATTACAAGAACACAAAAAGAAGGCTACATAATTTATTTTAGGTTTTCAAGAGGTGACCACCAAGGATCTGATAGTGTAGAAATCAAGGAACAAAACCCATATCTCATTTTTAGAAACCCTAACAAGGACCCGTTCGCCACTAAAGGCGAATGAGTCCTTTGTGACCTCAAAACAACCTTCTTGTAACAAGATACACATCATTCTAGCCTCTCAAACCTTCCCTTTTTATTGCAATAATAGTTAGGATTAGTCTTTGATTGTTATTTAGGAATTTTGGCCCTCATAATTGAGTGAAACATCCCCTATAAAAATTAGTGGTTTATCATCTTGTTCATTCATGGTGGTAAACCCTATTTTTCTATGTTTAACATTGTAGTTTTTAATCTTAGAGTCTTTATTCTTATCCTAGGTTAGATCTTGCATTCATTTGCATTGATTTAGATCTTATTTAGGGTGTCCTTTATAGTCAAACTTACATCTCATCTAGGGTTTTAGAATTGCATTGTTTTGCATTCTTTAAATCTAAAAAGTACAAAAACAAATAAGTCATTTTGCATATCATTTAGATCATATAAATTTTCATTTGAAAATTAAAAGTATTGCATTTCAAAAGGTTTCATATAGGTCATCATTTACCCTTCATTTCACTTACATTAGGTAATCAAATTCTAGAAATTTCTATCACAAGAGTTACAATTTGAAACTAGGCACAAAAAACACAAAAACAACTTAAAAATTGCAGTTTTCACCTTTTTAAAACCTTGATCTAGGAACCATTCACCTCTACTAGTGAATGAGTCCCTAATCAGACCTGACCTAAACTTTCTAGCATCTGAAACTCATTGCAAAACACCCTAGAATTAGTAAAATCATTACAAAAATCCTTATCTAGGACCTATTTTCCACTAAAGGTGAATGAGTCCTTGATTAGGTCTTGATCTGAGTTTTTTGGAATTTGAAATCTCTATTTTAGGCTTCTATTAGTTGTTGTTACATTTCTATTTAAGTTTTTTGATTTATTGTTTCATTAAATTCATTGAATCTAGCTTAATTTGCTTCATTCAATGTATTTTTAGAATTCAAAATGACATTTAAAACAATTCATTGTCAGCCTATTGCATAGTTTAATTAGAAAATTACCTTGTTTTAAGTCTAAAAATCTGAAAATGTTCACATTTATGAAACTTTTCACTTTTGCATACACAATGTTTATATTTATGAATATTTTCATAAGTTTGATAAAGGAGCTTTTGATTTTTGGATACACATTGTTTTCATTCTTAAATCTTTACATAAATTAGATAAAAGTACTCTTCATATTTGGATATACATTGTTTATATTTGTGAAGAATTGCATAAGATGTCTAGAAGTGCTTTTCATTTTTGGTCAAACAATTTTAATATACTACCTTTCTAAACATGCTATGAAAAATTCCATCCCTCACACTCATAAGAATGCTTTACTGAAAGAGAATACAAAGCTGGATAATCATGACAATCAAATTCAGTCTTCTCTAAATATCTCTCCTATTTGTGATGAAGATATTTTGGCGTTAGAAGATCAAACCAATGAGAGTTATGGGATTCCTATTTGTCTCTCTTCCCCTACCTCTCCTATTAGGTAATACATTGTTAGATACAAGGATGAGACCATTGACACGTCCCCTAATACTACTTTTCCTATTGCTCCTATTTGTGAGAATGATTTGATACAAGATAAACAAGAAAATCCAACCATTGATGAGTCCCCTACTAGTGATGAAGTTATTTTAGAAGAACCAAACATTGAATATCATGAACATCTAGTTTGTAGCTCTCCTAACAACTCTCATACTAGGGAAGATATCATGATGGAAGAAAATGGGAACTTTGAAAATAGTAATTCCTTAGATGAAGATGATGAAGTGACATTAGACTCATCTTCACTAAGAGATCATGAAAATAAGGATAAGTATTATAAGGTTATGCACATTAGATATCCCTTGAAGTACTCTCCTAATCCTAAACTTATCATTTATCCACCCTCACAACGACCACAAGTTCAAAATAAACCTGTGCTTATCTTAGAACCACCTAAAAGGAAACTTGATAATGATAATGTATCACAACAATTGAGTTTCAATACCACTACTTATACATATAACACTAGGAACAATCCATAACCAAAATAAATAACTCAAACATCCCTCCCATTTCCTAACCCTATCTCACTTGGTCCTCCACATTTTCCTTTAAAAAACAAAAAGGAGTATGATCGTATTGAAAAAATTAAGAATACTTCTACTAAGATATCCTTATGGGACCTTATTCAAGCCTCACCTATTTATCATAACATGCTTCAAAGTGCTTTACAATAAGTCCCTACCATTCCTAATGTGCAATCAAATGATGTGGCAGCCCAAATCCAAGCTATAACTTCAATAAAATTAGACATTACTTTCCATCAAGATGAGTTACCTTCATTAGAAGAGGAAAAAAAAAAAAGAATCTTTCATGATAGCACCTCATATTAATAAGATTGAGATAAAGAGAACCCTTGTTGACAATGGTTCAACTATTATTGTGTGTAGTGTAAGCCTCTTGGAGAAGATTGATATGGATAAGAGTGACATTGTCCTCAATTTTTTATCTATTCATGGATTTGATAAAATAGGAAAACAACTGCTTGGTGTGATTACATTTCCTATTAAAGTTGGAAAGGTTACATTGCAAACTCAAGTCCATATTATGCCTCAGGATCTCTCATACAATCTACTCTTAGGCAGACCATGGGTTTATGAGAAGAATGTGGTGCCTTCTACTCTTCATCATAAAATGAAGTATGTATACAACAATAAAGTGTACACAATCGAAGCTAATCCTAAGCCTTATAGTGCTTTATAACTTTAAAAAGACAAGGAAAATTATTTGAAAAAATTGACAACAACTATACAAATGGTGTATGAAGAAGAAAAAGGTAAGTGTCCTAAACCCTTCACAATGTTTTCAAAAGATGATTTGGGATCATTGAATTTCACACCTACATTCATGGGAGAATACAAGATCATAACAAAATATTTTGAAAAGGGAAAAGAAAAAGCAATAATGTCAACACAAAATTTGAAAGACCCTTCGAAAGCATCCACCTCAACCACTTTAGACAAAGAAACAAATTATACAAAAAAAATTGATGAAGCTAATTATGAACAACTACCAACTCCAAAAGAAGCAAAAAAGCTTTATGGAAAAGGTTGTGAACTTATGAAACAACTTGGATATAGTGGAAAAGGATGTGGTGCTAGAGAACAAGGTATTCGGGTCTCTATAGAGCCTATCAGGAAAGAAATGACTACTAGTATTAGTTATTCTCCCTTAAAAGAAACAAAAAATCCTTCAATCAATATCAACACTCTTACAAAAGACTCTTCTAAGCCAACTTTAACATTAGTACATCCTGAACTGATAGACACTAGTGGTCTTTGCTATTGTCCTTTGAAAGAAATAGAGAAATCTTCACTTAACATCAATTCCATCATAAAAAATACTAATGATTTTAATTTGATAGATTTTACACCCTCCCATAAAGGAGAGAACAAAATATCACAATCTAAAGAGTGTTGTGTAAATATGACATCTTGTACTAAGCAAGATATATCTTTGTTGCAAAATAGAGGAACATCTTCTACTATTGATCAAGAGAGTATCTTGTTGAGACTCCTCCAAGATTGTTTGATATCTCTCCCTCCAAGAACATGAAATAATTTTTATTACAAGAGTTCCTCTTTTGCATATAATTGATTTTATGGTCATTCTACTATTGAATGTAGGGCTTTGAGTAATAAAATTCAACATCTTAAGGAGTGTAGTGCTCAATCATTTTGACTCATCCTTGTCTTGAACTAAGTGGGGGAGAGGAGTTAGGTAGCCTTCTCCTCATATGTCACTTATCATTGTGTCTTTTGGATAATTGGACGCCTTCCATTTATATGTAAGAGCAAGCTTGGGATGTGGATGACATGTCTTAAGTTGGCTCACATGTGACATACTTTTCTTTCTAAGTTTAGCATTGTATTTTTGAGGGAATCCCTTCCTTCCTATTTCATAGTGTAGCTTTATTTTGAAAACATATGACTTGGCATAGGGTTTTATGAGGAAATATCTCATGTCTTAGAAGAAAATATTGGCTACTTTAAAGAAATTTCTCATAGTAATGGCATTAGCAATCGCTTTAAAGTAGGGGCATACATCGATGACATCTTTTGGTATATTTCATGGCATGATTTTCTTTTTTCTTGTGACATGTCCTTTTCTTGGTGGTGTCATTGGGTTAGATGTCATCCAAGAGTGTGATATTTCTAAGCATATGTTTTCCCTTAGTGGCATGATAAGAAATGAGAGGCATCCCATAAATGGCGATCTAATACTCTTTGACTTGTCCTCTCTTGGAGATATTAGGCATGATATTCCCTAAGAAGAATACCTTACATGAACAAAGAAAAATCCCTTTTAACGAAAAAATATAGACATGACATTCAAAAGCATACAAAAACCATTACATTGTGGTGCCTTATCAAAGTTTTCAAGAGGATAACTTTGGTATGGTTGGCCACCTTGTTGGGATAACTCACCTAGTGGACAAACTGAGGTTCTATTACCCCAAAGTTAGCAAACATGATTTTTACAACTCACCTAGTGGACAGATTGAGGTTCCACTACTCCAAAGTGAGCACACATGATTGGCATAACTCATGTAGTGGGTCCAGACTAAGGTTCCACTACCCCAGAGTGAGCAACATATGTTATGGATAAATAACCCCTTTCTACATTATGTTGGAATGGTTGTGCTTGATCCTTTGTTTCTCTTTAATTTTATTGGCCTTTGATAGGGTATGACTATGTATCTTTGTTATTGTTGCATAATTAAGTGTCTTGAATGCCTACTTTAGTGTGAGTTTGTCATGGGGGAAAAATCTCACTAAAGTGGGGGAAAAATGTAGTGTCAAAAAAAGTAACCCATTTCACGCTTAATTTGGGAATGACTGATATAAAATTAACCTAATAATGCCTTGATTTAGGGTTGTAATGTGGTGTACATATTCACACTAAGTCTAGGGCCATTTTAACTAAAATGTACTTAAATTTTACCTTATTTATGATGTTGTAAAGTGTTGTATTACACTTTCACACTTATCTAGGTTTTCATTAATTAATTATGGTTAATTAAGCTTAATTGGCTCCTTTAATTCAAATTTAAGCCTTATTAATTACATTTTTTGAAGGATCTATCTCGACACCCATTAATGATATTGCATGGAATTTAACTTGGAAAATTTGGGGTCCTAGAAAATGGTGCTAGGATCCGTTCACCTTTATTAGAAAACAAGTCTACTCCACATAGGACACCCCTTTCTTGGCATATTTGAAATGGTTTTTTAATGTTATTTCACCTCCCCAAATCTTAAACCTAGAAAATGGTGCTAGGAACAATTCACCTTTAGTGGTGAATGGGTCCTCTACACATAGGACACCCCTTTCTTTATATTTTGAGGTGGGTTTTTGATGTTATTTCATCCCCCTGAAGTATGGTCCTAGAAAGTTGTGCTAGGCCCTATTCGCCTTTAGTGGTGAATGGGTCCTCCTCACATAGGAAACCCGTTTTTGAATTTAATTATGGCAGGATCATAATGATTTTCAATCCTAGATCTAGTGTCAGCTTGAATTATTTGAATTTTGGGGTTAATCTCTATATTTTGTATAAATATGAGGCTAATTCACATAGTTTCACCTAAGAATTACTAGGCAAGCTTCCTAAGAGTTCACAAGAGAATTATATAGTTCACATGAGTATTTCAAAGGAATTTAAAGGCAGATTATTGAAGTTTATTACAACATTTCAAGATAATTTCATCATGTCAAAGCCATAGTGCATTCAAGAATGTTACATTGAGCTAAGATTATTGATGTAGCATCAAGGATCTATTTGCAAGAATTGTTTCATATCTTATTCAAGATCAAGATCTAGATTATTCATGGCCATTACATGTTAGTTTGCAGATTTACATTCCAAGACATCATGCAAGGTATCATCATTTCATATTTCATGTTTCATGTCCTTATTTCATTGTTTCATCATTTGGTTTAATTACCTAAAAGGGGTTTTACCAAGGAAAACCCCTATTATCTAACAATAAACAAGTTTTTCTCCTCTTGAATGTGTGCTTGTAGGATTTTAGGTTGAAGATCAAGTGGAGAACAATATTGGAGGTAAATTTTCAAAGTTGTCAAGTTGCAAAGTTGTCATTCATATTGCAAGAACACAAAAAGATGGCTACAAAATTTGTTTTAGGTTTTCAGGAGCTTACCACCAAGGATATAAGATTGTAGAATCAGGGAACCAAACCTCAAAGAAGGATTAGTTGAGTTGATACTTTTGAGCTTGAAACTCCAAGGCAACCCTATCTCAACCCTAGTTGTTTTAGGGTAGTAAATTCTAGAAAATTCACATTCCATTCTAGCTATCTCTTCAAGAGGTGGAGCTCTCAAATTTACTTTTCAATGATTTAGACTAGGGTTGACACCCCATAGATGTTGATCCAAAATTTCTTCTGTAGCAAGATGGGCCATTACTCAATCAATTAAATCCACTAGATATACATCTGGAAGGGTGTTCCTGAGGGGTAAACAACTTCATCATCAATGGGTTTTGGTTCTGCTTTTATCCCCGCCCCTTCTTTTTTTCCATCAATTCTGGGACTCTAGATTGTTGTTTTGAATCAAGGGTATACCACTCAAATTAGGCCTAGGTGGGCATTTTTGATAGGCTTACTTTCTTCAGGATTCATAATGCTACACCTAACCGATCATGCATGAATTGATGAATGTTTCTTGTGTGGATCCATCCCACTCAATGTAGCTCCATGTTTCTTGCATCGATGGGCAACCCTCTATCCTATGAATCTACATCAGTATGTGTGGTGGAAACAACAAGTGATGTGGTTAGTGCCTGGATTGATATTGTTCTTTGTGCAGGTGGTAAGATATGCCTAGCTACTCATGGGTGGGTGGTAGATATGGTCTCTGGCATAATGAACTTGACCCCGTTTATCTCCTCCCACCCACCCAAACATGTCACTATTGGTTAATGAATAGTTTCCATATGCACACGTGAAGGAAGGCTACACTTTTCTCCCCATTAATCCCCTTCATTTTGGCTACCCACATATGTTGTGGAAAAATCCAACTCCAACGTGGGTCATGGCACATGGTATGTATAAGTGTTAATTTGATCTCCACCAGTCCATCTCAATTTTAGAAACCCTATCAGGGACCCATTAGCCACTAAAGGCGAATGAGTCCTTTGTGACCTAAAAAATAACCTTCTTGCAGCAAGGTACACATCATTCTAGCCTCTCAAAACTCCCCTTTTTATTTCTATAATAGTTAGGATTAGTTTTTTATTGTTATTTAGGAATTTTATCCCTCATAATTGAGTGAAACATCCCCTAGAAAAATGAGTGTCTTATCATCTTCTTCATTCATGGTTGTAAACCCTATTTTTCTATGTTTCACAAATGATACAATAAGAATCATATACATTAATATATAGAAATTGAATTATGGATTGACATAACAAAATAATCACAAAAAAGTGATCATCGTGCTCTTCTATAATAGTAGCACATTGACGATTTAGAGTGACAAGCACTTGTAGCAACCATCAAGATAGCAATTAAACTACATGAAAGTATCATGAAAATTTTCAACAATAGACCATAGAAGAGCAAATATAATGTCAAATTTACTAATTTGTCCCATACCTCTGCCAAAGGATCAATATTGGCTATTGTTGCAGCAACTCCATGGTCCATCATGCCACGAACATCACAATATACTTAGAATAACAAATCTATATTATTCTAAACAACCTAAATGATAATGAAATGGTAATGTAAACTAGAAAATATGCTTATAATAAGAAATATATATTATTCTAAACAACCTAAATGATGATGAAATGGTAATACAAACTAGAAAATATTCTTAGAATAACAAATCTATATTATTCTAAACAACCTAAATGACAAACCTTAGCTGATCAATAAATTTAATTATTATTTAAATTAATCAAAATAAGATGAACAATATCATACTTGTCCCATAAAACAAACAATCCACTACTCAAGTGTGTCTGAAGGGTCATATCTTACCTTCAGATTATCGAGTAATGCTTCATGATAAACACTACTAATTTTCCATATTTCCTTTGTTCTTGGTTTAACATGATGTCTCAATAACATAATATTTTTTGCTATAACAAGGTGTGGATATATGAGAATGGTTTTGTGTTTCTCATAGTCTTCAAATGTAGGTATGCCATTCTTTCTAATCATATGCGTTCACAACGAAGCTCCAAAAAAAAAATTGAACCTATAGGATACATGAACCCATCCTCATATTTCATTGGTTGTGTTAGCTTCTTATTTCCCTATACACATTGTGTCAACCATTAGTCTAATACCTCTTCATTCCCCTATGGTGTTACAACTACATAGACATGTCTTGGTTGTACAAGATCTGAAAGATGGTCGTAGTCAAGCGAACTTTCCATTTCATCTTCTAAAGAGGATTGTGCTATAGGTAAAGGGGTTAGGTACTATGGAATCCATGTATCTACCCACTCACTTGACTCACATTTATCCCAATCACATTGAATAAAATTTTGAAAAAAAAATCCAAGTATCATGTCCATATGCTCCATACACCTGCATCTGAGCTTCAAAATGAATGCATCTTTGAAGATTCTCTAATTATTTTACATTCTAATTTGTCTCCCATTGTGCCCTCCTCAACCAACCAAAATAACTTGCACACTTGTGAATCAAGTGCCCCTCCTCATGATAATCCATAAGTACACCAATCAACAATAGATAGTGCATCATTGATTGTTGCACCACCTCTAATTTCTTGCAAGTGTGAAGATTTTGTTGCAAGTATTAATGTATTGTCATTGATGTCAATTGTTTAACTAGTTATCAACTAGTTTCTATTGTTATTGATGTCATGGATGCATGTTATTGGTTGTATATGTCGAGGATATTGAGAAAATTGTAATGAAGAAAAGTTGCAAGTATTCAATGGTTGCTCTAAGTTTTTCTCTAGGTTTTGCTCCTATGTTTGTGTGATTCACATATATTAATCATCATTGTTGGAAGTTTCTATATCTAGATTTTGGGGTTTTGGATTGTTGTACAGTGTGAGTTATGTTCACCAGTTGTGAACTGTGTTTTTCAGTGTCTTTGGCAAAGGATAGAGAGAAATTTAGTTGCTCTAGATTTCTTCTTGTTCGAGTCTTATGACTTACAATTTTCAATATAATTTTTTGAGGTGGTGTTAAAGATAATTTTATTATCTAGAAATATTGGACCATGCTAAGGTTGCATGTGCTCAATTTTTTTATGTGTTTTACACTGGTTTTTCTAACCTTGTGTTAAACACTACTTACAAAGTTCATGGAAGCATGTTGGGACTTATTTAGGTCCTCACTAAGTGTTTGGGTCGCCCTCATTCTAATTCCACCTTAGAATTTTTTTGGCACCGACCTAATTTGAATTTGAATTTGAATTTACAAATGGTGAGTGTGGTTGACTTTGGATATATTTCAAAGTTGAAGATGGTATAAATATAGGATGAGATATTGTTGAAAAGAGATACACATGCAAAGGAATAGATCTGTGAGATTGATGCAAGATAGATATAAAATAAAGTGTGTGGTTGAGACGATTAGTGTAAAATCTAATTGCAAGTTTCTAGAAGCAGTGAGTTGAAGGTGTACTCTATCATTTGAGCATGTCTGCAAGTGTGTGATAGAATTGTGGTGGAAAAATTTGTTGCATTGATATTTTTTTCTCTCTATAACGAATATCTTCTATCTTCTTTGTATCTGTGTAGCAATGAGCCTTCTTTGATAGTGATCCTTTGTATTTAGTTTTGATATTCTCTATATTGTGAGCTAATCCTAACCAAGGTTTTTCCCTTATTGGGTTTTCCATGTAAATCTGGTGTTATTGTGTGTATATGGTTCTTGATTCTTTTAGTTTCTGCATTTTCACTTAATGATTAATCATACTAGTAGAGTAAAAGATTTCTGAATGGTAATTGAATTAATCTTTGGTGAATGTTGTAAAGGTAAATTTTCTACAATTGATTCACCCCCCTCTCAGTTGTCTTGTTCAAAAATTGATATTAGAGCTAAGTACCTTGGAGAAGAGCTTAACCACTTAAGGAAGGTCAGGGATGGTAATCAAGATCACTATTGAGTGTCATAGGTTCGATGGGACTAACTATGAAATCTAAAAAATAAAGATGGAAGGATATTTGGAATACTATGGATATGATGTTGAGAAAGCTTACAAGACCATATATATTGCTCTTGCTAATGGCCCTAGTACTACTGATAAAATTAAGGCACGTGAAGAAAATAATAAGGAAAAGTACATTTTGAAGAATATTCTTTCATAGTCCGAGTTAATTAAAGTTGCCAATCTAAAGACTACTAAAGAGATCTAGGATGCATTGGAAACAACTCGTGATGAGTATGAAAAAATCAAAGAAGCAAGGTTATAGAACTTGGAAGAACAATTTGAAATCCTGCATATGTCTAAAGGTGAGAACATTAAATCCTATGTGCAAAGATTGGATGAGCTAGTAGGTGAAATGCGAGGACTTGGTGTAACAGTGGATGAACCTAGAGTTGAAAATAAGATTCTTAGAACTCTTCCCAATGTGTATAGTGAAAATTTATCTACTATTGAAGAATATGTGGATTACAAGACTTATACTAAAGATTAGTTGTTGGGTACTCTAACATCTTATGAAATGAGAAAACCAAATTTGAGGAATGGATCCAAATTAGAAATTGATTTTAAGGCTACATGTAGTGAATATTTGGATGAAGAGAACCTTGATGAAGTAGACGCTAACTTTGTGAGAAGGATGGAAATAGGTTTTGGTAAGTATGAAGGTAAGTTACCTTTTAAATGCTTTAGCTATGGAGGAATTGGTCATTATGCTTCAAGATGTCTAGAAAGAGCTAAGAAGAATAAACAAAATAGATTAAGCAAAAAAAAGAAAAGGAAAGAAGATCAATAGAGTATATTATGTGAATGAAGATGCTAGTATTTCTGATGAAGAATATGATTATGGAGATTTTGATGACAACAAATGCTTGTTCTTGGCTATAGAAGATGAATCTACTTCTACTAATATTGAAAGACCGTTGAAATAAAATGCACCAGAAAAGAGTGAAGGTACAGTAATTTTTGCTCTTCATGCTAAACAAGAAAAAAACTATTGGGTTGTTAATAGTGGTAGTTCACATCGCATGACTGGTGATAAGAGTAAGTTTTTTAAACTCAAAAATTATGATGTTGGTTTAGTTAAATTCAAAGATGATACTGCCCGGCTAAGATTTTCGGAATAGGTTTAGTAAGTTTTGATGGCAAGTATAATACTGATGATGTCTACTATGTGAAGGGTTTAATGCGTAATCTTTTAAGTGTTGGAAAAATGTGTAGTAAAGGATATAATCTTGTATTTGAGGATGAATATGTGAAATTAGGAAAGAATTTGGAACAGTGATTGCTGCTGGTAAGAAGTCTAAAGGAACATTTATCAACTTAAGGGTGCTAATGGACATTGGTTTATGACTCAGATTAATGAAAGTTGGTTATGGCATTGAAGGATATATCATATGAATTTTTATAACTTGGAAAGAATTAGTGTTGTGCATGCTATAAGAGATTTACCAAGGATTACAAAGCATGTTAATGCTATTTGCAAGAATTGTCAATTTGAAAAGTAAACTAAAAACAACTTCATATCAAAGGAACAATCTACTACTAGACTACTAGATTTGATTCATACAAATCTCTATGGTCCTACAAGAGTAAGAAGTATACAAGGTGAAAGGTATTTTATGATTTTGATTGATGATTACTCTAAATACACATGGGTTACATTTCTTGTAGAGAAATCAAATGCTTAAAAATGATTCAAGGCATTTAAAGCTATGGTTGAAAAATAAAGCAAATTTGAGAATAAAATGATAAGGTTTGACAGAGGTGGTGAATCTACCTCGAATTATTTTAACATGTTTTGTGAAGTTCATGGATAAAAAGGAAATTATCTACTCCTATAACTCCTTAGCAAGAATGGAGTTTTTGAAAGGAAAAACAAAACGATTAAGGAAGCTACTAGGTCAATTATTACTGAGGCAAGTCTACCAAAAGTTTATTGGAGAGAGTCTATTCATACAACTGTTTATGTGTTCAATCGAGTTCAAGAAAAAGGCTAATAGTACAAAGACTCCCTATGAGCTATGGTGTGGAAGAATTCCTACAGTCAATAATTTCAAGGTATTTGGAAGCAAATGTTATATCAGAAGGGACACTAGTAGAATTTGGAAAATAAATGACTAGGTGACTAAAAATTTTAGTCACAACAACTAAAAATGACTAAATTCTACTCATTTTTTGCAAATCAGCTACAAATGACTAATTTGGTCATTGACTAAAAATTATTCAGTCACACAAATAAAAATGACTAAATATCTAGTCATTTATTTAGTCACAATCAATTTGAATAAATCATTTAAGGAACCAAGAATATAGCCCTCCAAAATAATCTAAAACTTTAATAAACATACCCTAAAACTATTGTTGAAATCTTATTTTCAGGCGTAGACTGCCATAATGGAGTTTTCATTTTAATAAACATACTCTAAAACCTTCATCAAAACATTATTTTCAGGCGTAGCCTGCCATAATGGAGAAGTCTTCCAATAAAGAATGACAAAGAACAATGAGATGTGCGCAATAGGAGGCATAGGATTCATTGATGCTTATCTCATTCCTTCTCTACTTAACAAGGGTTACATTGTTCGTGATACTATTTGTAATAAAAGTATTTAATTGACATATATTTCATAATCTCAAATTCCTTCAGATGCTTTTGAAGTATCAATGTATCCTATATAGGGTTAAGAATGATTTATTTTAATTTTAAAAAATAAATCAAATGCTTTTGAAGTATCAATGTATCCTATATAGGGTTTATAATGATTTATTTTAATTAAAATAAATAAATAAATGATGCATTTTCCTATAATTAGATAATGTGGAGTGTTGGCCTTGTCGTTGCACCAAAAGGTCGACTTGTCAATACTTGATACAAGCTTCAGATAAGATCCACAAGAGGCAATTAAATCATGTCACAAACCCAATTGTCATGTTGGACAAGGAAGACCAAGGGACACACCATCTTGCAAAAATCCCCCCAACATAAGCAGGGGGTTTGAACCTGTGACCTCCACTCTTATACTAATTGTTGGCCTTGCCATTGTACCAAAATGTCGACTTATCAATGCTTGATACAAGCTTCAGATAAGATGCATAGGAGGTAGTTAAACCATATCACAAACCCAAGCCCCATGTTGGACAAGGAAGACCAAGGGACACACCATCCTGCAACATGGAGATCTCCTAAATCTTCCCCAACACACTATCCTCTTTGGGATTATATTCACTACTCCAGCTACTAGGGTTTGGCATGTGACATCTTTAATATCTTCATTGTTGTGGCTTTTAAATAGATGTCATTCATTGCTTTAATCCTTATCATGGTAACCCTTGAGTTCCATTATCCACCTTCAATCTCTTTTAATAACATTGTCTTAAGCTAGACTAAATAGTATGCATATAAAGCAAGTCCCTCATACCTACCATTGTTCCAAACGACCACTCACTACCTTGCTTAAAATGCTGCCTCCATAAGCACGATAACATGTTTTAAAATCATGGTTTCTAGTCATTGACCATTAAGGTCACTACTTTCATCAGGATACAATGAGATTTTTTTCTTCAAACTCATGGCATTATGCAAAATAACATTTTGAATTGTTTTCTATTTATGATTTGATTTTCTTGCACATTTACTACTTTTCTAACTTCCTTTAAAACTGGATATTATACCCTCAACTGCAATCTCATAGCTCACTCACTATCACTTGAAGATTCATTTCATGAGCATACTTGTATAAAATCAAGCTATGCCCTATAGAATTCCTACTTACTACAGGGGACTCATTGGTTCATGGTATTGTGGGTCTTAGGATCCTTCAACCTTGTTGTCACTACTTCACAGTGCACAAGGTATTATTCAAGTTATTCTCCCATCTTTGGCGAGTCTCAAAACATTGCTCAAACATGCAATCCACTACCTCCATTATAAAATGGCTAAGAAGAAACATTGAACTTGTGATTACCATTGTTACTTCATTAGGACATTCATTCCTTGATTGCATTTGAAAAACCCTTAAGTTCAGCAAGGGGGTAAGGAAACTCATTGTTAAAATCTCCACTTTACTATGGAAGGTTTGAGATTTATTATCTTGTCACTGCTTAGCCTCTTTTTGACTATCACACCTCAAGTGATTGTCATTCTTCTTACCATATATTGCATTTAAATTTTTTACTAAGCTACATAGTGTGCTTGTTATTGGCTACAATTTTTAGATTGCAAGATTTTGTTATTGGCTACAATGTCTCGATCTTGCTAGTATTGCAACCTCACTAATCTGATAGAGTTATTGTTTATGTTTCTATGGAGGCCTAGGGTTTGTACCCTAATCATGCTCTTACCAATGCTTATGTTGGTTTTAAACAAAAACCTTAAATTTTGGATCAGAAAATTAGTTGTCTTGACAAGGTTGTGGAATGATCTTGGATTGTATCCTAGAGTGTGTGGGAAGCTTGTGTTTGATCATTAATGTATATAAACCTAATTAGGGAAATGTACCCTATATAGCATGGGTCTTGCTTTAATACTTTCCATAATGGTTATTATCATATCACATTATTATAGTTTGTGGTAACCCAACATTGCATTCAAGTATGTAACAAACTTGGTTTGTAGTTTAAGATGTACACTTTTAAGTAACATTCATAAGGTATCTAGAAAATATTGATCCCTCTCTAGAATAGCCCATCAAACATGGGTTTTTCTTGAATGCACTACATATTTGATATGACACAACCACTCTACATATCAACCAGAGTTATAGGCTCTTTATTGCAGCAAGAGTTAATCGCTCTTGGATCATGCTATCATTACATTGTAACTTGTTAAAATTGAGTCAACTTGAATGCACCCAATTATGATTGACACCTAATTTTGATGACAGTGATTTTTACATGAATTGTGCTCATATGAGTGCTTCCATTTCTATCACAACATAGCCACATTAAACTTGGGTCACACATGAATGCATCTTGTATTTGTTATAGCACAACTATGCCACATGACCGATAGAGTTATGGATCACATAATTAGAGTCACAAGAAGTTTTTCCTCGGTTGTGCTCTTATGGTAATTCCATTACCATTACAACATAACCCTTTGGACTTATATTTCTCAAATCCTTACATTACTTATTTTCTCTTTGGATGGTTTGCTTCATGGATTTTTTGTGATTTATACAACTTTTTCTTTTGATAGTAAATGACATCAATTTTTTTCTAAAGCTGAAATGATTTATTAATTATGGTTTTATGATGATTTTTGGTTTTATTTAGAAGGGGTTAATATGTGCAATTTTTAATGCGTAGGAAGAATGGGTTGTGATGCAACATTTGGGTATGGATGGTTTAGGAAAAATTGGATTGCTATTGGTGTCATAACTAGGTTGGAGAGTACCTTGAGCTTGTGTGAAACACTTTCAAGTGTTTTTAGTTGGAAGAAAAACCTAACTATAGGAATTTTTTAATATCCGACAGAGGAATTTCCTTTATTCTAAAGATAAAATCATAAATTTTCTTGTCCAATTGGACATCCAACCGAAGATCTTTAATATCTGATATAGAAAATTTGTACATTGTAAAGATAAAAGCATAAATTTTATGAGTCAAATTTGAGATCCAATTTGAGGTCGTGAAGCTTTGAAAAAGAAAGTTACTACATTCTAAAGATAAAATCATAAATCTGCTTGGTCCAATTGTAAGGATTTGTCTTTTTAATTATACTTTTTGACATTTGGCTTGATACAAATTGTTACTTTAGAATTATGGTATTGGTTTTCTTCTAATTTTTTCAACCCTCATTTTAGGGAAGAGGTCTGAAGATGGTTCCTTCAGATGGAGACTACACTTTTCCACTATAGGTTCCATCTAGAAACATTAGAAGCTCAGGTACTATCATATTCAAGGACCGAAAAAATTTGCTTGATTTCTTTGAGGCAACCCTTCAATCAGAAATTTTTGCATATCTTAAAACTTCTTCAGTGGCCTTACATAACCTGGAGATCAAATTCTCTGATTCCATGGCCCAGGGAGAATATATATGCAAGATTTGGTAGACCACAGAGCCAACCTTCTCATTTAATTCCTGAGCATCTCTCAAAAACTACAAGACTGGCTTCAAAGCAACAATTGTAACTATGAATTTTTCCCAATGTGTGTATATTAGTCTTTTCAGTACATCAAGAGGATCATGAATCCTTGTACCACAACTAACTCCTGGTGAAATTGAGATTCCCTTTCCTTTATGTTCTCCTCCAATTGGCTTTTCTCCTAGAGGGAGTTCATGAGCTTAGAGTTTAGCTTCCCAACCTCTTCATCGTGAGTCTATAAAATAGACTCAACTTCTTATTTCTCTTGTTTTTCCCTTTCTATTTCTATCTAGGTCTTCTAGAGATCGTTGGGAGCCTAAGATCAGACACTATCCAATTCCTTTTGTATGTCTTCCTTCTATTGCTCCAACATCCTTATTTCATTTTGTAGTGTGTCGAACACATTGTTTACTTTGGCTATATATAGGTCCATCTTCTCCTGGATGTGTTGATATTCTACATTTACCTCATGTTCAACAACAACCTCACCCTTTAACCTCTTTATCTTGGCATGAAGCCAATTCTACTCATTTTGGGCCTCTTCAAGCAACTTAGTTGCTTCCCCTTGTTGACTCTATAACTGCCTTGTGGGAGCCATCTCCACATCCTTTCCCTTGATATTTTCCTACAGCTTGTTCACCATTTCTTTTACATTTTGCAACTCTACCTCGTGCTTCTTTAATATTTTTTCTAGCTTCTCATAATTTATGTAGACTACTTTTTGAGTGGCTTTAGTTAGAATCAATTTTTCGAGAGGGAATTTCACTTAAATCAAGGCCTATAGCTCTGATGTCATAATATTCCATCTACATTTCTCCCTTTGGCTTAGATGCTAGATGCTTTATGGTAGCAATCAACAAGGAATTCTGCTCCTCATTGAAACAAGCCTCAATCTTTCGACTAGCTAGTTGTGCCATGACTTTTATCTACAATTTTTGTTTCTAGCTTGTCGGGCTAGCTTCATTGCATCCAAATGACATCAAAGACTTTTTGGGGAGTTGATACTTTGTGCAACAGTAGAAGCACCTAGAGGGAGACTAAAAATGGTGACAGAAGGAGGAGCCTCGGCTGTAGGAGATTGTAGAGAGGTGAGAAGGTGTGCTATAATGGAAAAAGGTGGGATGCCATATGGAGACTGAGAGGTGGGAACACCCATTGAAGTGAATGGGAAGTTGGAAAAAAGAGAGAAATTTACCTGGAAGTAGATGATTTTGGTGAAACTGGCAACATGGATGCTTTAGCATTTTCAATTGGGGCCAACCATAAAACAATCAAAGAATCAATCACGTCCAAAGTGGATGATGCTCACTCGGTGTGTGGGGTTTCTTCATGAGGTTCATTGTTGAATATGGTTGGGGATTCATTCAAAATGAAAAGATCAAAATTCATGGACAGAAGACTCTTTTCAATAGATGAGGGTAGAGGGACAACTAAAGATGTAGAGGTAGAAAGAAGAGGGGGAGAAAAACTTACTTGGGTCGCTGAAGCCAAATATCTTGGTGGAGCAATCTTCGCTTCCTCTCCTTTGCTTGATGCACCAAGTCCACTCAGGTCCTAGACTTGCTTTCTCTTTGTATGGGCAGAATTAATAGATTCATATTCCTTGGCAGTCGATCCCTTTGAAACTTGGCCTTTGGTAGTCATTGTGGACCTCTTTAGGGACCATTGGGTCCTTTTAATTTTTCCTTAGGAACTGATGGAAGATGTGACCTATGAGTCCCTCTTTTTCAACCCCTTTCCTTTCCCTTTTCTTGTGTCGGTCTCCTGAGGCTAGGAAGTGTAGAGCGGAAACTCTTCTGATTTGATCTCCTAATCAGGCTCAGGATTACTATCATTACTGTCGACCTCCTTGTCATAAATTTGGTCAAACCTTTCATAATATGGCTGAACATCCCCATACATGGCGTTGAAGCTCTTAATTTCATGTCAGAACCTCCATAAATCTACCCTCTTTCTTTCTGACCATCCTAGGAACTTTAATTGCGTATTGAGGGAATTTCCTATCAAGAGGCTCTATTGGTATTCCACCATCTTGACATAAAATTCAAGCTATGGTGGCTAGTCGAATGGTATGAGGCTAAGTCGATGTAGAAATCTGACCTCTTTGGTTGAGTTCCTTCTTGATTCAAAGTATTCTCACCTCTCATACCTTATGGTCAGGTGGTGCCTTATTGGGTTGTAGCTCCATGCATCATAAATGAGGACTAGGCACAAGCATGCCAATTTGTTAGTAAGAACCTATTACTTCTTCCTTTTCATCAATGTTGCCTAACTATTAGCAATGGTGAGGAGAATTGGGTAAAGCATTGTCTTGTGACTTTTGGTTCCATAGGCTTTGTCGGCAAATAGTTTCCTAACGACATGCCTCCAAAGTGAAAACCTTATTTTCTAAAAATTTAGGGAGCCTAAAAGGCTCCTTGACAAAACCATGGATTTTGATGTTTAAGTCAAATATGCTCCTAGAAAATAATCCACCGAGGTTTGTGAGATTTTCATCCATTGCAGGACTTTAGGGGAAAAATTTCTTGAAGGGCACGGGGACAAGTCTACGAGCACTAGCCTCATGAAGTAATCCAAAAACTAGTAGTAATCCCATGTATTTGAAAGCACATGGGTCCAGACCAAAATTGGCTGGTACGACCCCATTACATCAAACCTAAATAGTGATAAACACCTTTCAAAAAATTCAGATTTTTGATGCAAGATCAAATGTGCCAGAAAAGAAGAATACCTGAATTTACACTTAGTGCCATAATTTCTCAATTGTTCCAACATCTTTTCAGCTATTACCTCAACAAAATCGAAATACTTTTGGATTTTTTCCTTCCTGAGCATAAAAGCCAATCCCATCTTGAAAGGATAAACCCTTTCATCATTGTCATAGTCGTAGATACAAGGGAACATTCCAAAAACAACCTATACATCTAGTTTGAACTTCCTGTGTGATAGAGGGAAGAGGAGTTGACCTCCTTATAGTTTCTCGTTTGTTTCATCTTCATAAAAATACATTTGTTTAGTTATGGTTCTCTAGAACTCTTCCATCATTTCCTTCTTGAAGCTTTTGGCACCTAGTAGGGATACATAACATATCCCAGATGGTCATTGCACTAATTGTAACCATTATCCTACCGTTAACATAACCCTTGTTTCTTTTTCAAACCTCTTAGCACATGCATCCATGAGCTCTAGACATGGGTGTACAATGAGAACCGTGAATTGTGGCACACCGCAATTCCAGAGCCATAATGAAAAACCTTCAATTGCCCCATATTTGACCATTCTTTGTAATTCCCCTTCCCTAAGGATTTTAGGATTCACCACTAATCTTGGGTCAAAAATGTTATCTATGAAATCTAGGATGGCTTCTTTCTTAATGTGGTCGCCTGCCTATATAGTTTTGGTATGGGAAAAATGCCACTCTTCCAATGCTAGGGAATTAGCAAATGAATCCCTCCCAAAAATGTTGACATGGCCTAGTTTTTTAAATGAATATTTATCCTATCTACCAGAAGTTGATGCTTCCACCATTATTGTGCTTAAAATTTGTAGAGAGATTCTTCAAAGAAATGGTTGCTTGTTGTTTTTTCTACTTAGCAAAAAATTTATATTCAAGGGTGCATTAAATTTTCTAGCACATACATGCAGTAAGGTGTTGTCATTACCACTAGCTTACTAAATGCTGCCAAGGAGGTGTTATGTGTGGATTAGGGATTTTTATCCCTCAAGAATGCCAAAATTACCATGAGAATGTAATTAGTACATTCTCCTCGTTGCCTTTTTTGCAAATAAGCTTTATGTATTGGAAAGCATTCCTTTAGCCATGGGAAATGTCCTTTAAGTGATACAAGGTACTCTAAAAAGACATGCGTATTTAATTTTTCATAGTTTTAGCACATTAATCAACATATTTTCTCATAAGTAAGCAAGTTGGTGTGATGACGACAATGGACACATGGTGGCAATTGGTATACGTGAGCATTTACCCCCAACGCCCAAATTTTTCTCAAGGCATGGTGTCAAATTTTTTGTGTGATTCATATTTCACCTTCTAGTTGCTTTGATATTTTCTTTATCATCATCTAGTGGGAAATGGATTTTTCATTCCATTGAGCTCATTAGCACACTTTTCTATAAATAACTGTGCCACCTTAGTGAAAAATTCACTTTAAATAGCTCTTTTAGTTAGCAAGCTTTCCCTACTATATCTTATTTCACTAGCCTTAGCTTGTTTGCCATTATATCTCTAGCCTAGGTACTCCTGTTTGGCTCCTACCATGAAGGCCACAATATTCTATCGTGGGTTAGATTAGCATCGACAAAATTAAGTTCCTAGTGAAGAATAATGACCGCATCACTATTATGGCATTCAAGTGGATGCTCGACAAGGATTATGTGAAGGATGAAAACCATCAATGGTGCAAATCTAATGTTTTCTCTTGCTTCATGGCCTCCTACTTGACTTGGACATCTCCAAGCACTAGATAATTGAATTTTGTCATGCCATGTTTAATTTTGCATATTTGGATGGGCTTGGTGAGATTGTGCAAGTGGCTATCCCTAGTGGTGGCATTCCTAGTGCCATGAACCTCTACAGGCATGTCGATTATGGGGAGGACATGGTCTGGTTGCCTCTCCTTACTAAATTTCACACCATGGGCCTGAAGAGGAATCGGTCACTGTCTTGGCTCGTAGCTTCCTTCCTGTTGAAGGAGTATGGCGTGAAGCGTGTTTCTAGGCTTGACTAGAAAAATCACTTTGAATTTTTAGTGTATAGCCATGGTAACGAAGACTGAGCTCCATGGTGTGTCAAGCCTGCATGTGCTATGTGTCAGCCCCTTCTTTCCACCTTGCTAAAGAAGAAGAAGAAGAACGTAATGAAGTGTTGTTTTTGACTGCTTAACAATGACTAGAGGCTTTAAATTTACTGCTTTTTGTGTGTTGCCTTCTTTTATCTTTTTGTAGTGTAACTCTTTTTGGGTTTGCAAGAGAAACCTTCAAGCTTCTCCCAGAACTTTAGGCTCATATTATAATGAAAAGATTTCAATGAATATAATATAATATGTTTTTGCTTATTTTTGTGTTATTCTCATGGATTATACACAAAAAAAAATATATTCTACAAAAAAATTACATATATGGTACATAACTATGAAAATTTTAAAAGAACCTGCATGCTTTAATGGAACAATTTTAGACGAATTCCATTTACCGGTATATCTAGAACGTTTCCATCCATGTCTTCTAGCTCATACACATTCTTCTCTTTGCATGTGTGAATGCGGAAGGGACCCTTCCATAGTGCCTCAAATTTTGTATGTTGTCCTAGTTTTGTAGTGCACTCGTTTTACTTTAGCACCAAGCTTCCCCCCCAAAAATTTGGGTTGGAGGCCTTTTTATGAAACCATCATTTGACTATTTGTTGGCACTTGATCATGGCTTCATACACATTTTCCCTTTTTTCTTCAAGATTTAGGAGTTCTACCAACCTCACTTCCATTCCGCTACTTTCTTCAACTTCCAAAGCCTTTAACAGTTGTAATGCCATAATTTCTATAGAGACAAGTAAAACAACCCCCTTTCCATACACTAGTTCATATGGAGAGGCCTTCAAGATTTTTTTGGGCATGATTCTATCAACCCATAGAGTAGCCCACAAGTGCTTGTGCCAGTCCTTTTGTCATTCCAACTTGATGCACTTAATTAACCTAATCAAGTTCTTATTGGTCGATTCTGCTAACCCACTTCCTTTCGAGTAATAATTTGATGAATTCTTGAGGTGGACCCGATGCTTGAGAGTAACATGCGACATCCTAGAACCCACAAAAACTTGTGCATTATCAGATATGATAGTCTTTTGTGAACCAAACCTTACTACTAACTCCTTAAGAAAATTGACAATTTTAATTTTTGTAGCATTTTTAGGGTAACAACCTTTGTCCATCTTGTGAAATAATTAGTTGCTGTAATTATCCACTTATGGCTAGCATTGGAGATAGGATTTATCATTCTGACAAAATCCAAACCCCATTGAGTGAAAGGTTCCTTATTTATGATCGGGCTCAGTGGCATGAAAAAATTCTTCCGCTTGCCAACAAAATATTGGCACTAAGTACATTTTTCCACCATATGGTGTGCCTTGAAAAACATGGAAGGCCGGTAATATCTTGCCTGCATTATCTTTAAAGCAGTACTTTTGGTAGAGAAATTTCCACCCTTAGGACTACTATGGAACTCATTCAAAACTCTTTCTGCCTGTGGCTTATCTAGGAATGGAGCAAGACACCATAATAATTTTTTTTAAACAAAATCCCCTCAATTAGTACATACTCGATGCCTTGCAATCGGTAGTAGCATCTTTTGTGAGGAAGAATGTTGGTTGGACACTACCCCTTTTACATATATTATGTACAATCCATCACCCATGACTCATCAGACTTGAACTAATTTGTATAGGCTTGATCAATCTCTCCCTCCACTAAGGAGCCTAATTCTTGTGCAAGGTATTCACAATGACCTCTTCCCCAAACCAACTTGGTTGGTTGAATTTCTACATTGTATTCTAGAATCTTGGTAATCTAGTTGGCCCTCTTTTCAGTTATTTCACCTTTAGTGATATACTCCTAAACATTGGGATGGGTGATGAGGATAGTGATTCTATTGGCTAATACTAGATGTTAGAATTTCTTAGGGATTTTAACAATAACAAAGCCCATTTATCAACAAAATTGTACCTAGTTTCATATCCTTTGAGAGTCCTAGAGTGGAATGTGATTGGATTCTCCCCGCTATTGTCTTTTTCCTTCTGAGTGAGCACCAAAGTTATGTTGTGTTGGTCGTTGTAGATAAAGTAGTAAATATTTGGAGAAATATAGGTTAGCTAACATCAGGGCTGCAAAGATGGCTTCCTTTATTTTCTCAAAAGTCATCTCACCTTTGGGAGTCCATTTGAACAATATATTCTTATTTAACATCACTGTGATAGGTCTTGCGATGCCCGTGAAGTCTAAAATGAACTGACTAAAAAAATAATCTTCCCCAAAAAAGATTGTAGCCCCTTCTAGTTAACCGGTAGCAGTAGCTCCATTATAGCTTTCACCCTTTTGGGATCTATAGTTATTCCTTCCTTTGATACCAAAAAACTGAGTAGCTTAACTGGGGGCACTCTAAAAACACATTTCTTGGGGTTTAAGGAAATCCTAAACTGTTGGAATTTCTAGAAGACCTTTTCTATATGATCAAAGTGATCATCCTTTGATTTTGAAAAAAATGTTAGGTCATCTAGCTATATTAAGATAATCTAACTAATCAACCCTTTGAAAGCCATATCCATTACTTGTTGAAAGGTCACACTAGAATTGGAGAGGCCGAAGGGAATTTTTGAGTATGTGAATGTTCCCTATGTGGTAGTGAACATTGTTTTATGCTAGTCTTCTTCCTTTACATAGACATAGTTATAACTCAAAAAACCATCGAGCAACGAGAACATCTCCGATTCAGAAATGGTCTACAAAATCTACTCCATTGAGGGAAAAGGGTAGTGATCTTTTAGCAAAGCTTTATTCAAATCCTTGAAATCCATGCAGAGCTAAATATCACCATTCTTGTTTTACACTAGTACAATATTGGACACCTGGGTGGAATGTTTGATTGGGTAGATGATCCTTGATTCGATTAATTTGGTGAGATCTTATGCCATCAATGCTTTGAATTTTGGATTGAACGACCTTTATTTCTACTAGATAGGCTTTGAGCCTTTAGCCAAGTCAATAGTATGTTGGATTATGCCCGAATCATATCCTCTTAGATCATCATAGGTCCAAGCTACAACCTAGTCATATCTAGAACATAGCCCTTTTAGTCTCTCTTTATCCTTTTGTGGAACGTCTCTTCTAAAATTTAACTTTATGTCATTTTCAACATTGAGATCTTCATAGTCTTTCTCAACAGTAGTGAATCTTTGTTTGATATTTCTTGTGTCTTCATAGTCAAAAATACTTTTAAGAGAAATCAAACCTCGAGGGAGATTATTACTTTTTAATTGGATTGCTTTCCCTTCCATAGCTTCTCTTGCATCAAATTGTGAATGGTAAGAAGCTTTTCCCAATTTCCATGAAATGCAACAATATTAATATCATCCTCAAAAACCTTCTAGTTCTAATCATTGTTGGGAATTGATGGTCAGATGATGACTTGCACTATATTTTTCTTTGTCACTGATTCAAAAATTGGATCAAATTATGAACCACTCAAAGCCATTTGATCGACAACATTATTCTAGGACCTTTGGATAACCTGTATGTTAAAAGCTTCAAAGCTCCCAATCAAATCCCATACTCCATGTCTATAAGACTTCATTCTTACATTTTTGGCAGCCACTTTCCCACAGACTTGGATTACAACCAACTCTAAATATTTGAATGCTTGTACTCTTCTCACGCCCATTTGTTCTATGAGAAATAAACCATGGACCAAGGCTTCATACTCGACATCATTATTCACGCATGGGAACTAGAAATGGAAAGCTTTGAGGGTCTTTGATTTGGTCAAGGATACTAATCAGACACTTGCTCCTGAATCAAAGTTGTATTTGGTGCCATCAAAATATAACATCCATAGACTATTGTCACCTGGACTACTAGGATCATCCTATTCTTTTACCAATTTTGGGAAGACTTGGTCATCATTGAAGATCACATAAGTGCATAACCTGGTAGCATGGAAGTTTTTGAAAGGGTTGGAGTCAATAAACTAGTTGAGGAGGACCTCCTCTTCAGGGGTCCGATCACTCATTTCTTCCTCATCCTCTAAAATTTCTACACAATATGTCTCCCCTTTTGAGAAGGAGGTATGTGTTGCATCAAAGCATAGGACCGCATTGTTCGTTATATGTTCTAGGTCCAAGGACTTAGAAAGGATCTTCATCTTTTCCCCATGCTTGGTCCATAATATGAAATGAGATAAATCAAGCACTAAATATCCGCTAAGCTTCACTGTAAAATCCCTTGAAAGGCACATCATGAATACTAGGGGGATGTCTATGAAAACTACTTCTTACTTGACCATTTGGCTTAGACATGAAAAGAGGGTCAAAGATAGATCCTTGATGTGACCGATGTTCAAAACCTTCTTCCCATCTAATTGCATGATTCCTTTCTCAAGTGGTTCATACTTGAGTTTCAAGGAATCAACCACTTATTTAGGAATGACCATAGTACTAGCTCTTGAATCAATCATGTTATTGTGTAAAATCTTATCTCCCACAATAAGTGTTAAAAATAAAGGTGTGGGATTTGGCTTGCTTACCTCTTTCTCCTTTGCATTGTCTATGATGTTCAAGAATGTCGTGACTCTTGAAGTTTGGGGATCCAATGCAAGCTCTTTGTCTTTAATTTGATTACATGGTGGAATCACATCCATCCATAGTATTTTTTCTTCCCTCTTTAATGCTTCCTAGAGAAAATTCTTTTGTTCCAAAATCAATATAACATCCCACATAGATACATTAGCAGGAACCTTCTTCAACTGCTCAACCACGTTGAGAGTTTTAATTGGTGGGAACTTGGGTTTGAATAGTGGTATCTCTTTCATCTTCGGGAGAGGATCATCCGATGTGGGTGGGCTCGATGCTTTATCTATCTCCTTTGTTGGTAATGGAACTGTTGAGTGGGTCAGACCTACATGGCTTGTTGTTCTTGTGGCTATGGATGCTATGGAGCTTGTTGCACATACTCTCTAGTGAGCCTTCTTTTGGACCTTATGTTGTATTTTGACTATACTTATGGGAAACTAGTCATCAGAGAATCATTTGTAAATATTGCATCTTCTTCTTCCATCCAAGAGAAAAGCACTTAGTTTGGTGCGATATTCAGCTCCTGCTGTAAAGTCATTCCTTGCATTTGCACTCTAAATTGGGCATTCTTCATTTCAAGAGAGTGATATTCTTTCACTCTTGAGAAAAAACCTTGGCTTCTCTACTCCGCTATCTTCTACTAAATATTTCCCCTTAGACAATTCTAGGGCATATGCCTATCATTACATGGGAAGCACCATGCGTTCTCATCCTTCGCCAGGTTATTTTGGCCCGGGACTAAATCTTTGCTTAGACTATTCCTAATGGTCTAAAGCAACATGGTAACTGATACTATCTATTTTGTGATTTACAAGTGTCGGTTGTTGACTTTCTCCTTTCAAGGCTCCTTGATATGCATTCTATTGATAAGATGGCCTTCCTCCTTGATAGGTCTGCATGGAAGGATTCAAAGGCACTGCTTGCTATCATAAGATGAGGACTAACTCATTTGTAAAGGACCACATGAGATTCTTCATATTGTTGGCATCTGCTACTAATGAAGAGGAGCTTGACATGCTTGGTTGCACACTAGGGTATATGTACATCGATGGTGGTATAGCCAACATGGTTGCTTGTGAAGCAGAGGCAGTCAGAGTTGCCTCTTCCCAGGGGTCACCAGAGATTTCCATGAATATGGGCATTAGCAGATGTGGTGGAAGCTTCCAACTGTAAATTAGACTATTTACTGCATGCACAACCAGATCATATGCATTAGGAAGAATATATCCTCCCATAGATTGCACCATGACAATGATATCTAAATTGAAAGCCTTTAGATAAAACATGAATAACATAGTAGTTGGAAGCCTAGTGGTCATAGGAATTCTTTGCTAGGTTTTGTGAAACCTAGTGTTGAAGTCACCCATGGCCTCTTCCAGGGCCCTTTTGAGTTTTTTCCATTTTCAGAGGAGTGCTCGAACAACTTATGTAAGAGATGGTCCTAAGAGAAAATAAAACTAGAAGACAAAGACCTATACCAGTTGAGCTTTTCCTTTAAAAGGCATGACCTGTAACCTTAGAGAAACATTCTCTTCCACTACGTTTGCATACCTCCGCTATATCTTTGAGATGCTTAGAAGGGGTCTTGAAATCCTACCTAGAAAACTTTGGAATAGCCTTCAAAGCATTGATGAGTATGGTGTGCCACATGTTTGGGGACATAGGTGGTTGTAGCAGACAACCACTATCCCAGGTTACAAAATTTCTAGGAGCGGAGGCACCTAGATGAGCCATTGAAAATAGATTCATATAGATAGGGTATATGAGTATTCTAATTTGGAAAGTTTGACCTCCTGGTGGAGTAGATAAAGTTTTGGATTGTGGGCTAACACTTCTTTCCTTGTTGCTTCTTATAGGTGATACAAAACTTGTAAGTCTTCTTCTCCTTGATACTAAGGTAGGTAACTGGGAGTACTATAAATGGCCTCTTGAAGATGCTCTTCTTTGGATTTTGGCATGAAATTCCCAACCTCTTTTCTTGGTCTAATTTAAGAAATATTTCTAACTTCTAATCAGATGTTCGAAAAAATTCAGTCCCACTGAGCCTTCTAGAAAAAGAACTATTGATCATCAAAGCTTACACTTCTCTGATAGTCTTATGAGAAATTCAATGAATGGGGGACCAATTTGAGCCTCACTGAATGACCTCTAGGATTTTTATAGAAATACAACTCTTTTTTTTTGTTTTGGGGGAAAAGGTAGAAAGAAATGCAAATAAAACATAAAAATGAAAATGTACCAAAGCTTTTACAACATTTCAAACCTTAACTATTCCTTATAACTAATATGATAGACATAGAATGCCACAAACCATTCATTGTTGGGAAGAGAATGAGCATGTTCAAAGGCTTAGTGAAAGCATAGTGCAGTCTTTCAAATCTTCCCATGGGAAGCACCCATTGAGGTCTAATCAGACATAAGAAAACTCTAAAGATTAACATAAATATCCAGAAACTCACATAAACCTTCTCTCTTGATAGCATAATATGGAAAATGGCAAATATTTTATAGCAAGTGGAAAATTTTAACAGACATGATCCAATTTTTGAAAGCTAGCATTCAAGATAGAAGCTTAATAGCATGGAAATTATCTATCCAAACTACCAAATAAAAGTTAACACACTTTTTTTAACATGAAAGAAATATATAAAAAAACTTGACAAAGGCTAGAGCATGCACAATTTCGAAGATTTCTCTCAAATAGATCGAACTTCAATAATATATGAACTAAAAAATAAAGGTCGGATGCCAATTTGATGATAGTTTGAATTAAAATATAACATGCTAGAGAGAAGAACAATATTTTGTAAAACCTTTTACTTTTGATAATATAAACTCCCTACTAGATTTATATCCTTCGAAAAAACTTTTGAAGCAATTTTTCTAACTTTTTTGCATATGTTGCCCACCCCTATTTATAACCAAAAGAAGAGAGCACCCCCACAAACATTCTAGAAGTAGAAACTACTAGATGCTTGAACCTGATAGCCCATAATCCAATCTTAGATCTTGATTATATCACAACAATCTTTGCTCATTAAGTCCCAACTGCTTCATTAATGGCTTTAGATATTTTAGCAAAGATAGATGTTAGAAAACAATCAAATTTCAACACAACCTGGAAAAAATTTGATCAATCAACCAAAGAGATTGATGATGCCAACTCAAAGGTTCCAACCCAAAAGCAAGACACCCACCGGTTCGACAAACGCCTAAAGTGTAGCCAAAAATTAAGAGTGTTTTCAATCCGTTCAAATTAGTATAAAAGGGAAATTAAGAGTATTTTCAATTTATTCAAATTACAAAAGATTTCCAAGTAATCAACATTGTTCATAACACTTCCAAATGAGCTTAATAAAAGAGAATTTAAATTGCATTTCATAATAATAATATCAATGTAATGTATCAAGTTTATACAAAGCATAAGTATTTCAATGACTTTCCTCATATATTCAACCATACTTGGAAGAATCAACAATTCCAATAGAAACATCTTTTCTATGCTAAGTCATAAAACTTTATTTCCTCAAATCAATGTTACATTAGATACTTTCAAATCATACTTCTATTTCAAAGTTTCAATCAAAGAATGTCAAATACATATATATTTACAACGGAGCTTCACAAGCCAATCCAAAATAATACACAAGTACATCAATAGCAAATAAAACTCGGAACCACCAGCCGCCGTGACACCTTCGGTCTGCTTGCAAGCTGGGGCCAAGAATGTGATTCAGGCGCCTTTTCCGCCCAACCACGAAGTCCATGACTTCCCCGGGTTCCTTCCTAACTCGAAGGAATCCCCGGCCCTGCATAAAGGAGCCTAGCAACCCGAAACAGTAAAACAGGAGGGAACTCTCGATGCGTGCCTGATGCCTATATGCATTTCTAACATGAGAAATAAACACATTTCTTGCAACAGGAGGTGGCAGAGACTCAAATACATATATGTTTCTAGGCTTTTAAAAACAAACCCATCTATTTCAATGGTACAAGTGCTTGGCCAAGCATAAATAATACAAGTAAATGGTAGTTTAGAAAAGGTAATACTACCGTCTCTGTTGGTCCACCTTCGGCACCCTGTCCCGGAAGTTACCACAGTAAAGTATGAATAAATACCAAAGCAGAAAGTTTTGCATTTTCGTTCATGTTTCAATCATTCAATTAATTCTAAAAGAATTTCAAATGTGAATTTCAGAACATCCTTTGAAAGAAAAATTGTAAATTCAGTAGTAAATTTCGTTTACTCTTTTTGTAAGTAATCCTTTTCTGATTTGGATAAAGGCTCTGTTTTTAAAGAAGAACATGTATGTCTTAATACTTTTCAGTGCACTATTAGAAAGAAAGATTTAATCAATTTGTTTGAATGGAACAGTGTTTTCTGATTTCAGTGTGTACTTCTATTCCTTCCAAGTTCAGGCTGACTGATAGTGTAATTCCCAATTTCAATACAGGTTTCAGAGTATTAATAATATACTGAAACAGTGCAATTTATTCAGAAATTCAGAGGTTTGAAAGATAATCTTGCATTCAAATTTTATGTTGTATTCCTTTACTCAGGATTGTATTTCTGTATGTAAGTATATGTCAAAGTAATCAAGATGATTTCCAGTTTACATGGTTTTCTCAGAGACATTTCTGTTCTTGTTCCAGGTTTAACATTTCAGAGATACAGAGTTCATACTACTTTCTGGAAATGGTTTTCCTGTTTCAACTTGCATTTTGGCACATATATGCATGGATATTTATATATATATATATATATGGTATATATATATATATATATATATATATATATATATATATATATATATATATATATATATATATATATATATATATGTATGTATATACAGCTAAGTGTATATGTATACATATATATATATATGTGTGTGTGTGTGTAAAAATTCATATACAGCTGCGTGTAGTTTTGAAGAAAGAAATTCTGGTTTTTAAGTCTGTTCAAAAATTCACTGGCCGTGTACACAGAATAAGACATTTTTTTCAGGGTTCTCTTACTGGCGTTGAGCATTATAAGGGCGCAGGAAAGCCCTTGCCCCTCCCATGGGGAGGGGGCGGGCTGTGAGGGGCTCGCGCCTCCTCCACAGGCCGCGGCCTGTGGAAGGCGTGAGCCTCCCACAGTGTCGCGTCCTTCCCATGGGGAGGACAAGGGATTAAATCCCTTCCTCATTCCTATGGTTAACAGTTTCAAAACTCAAAATAAAGAAAACATTTCGCCCAGTATATCTGCATTCGAATTTTATCTCAAAGGCATTTTGAATTTATTCAGATGACAGAGTTTTTATGCAGACATTATATGCATATATATTTCCCATTATACTTTAGAGCAGTTTAACAAATTGCAGATTTTGCAATAGAATGAAACCCTAATTCTGAAGAAAAGAATGTGTATTCTATATTGCAACAAAGAGAAGTAAGCTATTACCCAGATTCAAAAACGAAATTGGAAAGATTTCTCAGTTGTTTATACTCATATCATGGAATGATGCATTTCATTCCTTCAATTTCCTTACTGCAATTTTAAAATTAAATGAAGGCAAAGTATGAAAAGAACCTGGCAATTTTCTTCTCCAGTGCAGATGCCCTGCAATACCTTCTTGTCGCCTCTTTTCCAGAGCTCTCGGATATGACTGAATGGAAGTTCTCTTTTCCCTCTTAAAGCTCTATTCCTCTTTTCGAGGATCATGCAATTTATTTCCAGATGACAGATAAAATTCTCATGCAAATTCTAAGGATTGCCACATGCCAACAGCATTGTTGGTTTTAAGATAAAATTTCCAGAGCCCAATGTTCTCTCGGGCTGTTCATTCCTCATTATTTTGGAAAAATAACCATATACAAATCAGAAATATATCCCCTTTTATGCAAACCTATTATTTCATTATATACAAACATAATACTTTTACTTTATTATTTGTTTTGTTTTATTTCTTTAATTTCCTATATATTATATTTCTTTTTAAATCAGATTTTCTTTCCTTTTTAATGCACAAAAATAAATGGGATAAATTAAAATAGAATAAACCATATTCTTTTCATAATTTTTAAGGTTAATTAAACTATATTTTAATTTTGCTCTGCTAATCAATTTCAAACAATCATATTGAAAACAAACATGACCTAATGCAGCTACATGATTTTAAGTGGTGTGTGCGTAATCGAGAACTTCTCCTCTTTTACCCTGTCGGGAAGCTAACCTTCTTTCCTCAATCACACTCTTGGCCTTCGATCACCTTGGCCTTCGATCACCTGGCAACTCAAATGCACTCAGGCGTGCAAAAACGAAAGTGTATTAGTAACCAATGTAGAAATATAAATTTAAACAATAATTAAATCAACATTCCTATTTTATATAAAATGCACTCATAATTCTGAAAGAAAACAATTATTTTTCTACATTCCCATACACCAAAGCATTGTAGTATATTATATTGCTCTAACACGTATCATAATTCGTATATTAAATCCCATAAAGTCATGGTCAAACATCATCAAAATAAGTCATGGTCAAAATAGCATCAAAGTAAGTCATGGTCAAAATAGCATCAAAGTATGAGACGTGACATCCTTCCCCACTTGGGAAGAGACATCGTCTCGATGTCTAAAAGAAAATCCACACAATAGAGTTTGAAGTATCAGTGTATCATAGTCACAATATGCATAAAAAGAAAAGTAAGCTATAACCTCAAATGAGGAAAAGATCTGTTAATGTCATCTGTATTTTCCTAGGTGGTATTATCCATCGAATATTGGTCCCACTGGACCCTGCACTCCACAATATCATGGTTCCACAACTTAACGTTGCGCCTCCCAGAATCCTGGTGGGCTCCGCTAGCACCACCCCTGAATCCTGCTAAGTGTGCCAGTCATGCACACCACACATATGGTATTACTACCATTCAATTATATCCAAGTAACAAATAGCTCTTGCACCAGAGCTTACAAGAATAACATCACATCTTTCGAGCTTAAGAATTTATTCACTCTCATTAGTATAAGTATAGAGAACATTTCTCGTTCAAGCATAAGTATCAGTGTAGTTAAGGAAACAATTTTCTATGCTATGAGTACAAACACCCATACAGAAGTGTCATTGCACAAAGCATGAGAAGTGCATTATTGCACAAGCACCATTCTCATATCATACACATGTAAGTACCTTTACTAAAAGAAAAACAATCAGGCATACAGGATCCACCCTATCAATCATTCATACCTTGTCTGCAAGACAAAACTTATCTAAACATCCTTACCATTGAAGGCCCCTTAAGGCATCTCAACTTTTTGTTCTTCAAAAATCTCGTGGATTCTACAAGACCCATATCCTCAATCATCAACTTTCCCAAAGTCTAGTACCATAATGAACATTCTTTCCTTTAAAACATCCCTTCTTAGGTTTCCTGCCTTCGAGAAGGCTCAACAAAGATTATCTATTATTATCCAATTTATTTACCTCACATATAAATTACAAATAGAAAAACAACTGCAAAGGTGCTCCAACGAGGTCCAAACCATCGTGCACACCGACTATACTGAGACTAGGTCACTTGCAATCCATTCCTTTGACAATTCTGATTTTTGAACTTTATCTTCTTATATTTAGTGCCCTTTATCTTCCTTTGAATTATACTTCATTTATTTCATCTTTTACATCTTACTTATTATTTATTCCTTAATCAATCCTTATTTTACTTCCATTACCAACTATTCATTTCTTCTAGTTTAGAATACCTTTCTGTAACTTCCTTATCCATTTTTAGTTCTACAACACTTTTATTATCCCCCTTTTTTTTTTAATAATACATTCTATATATCAAACTTCAATCAACATTTCCAATCTTACCTTTTTCTTCTCATTCCACGCTATTCTTCTTGTCTCAAGGGTTTCTCCTTCCTTTCAACTTCCATTACTATTATATTGTCATTTTAGTCTTTCATTTTTCCATTCAAACTTTATGTTACCACAACATCTTACATTTTATCAATTAATACATAGCTATGAGGAATTTCCATTCCTATGCCCTTATCCATCCTAAAATATCTTCTTATGATCTAACAATACATGTTGCCAAAGTGTTTCTTTGCTCTACCCTTTCACCACCTGCAACACCTCCCTACTTTCCATTTGTGTTCCATTACATCCACCTTAATTGAAGCTTACTACACAACCACTTTGCTTTCTCAACTAACATCCTCCTACCACTACCTATTATATCATCATACCAAAACAAGTTTTTCTCAAAACTCAAGGGATATACTTAGGAATCAATCCATAAAGCATGTTCTCAAATTTCCTTTGTACTATCTAGACACGGTGTCCTCTCATATAGTAATACCAACAAGATATACAAAAATAATAGGCCCGTAGCAACACCAGTGTTCAAAACTTTCCTTTTATTTCAAAATTAAATACTTGTATCAGACAGCGTATTAAGGAATTCAATCTATCGTAATTCTATCAACATACATACCAGGAACTGAAGCACCTCTGTATTATACCCCCTCATACAATCTATCAGAGGTCCATCATGGACATGATAGCGCACATAACATGAAACTTGACCATCAATTTAAAACATTCAAACATAGCCACCATTTAGAAAAATTAAATCAAATCCAAGGAAAAGAAAAGTCGATTTCAACAATAAGGCATAAAATGTGCACCATTTCAACAATAATTCACACATGACCATAATGGTCGCAAGATAAATAAGTATCAAAAATTTGATGGCTATACTTACTCATGCCCATAAATAAAAATTCAACTTTGGCCTACACGCCATTCAATAAATTGAACAAAAACAATAAAATAAATGAGTAAATAAATAAATAAGATATCAATTTTTTTTAAGTTACATAACATATGAACTATGTGACTAACTCTAGTCATCAGAGAGGGAGTACAATACCCAACCATACCTAGGTTTCAAAATCCGAGGTAAGTAAGAGAGCACATTCAATCATAGTGTACAGTGAGTCATCTAAGACCCAGTCACACAAAACAAGAGATCCATTCTACTTCATCATCCAACATCGTTGAAGATGCCAAACAACAAAAATTGCATTCCTTTCAAGGAAACTTCAATCGCCACGTAATGACACACATGGTCAAACATTAGCGAACATCCACAACCCAAGGTATCCAAATGCTTCATTCACAATGAAAAGCAATTACCAATTCCCACTTTATAGATATACACCATTCATATGGATAACGCATTACTACAACATTCACACATTAATTACCTGAAGTTCTCATTCGCACAAATAAATATGCCAAAACACACACACACGGGATATGAAAACAAAAATTATTCAAGTGCGTCACTCACACAAGGTAAGTATACCATCTCTAACATAGTATGAAGAACAAGCTTGAGCGCTTTACTCGCACTAACCATAGATAATCATAAGTGCATTACTCGCACATTATACATGTATATATATGCAAAGTGCCTAACTCACACGATGCATTACTCACACATTGTACATGTATATATGCAAAGTGCCTACTCACACGATGCATTACTCACACCAAATATAAATCACACAAGAGTGCATTACTCGCACAATATATGCAAAGTGCATATTCGTAAATATATCATTTATATAAATCCAGCATATAGGACTCATAAGGTCTCACAAGATCAAAACTCATGCCCTGTCAATAAGGCTAACAATGATAACTTATCTGAACAAAATTTTTCTCCTAGGACCATATCGAAGACTCCTAAGGAGGCTTAACTTGTATTTACTAAAGATCACAAGGATCATACACACATCCCGATTAGGAAAGAACAAACATCACCTAAAAATCAGCTTTCTCATAATCAAATACCTTTACCATTGCAGACATCCTTCTTGGATTCTCTTCTTCCTTAAAGCATCATCTAATCATTAATGGTCGTAGGTGATTGTTCTTTCTACTTGTCTTAATATATGCATATTTTATTTTTACCTCTAGTAACCTTGTAACTTAACCTTTTAGATCATAGTCATTCGCCTTTTATGTCCTCAAGAGACCTCTTTTCTCAATATTTCTCTATTCTACATCATCACTTCACGGGTTGTCATCATGTCTTAGCCATCTTGGCTTAGATATATCCATCACAATGTCTCAACCCTTTTTAAAGGTACAATCTCCAATCCTTGCTTTGACCATGACATTTTCCTACTAAGGATTCTTTTGAAAATGCCACTAAACTGATGAGTACTCTCAACTAATATAGTCATACCATGTCTAATCTTCTTGGTTCTCAACTTAAACATCCAAGACTCATTGAGGTTCCAACCCATCAAAGAAATCTTCGACCCAAGATAGGGTGCTAATTCACTCGATGCTCTTAGAAATTTAGGTCATCAACAGGTTCACATTGCAACCTATAGCGTAGAAGTCTTAAGGTCCGAGTGTTGAACCTATGGCTCTGATACCAAGATGTAGCGCTCGGAAAATTAAGAATGTTTTCAATCCGTTCAAATTAGTATAAAAGGGAAATTAAGAGTATTTTCAATTTATTCAAATTACAAAAGATTTCCAAGTAATCAACATTGTTCATAACACTTCCAAATGAGCTTAATAAAAGAGAATTTAAATTGCATTTCATAATAATAATATCAATGTAATGTATCAAGTTTATACAAAGCATAAGTATTTCAATGACTTTCCTCATATATTCAACCATACTTGGAAGAATCAACAATTCCAATAGAAACATCTTTTCTATGCTAAGTCATAAAACTTTATTTCCTCAAATCAATGTTACATTAGATACTTTCAAATCATACTTCTATTTCAAAGTTTCAATCAAAGAATGTCAAATACATATATATTTACAACGGAGCTTCACAAGCCAATCCAAAATAATACACAAGTACATCAATAGCAAATAAAACTCGGAACCACCAGCCGCCGTGACACCTTCGGTCTGCTTGCAAGCTGGGGCCAAGAATGTGATTCAGGCGCCTTTTCCGCCCAACCACGAAGTCCATGACTTCCCCGGGTTCCTTCCTAACTCGAAGGAATCCCCGGCCCTGCATAAAGGAGCCTAGCAACCCGAAACAGTAAAACAGGAGGGAACTCTCGATGCGTGCCTGATGCCTATATGCATTTCTAACATGAGAAATAAACACATTTCTTGCAACAGGAGGTGGCAGAGACTCAAATACATATATGTTTCTAGGCTTTTAAAACAAACCCATCTATTTCAATGGTACAAGTGCTTGGCCAAGCATAAATAATACAAGTAAATGGTAGTTTAGAAAAGGTAATACTACCGTCTCTGTTGGTCCACCTTCGGCACCCTGTCCCGGAAGTTACCACAGTAAAGTATGAATAAATACCAAAGCAGAAAGTTTTGCATTTTCGTTCATGTTTCAATCATTCAATTAATTCTAAAAGAATTTCAAATGTGAATTTCAGAACATCCTTTGAAAGAAAAATTGTAAATTCAGTAGTAAATTTCGTTTACTCTTTTTGTAAGTAATCCTTTTCTGATTTGGATAAAGGCTCTGTTTTTAAAGAAGAACATGTATGTCTTAATACTTTTCAGTGCACTATTAGAAAGAAAGATTTAATCAATTTGTTTGAATGGAACAGTGTTTTCTGATTTCAGTGTGTACTTCTATTCCTTCCAAGTTCAGGCTGACTGATAGTGTAATTCCCAATTTCAATACAGGTTTCAGAGTATTAATAATATACTGAAACAGTGCAATTTATTCAGAAATTCAGAGGTTTGAAAGATAATCTTGCATTCAAATTTTATGTTGTATTCCTTTACTCAGGATTGTATTTCTGTATGTAAGTATATGTCAAAGTAATCAAGATGATTTCCAGTTTACATGGTTTTCTCAGAGACATTTCTGTTCTTGTTCCAGGTTTAACATTTCAGAGATACAGAGTTCATACTACTTTCTGGAAATGGTTTTCCTGTTTCAACTTGCATTTTGGCACATATATGCATGGATATTTATATATATATATATATATATATATATATATGTATGTATATACAGCTAAGTGTATATGTATACATATATATATATATATGTGTGTGTGTGTGTAAAAATTCATATACAGCTGCGTGTAGTTTTGAAGAAAGAAATTCTGGTTTTTAAGTCTGTTCAAAAATTCACTGGCCGTGTACACAGAATAAGACATTTTTTTCAGGGTTCTCTTACTGGCGTTGAGCATTATAAGGGCGCAGGAAAGCCCTTGCCCCTCCCATGGGGAGGGGGCGGGCTGTGAGGGGCTCGCGCCTCCTCCACAGGCCGCGGCCTGTGGAAGGCGCGAGCCTCCCACAGTGTCGCGTCCTTCCCATGGGGAGGACAAGGGATTAAATCCCTTCCTCATTCCTATGGTTAACAGTTTCAAAACTCAAAATAAAGAAAACATTTCGCCCAGTATATCTGCATTCGAATTTTATCTCAAAGGCATTTTGAATTTATTCAGATGACAGAGTTTTTATGCAGACATTATATGCATATATATTTCCCATTATACTTTAGAGCAGTTTAACAAATTGCAGATTTTGCAACAGAATGAAACCCTAATTCTGAAGAAAAGAATGTGTATTCTATATTGCAACAAAGAGAAGTAAGCTATTACCCAGATTCAAAAACGAAATTGGAAAGATTTCTCAGTTGTTTATACTCATATCATGGAATGATGCATTTCATTCCTTCAATTTCCTTACTGCAATTTTAAAATTAAATGAAGGCAAAGTATGAAAAGAACCTGGCAATTTTCTTCTCCAGTGCAGATGCCCTGCAATACCTTCTTGTCGCCTCTTTTCCAGAGCTCTCGGATATGACTGAATGGAAGTTCTCTTTTCCCTCTTAAAGCTCTATTCCTCTTTTCGAGGATCATGCAATTTATTTCCAGATGACAGATAAAATTCTCATGCAAATTCTAAGGATTGCCACATGCCAACAGCATTGTTGGTTTTAAGATAAAATTTCCAGAGCCCAATGTTCTCTCGGGCTGTTCATTCCTCATTATTTTGGAAAAATAACCATATACAAATCAGAAATATATCCCCTTTTATGCAAACCTATTATTTCATTATATACAAACATAATACTTTTACTTTATTATTTGTTTTGTTTTATTTCTTTAATTTCCTATATATTATATTTCTTTTTAAATCAGATTTTCTTTCCTTTTTAATGCACAAAAATAAATGGGATAAATTAAAATAGAATAAACCATATTCTTTTCATAATTTTTAAGGTTAATTAAACTATATTTTAATTTTGCTCTGCTAATCAATTTCAAACAATCATATTGAAAACAAACATGACCTAATGCAGCTACATGATTTTAAGTGGTGTGTGCGTAATCGAGAACTTCTCCTCTTTTACCCTGTCGGGAAGCTAACCTTCTTTCCTCAATCACACTCTTGGCCTTTGATCACCTTGGCCTTCGATCACCTGGCAACTCAAATGCACTCAGGCGTGCAAAAACGAAAGTGTATTAGTAACCAATGTAGAAATATAAATTTAAACAATAATTAAATCAACATTCCTATTTTATATAAAATGCACTCATAATTCTGAAAGAAAACAATTATTTTTCTACATTCCCATACACCAAAGCATTGTAGTATATTATATTGCTCTAACACGTATCATAATTTGTATATTAAATCCCATAAAGTCATGGTCAATATCAAATAAGTCATGGTCAAAATAGCATCAAAGTAAGTCATGGTCAAAATAGCATCAAAGTATGAGACGTGATAAAGAGATTACTCTGCAAAAAATACAAATTTCCCGAAGCGAATAGATGATGTTTCAAATGAGTGGACAATCTCAAATTTGTTAGAATAGCTTTAAAGAAAATCCTTGCCAAGCTGACACATGCCTTGACTTCCGCCTAAAAGGAAAACGATATGTAAAAGTCACATAGCCACCAGGTGGCTCATTATGTGCCTTTGAGAGTAGTCTTCACTTTTTTTAGAGCAGATTTATCTTGAAGCTGAAAAGAGTAAGGGATGAACACTAAAATATTAAAGGAAAAATTGCTTTACATTTAGGAATCTTAATATTCCAGTTTATCCCTTTGAACTAACAATCTCTTCTACTAAGATGTTTTTATTACCTTTTGTAAATTAAGATCAAAAGAAATCTCTTGAGGCTAACTATCATTCATTTAACATAGCATTTTCTATTGCAATGCATTAAAATGAAAAAATACAAAAAAATAATTCTAGTGGAGATATTATCTCTTTTAATTCCTAATTACATTAGTTTCCCTTTAAACTAGATAAATAACTAAGGATGGGGGTGCATATCAAAACATTACTAGGAAATAAGATAGGAGAATAGATGAGTTATATCAACACTCTCCTATCTAGAAAGGAATTAATGAACATAAGTTTTTATATTTAATACTTCATGTTCATATCAACTCAAAATATAAATATATTCTCTTCCAAAAACATAGATAAAAAATTATAATGTACCTTATGAAAATTGGGTTTTTTGTTACATCTAAAATACTACTTTCTCATAATAGATACATAATATTATATGAACAAGATGGGGTCACCATATTTCATTTAGTGTTTGTGTGATGTGCTTGTACATTTAAACACATACTTCACCTACATTATACATAAACGACATTCATATAAATGACAACATATAATTATGATATCACATAAAGTACTCAATTCATTTTAGTAACAAATTAGAGTTGGATTTATCAATAACATTTCACATTCATAATTTATAATTATTCAAACATAATATAAATTTTACACAAGAAACTAATAATAAAATATTACTTGTCTAATAATCATTTTCTTAATATAAAATTAAGCTTAAAAAAAGAATTTATATGAAACTTATCCAATAAATTTTATATTTAATAAATTAAAATATTTTCATTATCATTCATCCAACTATTTAAACACACAAGCATCACAACACACTAATAAAATAAGTGAACATATAATTCAACTACTCTATCTTAAATTATAAATATTTAGAAAGCTAATATAGGTTGGAGATAAAATAATGCTCACAATAATCTAACAACCTTCATAGGATGGAAGAAGCTTTAAATTCATAATAATTATCCCAATCACTTACAACTCACTATTAGACCACTAAAGCAAGCATGCCAACAAGCAAGCATACTTTAATTTATCCAAATTTAAGATTTCAAAAAAAAAATGAGGAAGCAATATCCTTAATTTAGTATTTTATTTTTAATAAAAATCTACTAATGTTGGTAATTGGATGAAAATGGAGGGTTAAAAGAGGGTCATAAGTGTATTTTTTTCAAAATTAGTGAAACTTGAATTTTGATGAGTAATTCAAGATACCTATAATCAAATTTTGAATATGTGACAAGAAAAATAATTGTAGTCATCCAAATCTTATCCCTAAATTATTGGGATTTTTTTAATGTTAATTAATATAAATAATATCAAATGTTAAATGGATATCTAAGTAGTCCTATTTATTATTAACTAAAATATAACATATCATCTAGTGTGCTCCCCTCCTCTTTTTTCTTCATTCATTTAAATAAAACTTGTTCATCCAAAAAGATAACTAAGAGTAATTATACAAGTTATATAATTTTAAATTTTATAATTTTAATAAATAGATTTTCTTATGATTCATTCAAGGGGATGTGTCATTAAAAAATCACTAATTTGACACATCATATAAATTTCATATTAATAAATTAATTTTGAAAAAAATCAATGTTAACAGAATGAAGTATAGAATAATCACACACTTTTTTCTAAGTTTGGATGAATAGAACAAAAATAAAAAAATAACTTATCTTAAAGAATATGAAGATCTTATTATAAGAAAATTAAAATATATCTGTTATTTTATTCAAAATATAGAAATTTAGATAAGTGATGTTTTTCCACAATCTTATTCCAAAATATGTAAACTTGGTGAGGAGGAAGGTCAAATATTCTATATTTCTTGTTAAATGTAGATTTGAGAACAAAATTTTCATGTTCAACCCCTAAGTTTAAAAATTTAAAAACTTCTAAACCTTTTAGTATTAACACATATAAATCACTAGGTTTGATAATTCAACAGCAATCTAATGTAGAGAGTGAATGAATGGATTTCTTGATTTGGGTAAATTCATATGAGTTAATTTAGATTTAATATAAACATCCTTCATTTTCTTCTATCTTTTGATTCCTTAGAAAATCATTCATGAAATTATGAAGTTGTAATTTATTTCTAGATTTCGTGAATGTGTTCATATATAGTTATAAAAATTGAGATAGAGTTAAGAAAATAACTCTAAACAAGGAAGAGACCAGATACCTTGATATGAATAATGTTAATAAATTTAACCATGAGATGAGATGTAGTGAATATGTCGGTTGCTACTCCAAGAAAGAATACTTAGAACCTTTCTTTATGATTCTTTAAAAAAAATCAGTCTATCCTTCCATACAAAAGTGGATTTAAATGAGCAAGTTTAGGTTCCATTAAGAGAGTGATAATTTATTTAGAATGACATTGAAATGATAGGGTAAAATAAACAATGATCTGGAACCCTAGAGAAATGTTATTCTTGCATATTTGGGCATCCAAAGAAATTGATTTTAATAATAAACCTTGCTTTAGGAACCCAATAATCTACACAAAGATGCATTTCTTTGTGTAGATTATTGGGTTCCTAAAGCAAGGTTTATTATTAAAATCAGGATGCACAAATGTTATGTCGATTTTGATGCTTGTTTTGTCAAGAAAATGGGAGTTCAATTTCCTTGCTCAGCACCTATCTCCACTTCTATCTTTTTCAAGTAGCCAGGCCATCTGGTTATCTGGTCATGCAGTATAATCTCATTCCTTATACACTCTGAATCATTCAGATTTCAGGCGGAATGGCCTCAAATAGAACTGTTGAGCAAAAGAATTTGACAGATGACCTGTCGATTTGGCTAGCGATGCAATCAATTCTATGTATATGTGTATGCAAATTTAATTAATTATTGATCAATTTTAATTCAACTAATATTAAAAATCTAATATACACCACAATAACTCCTTTCATAGAACATTCCATATAATACTTAAATACAGTGCTGGCATGTAGTTTATTGCACTCCTTCTACATGCCAATTGAAAGCCAGACTCATACTAGTATCCTATTATATATATATAGATTGATTTTTATGTATAGAAAAACCTAGTAGAACGCTAGTCATATATAATAGTAGATTTCACCGTCTTATTTTGGGCAGTGAATTAACACTGGTTGACGGCGAAGCCAACGAGAGAGTTGGCAGAGTCGAAAGAGACTCGAATGCCCTGCTGCTGAAAATTCCCAATGATTGACGGATCGCTCGAAGTGGGTGCAAAAGCAAGGCAAAATGTCCCCGCAGAATCCATAAGAATCAGATAATTCTTTGCCGGGAGAGTTAAAAGAGCCCCGTTGGAAAACTGAAATCTAATAATAGGAACTTTCACGCTTTCACGCCCTGACAGATCGTAGCAAGTGTCGAATATGGACTGCCCGTCCGCCCGGGGAAGATCGGCGGTACCCGCCAAGAAGGCGTCTCGCAAGGCTTTGTAAGCTACCGCCTGTAGCCGCGTGATGGTCGTGCCCGAGTCCACTATTATCCCGCCCCTTCCGTTTTCGTCGAATCGAGATACATTCTTTGGGAGAGAAACCACCAGTCTGCCGACGGTAATACTCTTCAGGGAAACATAGTAAAAGGTGCTCGCTCGCGGGTTTATGAGAAGCGGGGTGAAGACGGACCCGACGCGGTTAACAGCCCCGGTGCCGAAGCGCAGAGTGCCCCTGTCGTCTAATTAAACATTTAACAGCCAAAGAGTTAATACTAATTTATGTTAAAAGACACTTGATTTACATAATCTATAGTAATTTTAAGGTATGTTATTTTAAGATTCAATTGTGTAAGATTTTTTTTACATGTTATTTTTTCTTTCAGCTTTCTATTATGGTGATGACGGATTATAGAATGTGATCCGTTTTCAATTCTTTTCTGATGATGGATCATAGAATGTGATCCAAAATATTGATTCAAAATTACAGAATTGAATTAAAAAAAACATGAACTACTAATTCATATGTAAAAATGATTAAAACATTTTTTAATTGGTAAAATTTTACCTGAATCTCGGTCTACAAGACAGTAAGAAAACGCTGTGCCATATGACCCGAGTTGGGTGGGAAATGATAAGGGACCTGCTCCAAGACCAAGCAAGCCTCCTGCTCCCTTGAACAACCCTTCGTTGTCCTGCCCACAACCTATGGCCATGTTTTTAACTGTTGTAGTACCAAGCGTTAGTGTTTCCTTAACGAAGTGTCCCACAGTAAAAGAACCGTCTCCATAAGACACCCCATATAAGCAGCCCCCCTTCTTGTCACAGGCCGATGTATCCAGCTCACCGCAAAGTTGGGAAGTACAAGGAATTGGGGTGAATGAAGTGGATAAGGATGGATCAAACACAGGGTCCACCTGAATTATTTTTAAATATCAAACAAGTCAACATTCAAATAAATTTTAATCAATAAAATTAAAATATTTTTTATCTTGTTTTTAATTTATTGTGTTAAGATTTTTTAGTGATAATGTTTCAGATCATATTCTGTGATCTATCATCAAGATGTTAGAGATAAAAAATCATAAAATGTGATCAAATCTTGATAAATAAAATTTACACAATTGAATTCAAAAACAATAACAATCGGATTATAAAAATCTAATAACATTAATTTTTTTATTATATAAATTACATATAAAATTACTGTTAACTCTTTAACTATGAGATGTAAATAGAGTGCTGGACCTGATCGTAGCACTTAGAACATGGCTTGCACTGCACCCAAGTCACGTCACTCCCAGTGTCCAAGATGAGGTCCTCCATTCTGGGCGGCGTTCCCACACCTATACGGATAAGATACTCCCCATTACCTTCTGACAGGCCAGATTTCACATCGCCTCCGAAATCATCTGTCTTTGCCTTGCCCTCTATTCTTTCCTTCTCGTTCCCATTCAACATCCTCTCTACCCGCCTGTGCAGAGCATTCACCCTCCGCGAATCCCTTTCCAACCTCTTTTTGAGCCTCTGCTCGTAGCTCACATTTCCCATCAGTAGAGCGTCTCTGTAGAAAACTTGCACGCTCCACGGAGAAACCATCTTCTCCCCTTTTTCGCTGGTGGTATTTAGTTGCACGGGAGGAGAGCTCACTTCCTTCAGCCGAGATGCAACATCCAGTGCATGATAAGCAGATTTTTGCTCTGCGGAAACAACTTCAACAAGGAAGACGAAGATAAGGAGGGAAACTGAAAGTGCAAGAGAGAGTCTACACGCTTCCATTTTATTTCTGAGTAATAACAGTGATATTAGCAGCCAGAAGATCTCTGGGGGCTATTGCATTTGCAATCAAATCTAACCCAAACAAACGACCCTGTTTCAAGGCAGTTCGGGAGGCAATCTTATATATTAATTGGAGCAATATCCCCTTCAATTTATAATCCCATTTTATTGGCTCACACTTACTCAGCGTGACTGTGTCAATGTCGTGGCTAACTAGGAATCCCACTTATTGGAAAGTTTCCACTAATCATAGTTGCCACTACCACAAAGTAGCTGCCTGCCATTGACAACAACGAATGCCCGCACCATAATCTGCTACTATTCCATTGAGTTGGACCTGATCTCCTTCGCCATCCAGATTTATGAGGGAAAAAATAAAATAAACATTCCAAAGAGCAACAAGAAAAGGGTTCCCCATGGATGAAGACAGCTCTCCCATATCAATCCTGTGACACCTTTTTATTTAGAGACTTTATTAAAAGCAGTATGAATCTTGATTTTTATAGGTAGTTTAGGAGCTGATACTAATCTATTTATAATAGGTAGTTTCTTTGTAGTTGTTCAAAAGAAGCTAATTAGTCAATAGGCTATATATAGTGTGAGATTTGAGTCAAATAAGTCTCACACCTGCAAATCACTGTTGAGTCAAAAAAGAAGCTAATTAGTCAATAGGCTACATATAGTGTGAGATTTGAGTCAAATAAGTCTCACACCTGCAAATCACTGTTGAGTCAAAAAATATCAGAGAAATCTTCCAAAATCTCATTTATCACGTAAAATCCAGATAAATATTGATTTTCCAGCTTGATGGGAACATTCTATTTCCATCAAAATATGTTTTTGTCAATTGTGGCAACTTTCTTCTTTTCATTTGCATTGCTTTATGTTTTAAATTTGTATGTACATATTTCAAAATCAGATAATACTTAATTTTATTTTTTTTAAACATAGATTTGTCTAAGTTTATTTCATTTCATTATTTAGTACTTATTATGAATTTTTTAATCCACCCACATACAACTAGAATTTGAGCACATGGCATCCACATTCACACATGCAAAAACACATACTCAATAACATATTAACATACATATAGGTCTCTATCGGCCTAATCCTTGAACCTTCTTTAGATACAAATGCTAATACTTATATCATGATTGTACTTGCAAAAACTTGTCTTGATCTCATACTAATACTCTATGAACATAATATTTGTAAAAAAATAGCATTACAAATAAAAAAAGACTGTCCATAGATAAAAACAACTTTACCATATTAATCCAGTGATACCTTTTCACTTAGAGACCTTACTAAAAGGATATAGAACCTACCAACAAGAGTAATGTAGTGGTCTTAAACCTATACTTCTATCACTGGTGGATTGGTGAACTTTAAACATCGCCATTTCTTCAAAAGTAAAGAGAAAAACTATATTTTAGATTGGTGCATATATGATGATAATTTTTAAAAAAATGTGAAGATAAAAATTGATGATGCTTGAGCAACTCGTAAAAAACTTTTTTTTATTCATTTGTAATTCAAATTTGAATTGAAAATATTATTTTTTTCCTTGAAAATGTTTTAGAAGTTCTTTAATTATTTTTTATATCTACAAATTAATTAAATTATGTAAATTAGGAGTTAGTTTATCATAATGTATTTCTAATAGGTTGGAATATTTGTCTAACTTCCAATTCCCTTATATTTATACATATAATTTTAAAAAATTATAGATTATGATATCTTTTATCTATTTCTATTAATTTTTGAATTGAGAAATAAATAAAGTAGTCTAAATTGGATCATTATTTTTTATGTAAATTAATTTTGTCTCATATGCATCATAGATTATATGACTAACATACTCAAAGCATGATTCCACTCATACTTTTAAGGCTAGAAAATATTACATATGCATTCTAGAAGACAAAGTATGTAATAAATTATAGAAAATCCAAGGTTTAGGGTGGTATACAACCTTAATGACCCTTCCAACAAATATAAGTGGAGGAATTGACACATTTAACATCTATTAGATGTATGATTTACATATACACTTAGATTAATTATGAAAATCTTAAAATTCTAATTGGGTTAATGGCTACAATGAGGATAATTGATAAATCACCTTTCCAAAAACCCTTAATAGGTGGGGTTTGCTAGCTCATTCATGAAATGACAACCCACAAAGAAATTAGAGTCATGTTATTGTGTTGTTGACTAGATATTTCAATTAGGATTCATCATTGTTAATATCTAAGGGCAATGATGATTCCCACATGAGCATTCCATCCTATTGGAGTGTTGAATACCAAAGGAAATGAATTGTCACCTCTCAAACTAATTAATTGCATGGTGAGTCTATATTGATTTCAATATGGTATTTAATCTTAGGTAATTTATTTTTCTCTATAGAGTAATAAGATGTTACTAAAATTATTCAAAATGAACAATTTTACTTATTAATTTACTAGAAATAATTACAAACTTGCTCTAAACATAAGACATACTGGAGATAATTGGGAAAGACCATATACTTCAAACCATCATAAGGGTATGTACACTCAATAATAATAATAATTCCATTTCTAACCCTCTGATGTCATTATCTTATAACTAGCATTAATAAAAATTGATAAGAACCTTTGTCATAGTCTTTAAAATTGTTGTCTTCAAGATAAATGCACCCTATAAGCTATAATGCATTATCCACATATAAGGAGGCAAATTCTTATTTTTTTATAATAAATATTCATGTGATAGAATTTCCTAAGGCCATTGTAGATTGTCAGAGTCAATTTCAAATCACTAACATAAAGTAAGGAACTACTCAAGAAAAAAGTGGTTTCCAAACCTAGTCTATTTTGAATGAAGGATTTTTCTTTCTAATTTTAAATTTTAATTCAATTATAAGATTCAAGGATAATCCTCCTCTCTCAATTACATAATTTCTTATGGTCATTTCCATACCCTAAACACACTTAAGTTAAATCTTGTGCAAATTAATAATCTTCTTTAGAAAGTTTAGTACATTTAAAGAAATCACAACAACACTATATTCATAATCATCTCCGTAGTACGTAATGACATTAGCCTTCAACTGAAATAAATACTTTTCAAGTCTTAACAAGCAACATAATCATATTATTTGTCAATTCCAATAAATGTAACCTTGTGTAATACCTAGAATTATAGGGGTATGTGCAGGATCATCATGGAAAAGAAGGGGTATGTGCAGGATCATCATGGAAAAAATAGGCCCTTAAGTGGCAATGAAAATTAAAAAAAAATAGAGTTAGGCAACTTGACTTAAAAATTTGAATAAATAATTTATATTATTTCAAAAATATGTAAGAATAGAATTTGTGGCAAGTTGAATGTATTTTCTAAAATACTAGGTTTATTTTTCTAAAAAAAAAAAAATTTGATGAAAAATTGAAATTTCAATGCAGTAGTACTTAAATTTCAGGGAAAAAAAAGTAGGTGTCTGTCTAACCACCCTAGAACCATAATAAAAAATGTCGATGAAAAAAATATACACAGCTAAATCCAAAAGCATATTCTCTATCTTCAATGGACCGTGGAAAACTCATATCCTAGTTATTAGTTATGTAATGTGAAGTAATTGTATAACTGCTTAGGTTGACTTTGTAAAAACTATATTGTAATTAATTTTTTTTCATCTATTAATAGGGTGATCCCACAATAGTGGTTTACAATTTTTGGCCAAACTGGACACTAAAATTATTATTTTTAACTAAATCTTCACATTCGGGAACCTATAGCGGCTAAACTGTGAGGAATTTGAAGATGATGCAAAGTAGAGTCTCCTCACATTTTGTATGTAGATTCTAAAAATATTTTTTTCAAAATTTTTGGAATCAAATTGCACTTATTTTTCCATCTCTCACGAAAACTGGTTTTTTTCAGAAAATAACATTTTAAAAAAATGACACACATCGTATAATGCATAACTTTTTTTACATGAAGGATAAAATTCTAATTCTTTCAAATTTAGATTTGTAACTCCGATATCTAGTGCTTCCACTTAGTTAGATAGTTTTTTATTGAATATTTTTTCTTTAATAAAGTTTTGAAGTCAAACCAATTACAATTCAAACATAGTGCGAGCGTATAACATGTAACTTTTTTTATATATATCGAAATTCAAATTTTTTTATTTGGTTGGATTGAGGACTTCAATATCTAGTGCACTCATATTTTTCAATTTTTTTGTTTGATAATCTGCTAGTTTTCCACATGTGCAGAACAAAGACCTTCATTTTTGATGAAAAACCTATGTTTAATAAAACTAAATAAACAAATACATAATAAAATCAAAAATATTAAAATTATATTCATTGGATAGCTTGTTCTGAGGACTACCTGATTCCAGTTGTGATTGTGAAGAATTCTCCATTTTCATGTTCAAACCAAGCTTCGAAGTGTAAAAAATTAGGTTTTTTGTGTCTCAAGGGGGGATGAGGGATAAAGGGGGTTCGCTTGAACCAAGGTTTGGTCGAATCCTAGTTCGAGTGAACCCCTTTGAAGGGGTTTGCTCGAACCCCTTTCTAATGCATTTTTTTCTTGTTTTTGGGGCCAAAATTCAAAGGGGTTCACTTGAACCCTAGTTCGAGTGAACCCCTTGTTGGTTCGCTCGAACCAATAGGTTCGTACGAACCCCCAAAATCAATTTTTTCTCCTTGGAGTTTTTTTTGGTGAGTTTTCCTTCCTCACCTAAATTGTAAACCACTATTGTGGCTTCACCCAACATCTAGTTGTTAGTTATGCAATGTGAAATAATGCTTTAAGTTTGAAAGATGTGCAATGCAATGTAATTAGTGATATGAATATAAACCACATAATACAACCATTCTTTTTTATGCTCTTGTACATTGATATTTAACCATTGCTCACTTGATTAAAATTTTAAAGAGTTTAATCATGCACATGAGGAAGAAATTAAGTTTTGATTGTCAACTTCTATAAATCAAATTATCCAATAATCTTGAGTGTATCTCCATATAAAAAAATGGCATCAATGCCAACTCAAACAAAGTTTTACAAGATGTGGCATATGCCATCTTGATGTATATTCAAAATTTACATGTCAAAATGTCTATCTTATCCTAAACTACTGGTGGATCATCAAAATGGATCCTCTTTGTAGCACTCATTGGCTTTGAAGGTAGTTGTACACAAGAAAAATTCAAACCACAATTGAGATTAGTTATACTATATGATTTAAAATTGAATAATTAATATCAAAATCAATATACATTGAATTATAATTGAACTCTAAAATTGTAATCTTGATTACTTGAAATATTCATCTCTTCAAAGGGTTAAGAGCCCTAGAATATGCCCCTCTCAAAGAGCCGACCAAACCAAATTTTGTAATGTCAATCTATATATGTGAACAAAAACATAAAATTGATCTAAGTTAGCATACAATTGTCGGTAATAGGAACATATAAATACCAAACACAAAATAAAACAAACACATACCTCTTTAGGTTGATCTTTTTCTTTATCTCCTTTAGGTGTGTCGACACCTCCTCCTTGAGGTGTTTCAACACCTACTCCTTCAAGTGTTCCAATACGTACTCCTTCAGATGTTGTGGCACTTGTCAACAATGATGTATAGCTCATAACTGCATGTACATAAAAATGAAAAGTACATATGAAACTACCAATCTATATTGATGTATGTATATAATCAATATAAGATCTTAAAAATCTTAATTCAATTGAATTTGAGTTCAATTACCTTCCCCTTATCTAACATTGCACTTCCATAATCTGGACAAGGTTGCTCCTTGCTCGCACTTTTCAACAACGATGTATAGCTCATAACTGCTTGTACATAAAAATGACAAGTACATATGAAACTACCAATCTATGTTGAAATGTATGCATAATCAATATAAGATCTTAAAATTCTTAATTCAATCAAATTTGAGTTCAATTACCTTCCCCTTATCTAACATTGCACTTCCATAATCTGGACAAGGTTGCACCTCGCTCGCACTAGGTATTTCCTACAAGAGGAAAATAAGATAAACATATAAGTTATTATATAATTTCATTTATGACAATTCAAATGACAAGCAAGTACATATAATAAAAAAAATGTAAACGAGTGAGTGCAAAAATATATACTGTGTGTGTGTGTCAAGACCAAATGAAATGTCCCTAAGGGTGCTATCAGTCACCTATGTGAGCTCCTCTGACATCAACTATTAAATAGACTATGTAAATAAATATTATTACATTATACTATCTCTTATTAATATTCATTTAAAAATAAATGCAAGTTATGAATGTACAACTTAAATCTTACATGTGTCACTATTCCAATGTCCCCCTCTCTAGCAAGAGATGACTTTGTAGGGTGCACTCCACTCCCTTGAGTCTAATCTATAATGTCCACATTATGGAGGTCATAATCAAAAATGTCCAAGGGATGATCGACGGGTTGTACAAGAGGACCCAAGCATATCTTGCCACACATGGAGCAAGTATGTGGCACACAAATATGTGGACCTGATGAGGATGATGCAACAACACTCGAACCATCGCCAACATCACCAGAATGTGGCTGAGCTATTGTAGAAGCATGCAAAACCAAAAGGCCACTCAAAGTGTTAATAGCATGGATAGTTGTGTGGCTGCATCCTCCATAATATCTTGATGATATGCTAGAGGTGGCGGAGGAAGGGGAGGAGGGGAACATATGGGCGCAATATTACTGTAACTGCCCTTGGTCTATCCTGGGGCATACCTCCACCAACACCCTGGAAGGTTTTAATGTTAAAGTAATTGACATGATGCCCTAACACAAACTCAACATATAATTTTTTAATAAAGTAAAATGGTATATCACAATTGTTGTTTGGTGGTTTATCAAAAACCATACACCAACGATCCCAAAAGTTATCTACAATGTCCCTATGTGTGCACCATTTTATAGAAATTTTTGGTTTATTAATATTAACTAACAAACCAGTGCGGGGGTTAACAAATAAAGAGGCTATTTGGGCTTTGGTTATTCTGAGATCTTTCACATCATTATAAGACAATCCACATGCATAATATTCCCTCATGTCTTCTCGCCACAAATGAAAGGCATTATGTTGGGTGGAGAGGGTTTCTATGTTTTTAATTATATCCTTCAATGTGTTTGACATCTCAAATAATCGAGGGATTCTCTTATAAACTTTAGAAATGCCCTTTAATTGCTGCGATTTTTCACCAATTAATTGTCCAATTGATGGCTGCGAAGGTGGTGGAGTGTTTGGTATTTGTGCATTTTCATTCTCAACTAGTGGATCATTTGGAATTTGTGCAATTTCATTTTCAGGAGCCATAATGTTTGATTAAAGTTAAAAACTAATTAATCTAATTGAAATTAGACAATATAAATGAAAATATTGTAAAAATACCCTAGTTTAAAAAAAAAAAAAAAAAAACCCTACTTTTTAACAAAAATCTATAAAATTCTCTAATTTTTAATACAAATACATAAACAACACTATTTTAAATCAAAATCCATAAAAAAAAATCATTTTTAATCAAAATCCATTCTAAACTCAAAATTTTCACAAAAATTCAATCAAAAACCCTATTTTGAAAAAAATCCATAAAAAACTAACTGAAATTATACCAATCTAATTCAAAATTCGATCAAAGCAAAGAAAAATCTAAAATCTAACATTTTCAAAATGGATATCGGATATATCAGATATCTGATATGTGAAGAACCTCCTCACTGTGCGCCATGACCTGTTTGTGAATGTGAAATGATTTTAACATGCCCAAATTTTGTATATATATGTTTGCTTCAAATCGGATATCCAATTTGGAGATCTTGGTTTGGGCATTGCTTTGGAGGTGTGTACTGATACCCAAGCCACAAAAAAGTCAACTTGACATTTTTGCCTTTTTGGGTCAATGAAAAACGTAATTTTTTCCCCATTGCCACTTTCTGGACCATCATGATCATGCACATACCCCTAGATGGGTTTAAACAAAAGGATAAGGTAGCCTATAAGAAATTTTGTAGTGTTTTTCCCATAAACATTATGATAGGATTAATACCATAAATTTTTTGATTGTAAGCAAACCCTTTTTATGCAAAAAAAAAAATATGCAACAACAATTTTATATACCAAATACAAAAAACTAAAGACAATATAACAATAAGAAAAAATGAGTACTTGTTTCGATGTTCACTATGCTTTATGAAATCCATACTCTTCATTTAGCATTCACAATTACTAAGGCAATTTTCCTAAAGCTCCCATTTTAGCTTGCATAGGGAGGTTGTGGACTATGACTGTAGAATTTGGCTTTATACCTACCAAAGTGTGTTTGTTAGAAAGTTTCTAAAGACTTTTCAACAAATCTGCTTCATTGAATTCTTAGTTGCCATAATATTTGATGAAACCCCATTTCCTTGAGGCATTTTGTTTTCCCTATGCAATCTCCCCCTTTCTCCTTCTTTGTGACCCTATGTCTCTTCTTTCATAGATGCAAATATTTATGAGCTCTCTCCCTCACACCATTCTCTCCTTTTGCACTTGTAGTGCCATCTATTCTTCTTTGCCTCTCTTTCCTTTTTCCCTTTCTCTCCCATTTTTTCTTTAGAAATAAAGGTTGAATCAGAAGATATTGGGTCATGGGAGTTTAAAAAATTTCCTAGATGCCTCTTTTTTCATGACCTGCCATTTAGACGGGTCAAGAAATTGGGGTCATGCCATGTCTTGAGACTATCATTGTCATACTCGAGCCCATTCTCATTTATTTCAAGTTGTCTCCTGTCATGGAATGGAGGAAATCGTCTCCATAAATGCTTATTTGGTGTCTTCCCCCCATCCTTTTTCTTGTCTTGAAAGACATTTGTAAATTACTTTCTTTATTTATTTACTTCTTTGACCACATGATGTCCAATATCGAGATGTCTTTTTTTATGGGGATGTGACATGAATGTAACAACATCATAAATTATACATCAAGATGATTGATGAGTGTTGTAGAGAAAGATAATTGAACCACCCTTACATTTCTAAGTTAATTAACCACCCTATTACATTCCCTAAAATAGTAACTAAACTCTATCTTATCAAATTGACAACACAAAAGATGAACTCCTTCAATAATAACATTCACTCCTATCCTTCAAAAGATTATTATACATATAGTTTCAAAACATTATTATACAAATAGTTGATCACCATTGAGAAGTCGCTTTTCACATTTAACTATTTTAAATTTGACTGAACAATGATCTTTTAAACCCTGCTTTTCCTCCATTATTATTATTCAGTAACAAATATGGGATCCAGTGTATCTCATTCCGTTTACACTGTAAGTGATTCAAATTTTAGGCGGAATGGACTCAAATAGAACTGCTCAGCAAGCGAATTCGACACATCACCCGTCCATTTGACTGTAGCGATGCAACCAATCCTATTTTATATGTGTATGTAAGTTTAATTAACTATTGATCAATTTTAATTCAGCTAATATTCAAAAACCAATATACACCAGGATAACCGCTTTCACAGGACAAACCATAAAAAACATAAATACAGTGGTGGCATGCAGTTTATTGCACTCCTTTTACATGCCAATGGAAAGCCAGGCTCAAACTAGTATATTATATTGCATACCATAAGACTTTTAGTTCCTGCCAAGGGAACTATTGCGGAGGCTTCAGACGGTAATCAGTGATTAATCCACGCTGCATTCGCCAATCAGAATGAATTTTTTTGGGGATTTATTAAATAGTGGGTAATCCAAGATGTAAATGTGTTCGGAAGTTAACCTGTGAGAAATTTGGTGGCTTGTTATTGGCCCTGATTAACGGCTCCAAAGGATTCTGGTTTGACGAGGCGAGAGAGTGCGTAGTTCCTAAAAGGCTTGGGGATTTTCACTGCCATGCTACAGATTTTTCCCCTGACAGTTGGCGATTAGGGTTTTACTTATGTTAACAAGTGTCTACATGTAGATGTGGCTAGTCTGCAGGACATTGGTTACCACAGTCAATGATGAAGGCATTCAAGTATACGTTTGGAAAACATTCTCTCCAGGTTACATTCGCAGCAAGCTTCACTTTATATGAAATGATATGGTTTGCAGGTTGTCCTAGAAGCTTTCCTTTTATCACATCCCATGATTTTATCTTATCAATTTATATTTCTGTTTAGCTGTAGTTGTGTGAATAGTATTGTACCTGTTTAGCTAAATAAAATTAAGATTTGCCATTTATTGTTTGTTGTGGTGGATAATGTTCATGTTTCCGGATGAAGAAGCAGGACAAATACCGTTAGCATATGTGGTGAGATAAACTGGAAGCCATTTGGATGAACAAGATGTTATCAGCTTCGTTGCTTCACAGGTAAATAGAATATAATAAATTGCTCAATCTTCCTTGATGTGAGTGGTAAGTGTCACTATACTTCAGAAACAGAGTGGCAAGCATACACTCCCACCGCTGCCCCACTGAGGTTACTGTTACTTCCGTAGTATCCATTTTCCCATCACTCTCATATTGTATCAGCATACCAACTTAAGCTAAAGAACCTGGATTAATGAAAATGCATAATGATGAATTTCCTTGTAGATCGTCTTAAATACTCCATTTCTTGCTCTGTCAAGGTAAATTTAGTAAGAAGTTGAACATATTATAGCAGCATCCATGGTAAAGAGTACAAAATTCTGAATTTCAAAAGCATTCCTATGGAAAGAAAAGGATAAGCATTGTGTATAAGGCTATAAGCCTTACATGGGTTTATAACTGTTATATTATGTGTTACAGTTCTTTCATTGGATTATAAGTATTTTTGTTTCTTATGGTAGTCTGTTTATAATATATATCAATATTCACCATTCGTGGACTGGATTTTACTGTTATATGGACTGCCTAGGACGAGATTTTACCGTTTCACTTTTACATAATGCCTTAATTGTCTGTATTTGCTATAGATAAGGATTGGATATTTACAAATCTGAAGTTTGAGTGTTACATGAATGCAATAGATGCTTTGGTGGTCTTCATGAATAAAATTGATGATTTTCTGCTCTCTTCATATAGCACTTCCTTCGTGGTATTGGCCCCTAAGTTTTTATCACTGTACACTAGAAATGTTATTTCCGGTAAGTTCTGCAGAAAAGTCATATTGCAGCCCGCGCCATAAGAGATCATATTCAAGTCTCTGAATGTTGCAATACAAGCTGATGTTTTTAGCTACTAGACAAGCATTGAGTAGTCTGGAAAATTAATTGTAATATGGAAAAGCCGTTTTCAATTTAATCTAATATCTTACAAAAAGAAGACAATGACTTACAAGGGTTGTCTGCTGTAAATTTGATAGCTGCCTATCCTCCTACAGGGACACCTATAGTGTTTATGTATGGAGGTTTTACTAGATTGAAGCCTGCTTTATTTGCATTGTGGTTGCCAAATCCATAACCTACTAAGTAAAAGCTGAAACCGTGTAGGTGAATTGGATGCTTCTCTGTTCCTTCTGTAGAATCAATTGCACATTTGATCCATATTCAAGAACAACCATCTTAGTTCCAAAAGTGGATTGTGTATCCACTCCCAGATTGTTTGGCGCACCATTTACAAAGTCAAAATTTTGAAATGGCTTGATAGGGAAATCAGCGGTTTAGTATCCACTGATGTTGTTCTAATAAGCTTACAATATAGAAATATTGGGTCTTTCAAATGTTATGTTATTGATGGAAGCTGCAAAAACTCCTCCACCCGGTGCTTTGCAGTTTTCAGGCTTAGATTTGCATTTTAAAAAATTAAGCCCAACTGTGAAGAAGAGATGTCTATTTATAGTCACAAGTACTTTGATGGGATTTTGCTCATCTGCCAAGCTTTTGAGTCCATTCATGAAAGACAGGGAGGTTAGCTGCTATAAATGATTTTTGTTGAGGATGGAAACCTCTGTAACTAAAATAAGCAACTGCATTTACTTTCTGCAAAGAAATGTTTTTTGCAAACATGTAAGGGCCCATTCTCATGGAGTATCTGTCCACTGGCTGGTCTGCAGTTACCAAAACATTGAAGGTCTGGCCTGGAGTGATTACCAAATAATCTGTAGAGAGAGGTTTGGTATATTCTCCATCAGCTTCCACCACTGTCATCTTATGACTTGCTATTGCAAAGAAGTGCTCCATGTTCAAAGCTGCATTGATGATCCTCAGAAGATAGGTCTTACGAGCGATCACGTCTATTGAGTACACATCTGCTTATGAGGCCAAAAAAGAGTAGTAAATTGCATCAAAGATCAGATAGCTAAAAATGATCCAGTCATAAATCAGTTTCTGATAGAGATTCAGTACCATCACTAGAACAGTTGTAAAGAGGTGGCCTCCACCTGATTGTAACATTTTCTTTTCTATGACTTGAGCATCCTGTATCCAATACTCACCTGCAAGAGTCAAACGTCATATCAGAATCTGTCAAAACATCTATTTTGATTCATTTTATTGACCATTTTCTTAAATACAGCAGTATTAATGAAGCTAAAGGGAAAAAATAATGCAGTTTGCTTTTCAAAGCTTACAATCTTCTACACTCAAATGCAGAAGGGTCATATTTGTAAGGGTTATATAAAGCTAATGTAAAAATTGGATTAAGCACAATGGATAACAAATAAAGCACGACCATGAGATGGTATTTCCATACATCCTAATTAAGCATTATCATCATGCCTCAAATTGAGAATTCGAGTGCAAGCTTTGGGTGAATGGTCTTGCACAGTCAAAGAACCAGGTCATATTGACAAAGATGCAGTTGAACCCAATGATTTAATGTGGCTACTTGTATCTCTTAACATATCTAAGAAGCAAAATCAGGAAAGGTGCCTGATGATCTCACTAGAGCCTTGTTTCAAGAATCGTAAGAAGCAGAGTTCTATCCATAATCCTTCATTTGCTTCCTGGTTACCTGCCTGAACCTTAGATATAAATATATGGTTCTCCAATATAATTGCCTTCTGCCTTCATATTTGCATTCAGCAATTAGTTGTCTATTAAAATCCCTTTTCTTTAATCCAGAGTAACATCCACAGTGAAGACACTCAATGACCTGAACTGCAAGCTCTGTTTTTCTAGCACTACCGAAAAGGGAAGACAAGAGATACACTTGATGATCTCAGTTAACACTTCCTTTTTTAATGTTCCTAAGATGCATATGATGATCCGTAATACCTTATGTTCCTCTCGATTGTTTCTTTATATTGCAGGTCAAATATATACTTATTGATTGTAATTTTCATGCTGAGAAATTTATCAGGAATGGAGTTTCTGCGTGTTATTATTGCACATTCTACTCAATGGAAAGATTCCTAGGCCCATACACAATGGATTTTTATAGGCAAAACCCATATGACTGGGTAGAAGATTGTATCAAAGAGAAATCCTCAACAAGAGAATAGCTAGAGGCACAAGAAGATTCCAAGATGTAGGTGAAAGCAGGACAAAGGAGAAGGCAGAAGAAGATTCCTAGATGTAGGCAAAAGCAGGACAAAGGAGAAATGCTCATACAAAAGTAAAGGAAAATGTAAATCTGCAGATCAATGTCCAATTTGAAACCTGGAGAGACTATTTGAACACATCTTATGACAAGTACACTACGATAGAAAAACTAGACCAAGCAATGTAGTATAAAATTTAGAAGATATAGTGATACTGCCATATGTAAATTTTGCCATTTGCCCATATTCAAAACAATGTAATAGAATACTTCTGATCTGGTGTGGTGCAGTTCCATATTCATAAAGCTTGAATATTTCATCTTATGAACTGTCTAATCATATCACTCAATTATATAGGATACAACATCTATTATCTAGATTCTAGACAATACCCCAGTTTGTTCACAAAGAGCACTGGAGGAGATGAGTTTGTTTATTCTAATATAAAAACTATGGTCTGCATTGCCCCAAATGCCATTGATGAATCTCATCAATTTTTAACATTTTTCGACTGACAGGACCTTCGCTGCCCTGCAACTCTTGTTATGTATAGCCGAACCCAGTAGAACGACTAGTAGATTTCATCATCTTATTTTGGGCAGTGAATTAACACTGGTTGCTGGCGAAGCCAACGAGAGAGTGGTCAGCGTCAATAGTGACTCGAATGCCTTGCTGCTGAAAATTACCAATGATAGACAGATCACTGGAAGCGGGTGCAAAAGCAAGGCAAAATGTCCCCACGGAATCCATAGGAATCAGATAATTCTTTTCCGGGAGAGTTAAATCAGCCCCGTTCAAAAACTGAAATGTAATAACAGGAACTTTGACGCTTTGACGCCCTGACAGATCGTAGCAAGTGTCGAATATGGACCTCCCTTTCGCCCGGGGAAGATCGGTGGTACCCGCCAAGAAGGCTTCTCGTAAGGCTTTGTAAGTTTCCACCTGTAGCCGCGTGAAGATCGTGCCCGAGTCTACTATTATCCCGCCCCTTCCCTTTTTGTTGAATCGAGATACCTTCTTTGGAAGAGACACCACCAATCTGCCGACTGTAATACTGTTGAGGGAAACATAGTAAAAGGTACTCACTCGCGGGTTTCTGAGAAGTGGGGTGTAGACGGATCCGGCACGGATGACAGCCCCAGGGCCGAAGTGCAGAGTGCCCCTGTCGTCTAATTAAACATTTAACAGTGAAAGAGTTAATAATAATTTATGTTAAAAACATTAGATTTCCATGGATTCAACCCATAAGATTCTCTTTGTGTATCATTTTTTTCAATTATGTATAAAAATAATAAATCAATTTTTTTAGTAAAATTTTTACCGGAACCTCGATCTACCAGACAGTAAGAAAATGTTGCGACATATGAACCGAGTGAGGTGGGAAATGAGTAGGGACCCGCTCCAAGACCAAGCCAGCCTCCTGCTCCCTGGAACAACCCTTCGTTGTCATGCCCACAACCCATGGGCATATTTTCAACTGTTGTTGTACCAAACGTTAGTCTTTCCACAATATAGTCTCCCACAGTAAAACAGCCCTCCCCATAAGAGATCCCATATAAGCACCCCCCTTCTTGTCACATGAGGCCGATGTATTCAGCTGATTGCAAAACAGGGAATTGCAAGGAATTGTGGTGAATGAAGTGGATTTGGATGGATCAAACACAGGGTCCACCTGAATGACTTTTAAATATCAAGTCAACATTCAAATAAATTTTAATCAATAAAAAATAAAATAAAAATTGATGTTGCTTTTGAATTCATTGTGTTAAGATTTTTTTAGTATCAATGTTCAGATCATTATCATTAAGGTTCAAGGAGATGAAAAATTATAGAATGTGATTCCAAATATCACAATCAAATTCAAAAAAAACAATAACAATCTCAATAGATTGTAAAGATCTAATATCATTAAATTAATTTTTTTTAATATAAATCAGACATAAAATTACTGTTAACTCTTTAACTATGAAATGTAAATAGAGTGCTGGACCTGATCGTAGCACTTAGAACATGGCTTGCATTGCATCCAAGTAACGTCGCTGCCTGTGTCCACAACGAAGTACTGCATTTTGACCGGCGTTCCCACACCTATACGGATAAGGTACTCCCCAGTACCTACTGACAGGCCTGATTTCACATCGGCTCCGAAATCATCAGTCTTTACCTACCCCTCTATTCTTTCCTTCTCGTTCCCATTCAACATCCTCTCTACCCGCCTGTTCAGAGCCTTCACCCTCCGCCAATCCCTTTCCAACCTCTCTTTGAGCCTCTGCTCGTAGTTCACATTTCCCATCAGTAGAACATCTCTGTGGAAAATTTGCACGCTCCACGGAGAAACCAACTTCTCCCCTTTTCCGCTGGTGATTTGTAGTTGCACGTGAGGAGAGCTCACTTCCTTCAGCCGAGATGCAACATCCAGTGCATGATAAGCAGATTTTTGCTCTGCGGAAACAACTTCAACAAGGAAGACGAAGATAAGGAGGAAAACTGAAAGTACAACAGAGAGTCTACATGGTTCCATTTTGTTTCAGAGTAATATCAGTGATATGAGCAGCCAGAAGACCTCTGGGGGCTATTGCACTTGCAATCAAATCTAACCCAAACAAACGATCCGGTTTCAAGCCAGTTCGGGAGACCATCTTATATATTAATTGGAGCAATATTCCCTTCAATTTATAATCTTATTGTATTGGCTCACACTTATCAGCTTGACTGTGTCATGACTAGGAATCCCACTCGTTGGAAAGTTTCCACTGATCACATTTCAGTACTTATTATGAGTTGTTTAATCCAGTCACATATAACTAGAATTTGCAGCACATGACATTCACATACACCTATGTTCTATAAGTTTGAACCTCTTTTAGATACAAGTGCTAGTACTTATATCATGATTGTACTTGTAAAAACTTGTCTTGATCTCATACTAATATCTATGGGTCTAATCCTTGAGCATCCTTTAGATACATAGCATAATTGTAATTGAAAAAAACTTGTCTTGATCTCATACTAATATCTATGACCTAATCCTTGAACCTCCTTTAAATACAACTGCTAATACTTATATCATGATTGTACTTACAAAAAAATATCTTGATCTCATACTAATACTTTGAAGAAAATATTTGTAAACAATTAACAATATAAATAAAAAATAACTGCCCATAAAAAACAAAGATTAAAAAAAAAAAAAAAAAAAAACTTTTACCATATCAAACCATATCAAACCAGTGTTACCTTTTCATTTAGAGACCCTACTAAAAGGATATAGAAGCTACCAATAAGAATAATTGAGTGGTCTTAAACCTATACTTCTATTAGTGGTGGATTGGTGAACTTTAAACATTGTCATTTTTTCAAAAGTAAAGAGAAATATTATATTTCAAATTGGTGCATACATATGATGATGATTTTAAAAAAGTTTGTGAAGATAAAAATTGATATGATTGATGAAATTTGAGCAACTTGTAAACAACTTGTTTTATTCATATGCAATTTGAATATGAATTGAAATTAAGTTTTTTATTTTTTCTTGAAAGTGTTTTTAATAGTTATGTAATTATTTTTTATATCTAAAAATTAATTAAATTATGTAAATTAGAAGTTAGTTTATCATACATAGTGTATTTGTAATGGGTTGGAATATTTGTCTAACTTCCAATTCCCTTATATTGATACATATAATTTTAAAATTATAGGTTATGATATATCTTATCTATTTCTATTAATTTTTAAATTGAAAAATAAATGAAGTAGTCTAAATTGGATCATTCTTATTGATGTAAATTAATTTTGTCTCACATGTATCATAGATTAAATGACTAACATACTCAAAGCATGATTCCACTCATACTTTGAAGGTTGGAAAATTTTACATATACATTCTATAAGACGAAGTATGTAATAAATTATAGAAAAGCCAATGTTTAGGGTGGTATACAACCTCAATGACCCTTCCAACAAATATAAGTGAGGGAATTGACACATTTGACATCTACTAGATGTGTCATTTACATATACACATAAAACATGCATATTCTACCATTTTCTACTATATGTGATATGTTCCAAAAAAAAATGAATCAAGAATGTTTGGAGCCTATCAAATTCATTTTTGACCGTTCATTCATCATGTACTTAGTAATTAATATACCTAATAGGCTCATGTCAAATAATCTAATGTCATAAAATTATTTCAACTTAAAAAATTTGTAAAAGAGAAACTACTATTTTTAACAAGTTTTAAAGTAGTGGAGACTTTCTGAGATCACTATAAAAGTTATGTAAAACTTCTAATATGTTCTTTGAAGCACAATATGATAAATTTTCTTAGAATTGAATTTTATTATGATTTAGAAGAGGAATGTAGATGATAATGTTCACTCCCCTCCCTTTATTATTTCAACTAGCCATCAAACATCACTTCGTTATCACACATAAATGTGGTATGAATAAGCTAATTTGATGTAACTTTCATTTGTACATAATTTTTTGCATGTTTATATGTGTGTATAAACTTTCATTTATAAATACTAATCAAATTATAAAACACATCACTTTTTGACACTAAATCCTATGTAATTTTTTGTTTCAAAACTTATTCTTTATGATTCTTTCATGGTATTAAAACATTAGTTAGAGGAGTGATAACAATTGCAAGATAGCATAGTGTTGAAACTAAGTTTTCCAATGATAAGATTAAGAAAATTAGGAAAGGATAGATTAGATAACATCCATAGATGGATTGAAATTACTCTTTCAAATGAAATATTTCTAAAATTTCATCATAAAAAAAGTGAAGTTTAGATGTGTAAGTCACTCTAAGATACATATGAAAATTTATTTCATATATAATTTATTGGTTTTATTATAATGTATATTATTAAACTTATAGAGTTAGTATAAGTCAAATTTTACCTTGCCAAGAGACTTGGTGAGAATGGATCAGCTATGTGAGAATTTGTCGGGTAGTACTAGAGTTGAATGTGGGGATGTAAGACTTGTTCAAGAATGTAATTTCTCATGACTGCAGTGGGGTCCTTGCAACGCTATTGGACACCAATTTTATAGATAGAATAAATTAATAAATTATCATAATTTGAGATTCGGACCGTACTATGACATTACTAAAAGCACAAATAATATAGTTACATTCGACCTCAACATGTTTTGTTATTTCATGAAAAAATGGATTCTTCACAAGCTTCAACACCACCTAATTGTCACAAAAAATGATCGATGGCTTTGCTTTAGGTATGTTCATGTTATCCAAATTACAACATAACCAAATCACTTTGCACATAGCTCCTTATGTAGCACAATATTCAACCTTAGTGTCCAAATGAGAGAGCAACTCTAATTTTCTTCTTACTAATCCACAAAATAGGTCCAGATCCAAGATGAAAAATATATCTTGTAGTTGAATTCCTATCTTCAATAGATCTTGCATAGTCTTAGTCGACATATCCCTATAAGAACTAAGAGTTATGCTTGTGTTCCAAACCATAATCAAGGGTACCTCAAACATATCTCAAAACATGCTTACCTGCAACCCACTAACATTGCTTAGACTACTGCATAAATATGGAAAGATAGTTGATAGAAAAGCATAAATCTAGTTTGGTATAAGTCAAGTAAATGAGACTCCCAACAAGCTAATGATGGAGAGTTGCATCTACTGGAGGTGAATCCTAGAATCGAGATATAGCTGTAAAAATTTCTCCATTGCAGTGGACACAAGTTTACAATTTGACAATATAAATATTTCCAAGAGTGTATTGGCATATTTCATCTGGGAGATAAAAATATGATGTCTTTTGTCATATCCCCAAGCCAAGATGGTAATGAAGTGGCCCCAAGTCTATCATATAGAAGGATTTTTTAAGATCACTCTTTACATCATCAGTGAGCTTGCTTGAACTCCCTATAATCACAAGATCACCTACATAGAAAACAAGAATGCCAATATTTTTTCCTATCTTCTTATTATACAAATTCAAATCTTAGGGACTATGAGTGAAACCATGTTGTAGAAGGTGACCATATATTTTTATGTACCATGCCCTAGGGGCTTGCTTAAGCCCATAAAGTGACTAAGTAATGAGATGGCATGCCTTATGAGGATGACGTTCATTAATGAAGCCTTCAAGTTGGGTCATGTATACTTCTTCTTCTAGATCACAATTTAGGAAAGCACTCTTAATATCCATCCAATGAAGCTTCTAACCTTTTTGTTTTGCTAGTGCACAAACAATTCTGATTGTTTTGAGCTTTGCAGTGGGTGCAAAGGTTCCTCATAATCAATTCCCTCTTGGTTTGAAAACCCCTTTGCAACAAGTCATGTTTTATATTTTTCGATGGATCCATCTACCTTGTATTTTATTTTGAAAACCCATTTGTAGCCTATGGGCTTCTTTCCTGCAGGAAAATCAATAATTTCCCATGTCAATTTTTTTTATCAAAGAATCATACTCAACATCCATGGCCTTCTTCTAATGTGGCTGACTAAGAGCCTCTCAGACTATATTAGGTTCAATAATATCAACAACTGAACTCATCAAGGCAATATTTACCCCATTTCTCAATTTTTTTCTTGTTCTAACTGTTGATGAGAGGTCTATAAGAGAATCTAGATGGGAGTCCCTGGTTGTGGTTTGGACCCATTTTAGAAACTAATGTTATTGCTAGTGTGGAGAGTGATGTTCCAAAGGGCCAAGATCAACAATCAACTCTCCTTGTACCTCATTTTATTTTTGAGAGGAAGATTCATCTCATTATCTGATTATCAAAGAGACTTATGAGAGGTCATTTTATCTTCCTTTTATGTGAGGTAGTCAAAGGATTATTCATCACATAGCTCATCTCGACTCTCATAAATCTTCTATGTCTCAATCTATCCATGAGATGATAAGCTTTGGATTTTGTACTATAACCCAAAAAGATGGACCAGAGTGTCTTGGTATCAATCTTCTTTCTCCTAGTAGTTGGGACATTCATATATAGTAGAGCCAAATACTTGAAGATGAGAAATTTAAGGTTTATAGCCACTCCAAACCTCTTCTAGTGTCTTGTCTTATAGTATCTTTGTAGGATCCCTATTAAGAAGATACACAACTATCTAAATTACTTTTACCCAAAATCAATCATCCAACCATGCTGAGGAAAGCTTGCACCGAGCCATCTCCAAAATAGTCCTATTGTGATGCTTTGCAATGCCATTTTGTTGGGGTGTATAGGGAGTAGTCAATTTTTTTTTATGCCATGAAATTTCAATAATGTTAAGAATTTATTTGATATGAATTCCCCCCCTTGATCTAAGTGGAGGAGAAGAAGGGACCTGCTTTTCTCATGTAGAACTTCTACTAGAACTCCTTAAATTGGGCAAAGGCTTCACTCTTCATTTTTAAAAAGTACACCTACGTCTTACGAGAGAAATCATCCGTGAAAAATTGGAAGTACTTGCAACCCTAAAAGGAAGCAAGAAAAGGTCCACACATATCAGTATGGACAACCTCAAGACAATCCTTAACATGAAAGATACTCAACTCAAATGGATCTCGATGTTGTTTCCTTGCAAGACATCCAAGACATATGGGAAAATAATGAGAAAGAGGAGGAAGTCTACTTACTATCTCCTCAGAGTAGAGTTGATAGAGATAGCCAGTGAAAATGTGCCTGTAGTGATAATTGCAAAGAATAGTTGACTCTATCATAGAGGAAATGAAAGAAACTATAGAGGAGGATGCTGCATCTAGGGAAAATAAATGATCCTTCATTAAATCTCTAGCAAGTATTATACCATCTCTAGAGATGTTGGGTGAAAATTTTGTAATCTCTTTATAGATTACAAAACTTGATTTTCACCCAATAGTTTTTTGGAAACTCTGCTGGGGAACGAAGCACACAATCAAAGCCTCATGCTTTTGATTGAAGTGAATAAGCACTCTAGTATCTTATTGTGATCTTGTGTATATTTTTATTGCTAATTTCTCTTTTGTTTCAAAGTTTGCATTCTGGATGACAGAAGTTATACACAAGGTTTAAGGGCACAAGGTGTGGTGGATCTATTTTTCTAGTTGTTGCAACGATATAACATTCTTCCTTATCCTCCATGAGAAAGGTCACCGTTACAACATACTGCAAGTTATCCTCCATGAAGATTCATATCACCGCTTCCAAGTGAATCTTTTGTCTTTCATAGAGTTCCAGTTTAGGTACTTGTTATTCAAATCGCTAAGGCTCAACCTCAACCACCACCTCCTAGAACTTGGGGAAATGCTTTTGGTCCTCTCAATTTGGAAGGCCCTTTACATGAACTTCCACATGTTTCACAAAAGAACATCCTAAAATTCTATAGTGATGGCAAGTAGCATCGAAATGAACACATCGCTGCTTTCTACATTATTTGTAGTGTTCTTGGCATTGAACATGAAAATGTTGTTGTGAGGTTGTTCATCGAAACTTTACAAAGAGTAGTTGTTGAGTGGTTTTATACTCTTGCTCCTATTGTGGTTACTAACTAGAATACTCTCCGCACCAAGTTTGAAGAGATATTCAAATTTGCTGAAGATGCACATGCTTTGTTAGCTTAGCTTACAACCATGAGGAAAGAAGCTCATGAACCCATGCATGAGTTCATGGCCAAGTTTAACAAATTGGTGACAAGGATTCCCATAGAGGCTAAACCGACAACCCATAATCAAAAGTGCTTCTTCATTAATATGAAACTTCCAGAAGTAAGCTTTTTGTTGTGTAGGGTTGTTATTCTTGATCTTAAAGCTACTAAAAAAATAGCTACAAGTGTTGAAGATGATTTGATACTTGCTAGAAAGATAAGAATGAATACAAATAGAAAAGGGAAAGCATCAAATTCTTCCTTCAAATACCAATTCCAACTTTGTTGATCCCATGGTTCAAAGGTTGGAAAATGAGGTTTTGGCTTTGAAGAAGCAAGTTTCTAATAATTCCTACAAGGATATTCCCAGAAGGACCTTCCCAAATATTTCAGGAATAGAAATCAAAATCGTCTTCCTGCACCGTAAGGAAGGCTTTCTCTAGATGAGCTCCACCTACTAATGCAGTTGTGGGGTATTATGAATTTGAGCAAGATGAGTATATACAACTAGAATATCCTATGGAAGAGGATGTTGATTTATTCCAAGATGAGGGAGTAGATCCAGCTGTCAACTCCAACATTGGTTATTTGCAATTAGCAAATCAGTTTGATGATGAAGACTTAGTGACTGATACATATGTTATTTTCACATGATCACAACAAAATCAGCTTGATCAAGCTCAAGCTGCTGCTCCACAAGCAAAGGACAATCAGTCGATAACTATTGAAAAAAGAGGATCTCCTTTTCCTTGGCAACTGAAAGACATAAAAAATAAACAAGTAAGTTCTCATCGTGTTGGTTTAAACTAGCTGTTGGGTTAGAGTTAGTGGATTGCTCTAATACTGATTTAAAAGGCTATGTTGACTCGGATTTGGCAGGGGATATAGATACCAGGTGAAGTACCACAGGTTATATTTTTTTACAGTTGGTGGGACAGCTATGAGTTGGATTTCTTGATTGCAGAAGGTGGTTGCTTTATCCACCACATAGGCAGAGTATGTTGCTACAACAGAGGTGACAAAGGAGATGATATGGCTGCAACTTTTCATGGATGAGTTGGGCAAACAACAGGATGGAAATTACTTGTTTATAGATAGTCAGAGTGCTATACATCTTGTAAAGAATTCTGCCTTGCATTCTAAAACAAAACACATACAGTTGAGATATCATTTCATTCGGTTAGTGTTGGAGGATGGACAGGTTAAGCTAGACAAGATACATATAGATGTCAATCCAGCGGATATGTTTATGAAGGCGGTGAAAAGGGAGAATCTGAGCTCCTCTTCAGCTTCGGTTGGTCTTCAAGGTTGAATTCAAGTATAACAAAGCAGCAGGGTCCAAGGTACTTATTTCTAGTGGGAGCTGTAATTGTAGCAGTGTCATCCAGGATCAGTCTCCAAGTGGGAGATTGTTGGTATGTGGCGACTGATCATGCTATACTGTATAGCCCATGGTATACTGTACACCCCGACCCATATTCTTGCTAGGGTCCGGGGCCAGGCCGGGCCCCGAGCGGGGTTCGGGAGCGGCAGCCCCCGAGAAATTTTTTCTAATAACCCTCAGCCCCAACTAGGCTAAGCCTGGAGGCTTCAACCAGCCACACATACAATGGAGTCACCAAGCCATTATATAGACTTCCATACATGCAAAACCATGGGCTCAAAACCACTTATGGTTAATCCACTAACTCTAACCCAATAGCTAGTTTAAACCAACAATCCCCCCTTTAAACTTGGTCTTGGGGTTAACACCAAACCCCCCTTCCACAAGCACATACCAGACCTTTCCTTTCAGGGATCGAACAAGCCATACAAGGTCTTACAGCCATCAGCCCAAATACATGTATTAAATTTTACATACAACTCCATTACAATTTTGTTCTTGCTACAGCCAACCTTGGCTGCGGGCACCTGCATACAATGACTTTAACCAGACAACATGCCTAGAGCAGCAACCACCACCAATCGTGCACAATCGAGAGAAATCCAATTTCATCTTGAAAGCCAAATAAGACCTCCATCACAACTAGAATGAGCGCATTCACCGCATCGCTTCGTTAACATTCCAGCTACACACATGCTCGAACTTCTCCCATTCTCCAAGGCTCAATCTTCTGTTGATTCCTTTAGACTTCTTCAAGCTTTTCAAGCTAAGAAATCTTCATAGAAGAAATACCCAGAACCTTAAACACCAGGAAATCTTACATGCATCAACATGCAAGCACATGCAAGCCACATGCGAGTCCATGCAAGTACATGTAACACACATACAAGTACATGCAACACACATGCAAGTACATGCAACTCACAAACCTACACATGCAAGCAAAAATCAAATCCCAAACCTTGCTCTAATACCACTTGTTAAGAACTAGATGAAGTATAAAAACAAAAACATAAATCAAGCATGGAACAAGAACACAATGATTTACCCTGGAAAACCCCAAACCGGGGAAAAACCAGTAATGAATATCTTCATAATAACCCTCAGCCCCAACTGGGCTAATCCTGGAGGCTTCAACCAACCGCACATACAATGGAGTCACCAAGCCATTATATAGACTTCCATACATGCAAAACCATGGGATCAAAACCACTTATGGTTAATCCACTAAGTCTAACCCAACAGCTAGTTTAAACCAACACATTGTCCTCCTCTAGCAGTTCTTGCTATCCCAAAAGCCAATACTTAGGTTCCTAAGACCACTGTTCCTTTTGTTAAACCCATCCTTGAAGTTACCCCATATTCCTTGCAAATTTTTTTCCAAGCTTTTGACATTATTGACCATGCAAAGAGGAAAAAAATCCAAATGTCTGAAGTCGAATACCTCAAGGCTAATCTCAATCAATTTGATAGACTTGTCAAGTTTGTTAGAGACAAGGGAATTACTCCTAGTAGGGATTCTTCTTCAGATGTTCCTGCTGCTTCAAAACCTAAGCCTCCTCAGAATAACCTAGTTGTAACTATTCCTCCAACTGCCTCTAGAAGAACTAATCCATTCTATATTTCCTTGCTTGTCAATGGATTTAAATGGAGTAATTGTGTCATAGACTCTAGTGCATCTGAGAATGTTATGCTCGCCAAGGTAGCTACTACCCTGGGTTTGAATCTTACAATGACATGTGATCATTGTTTTTCCATGGAGAACAAGCAAGTACTTCTAATTGGGAAGATCAAGGATGCACAATTTTCCTTTACTGCATATCTAGAAAAGAAGATCAAGATGATAGTTTTGGTAGCAGATGTTCTAGCATCCTATGGTATTCTACTTGGACACAATTTTTGTAAATATGTAGGAGGGGAACTTAACATGGAAATGTCAGAGGCTAGGATACCCATAAAGGGTGTGATGCAAAAGTTGGTTCCTGAAACGAAATCCAAATTTTTAGTAATTAAGTCCGATGATCTGAGAGCTCAAATTTTATTTGAGTCTTTAGGTGTTGGAACTTATTATTTGCAAATGGATGAAGATGGAAAATCTTCAACAAGGAATGCAAAACATGAGTTAGAAAGTGTTGGCTCTTCTCCATCAACAAATGAATGATCATCAAATGATTTGTCCATCTTAGATTATGAAGCTTCATCAGATGTTGAGGCCACAAATTTTGATACTCTCAACCTTGGTGATCTAAATGATGTTTGGGTAATTGAGTTCAATGGCAGTTGCTCTTCTACTAGTTTAGGAGTTGGAATTTTTTTTGTCTCTCTAAAAGGGAAAGTCTTTCCTTTTTCTTTCAAATTACAATTTGACAATACTAATAATATGACCAAATATGAAGCTTTGTTATTAGGAATGCAAGTTGCAAGTAAGAAAGGGATCAAAAATCCCCATGCCCAAGGTGATGCTAAGTTGGTAGTTCTCCAAATAAGGAATTTGTACCAAACTAAGAATAATAGACTTAGGCATTATCACAATCTCATTTGGGATTGATGCTTTTGACATTTCTATAGTTCCAAGGGAATATAATGATAGAGTTGATCCTTAGTAGTCTCAACTATGCTCCTGATACCACACAAGGATTTTTGCAATCCTACCTATACCATTGAGTTGGTCTTTTTCCCAAGTGTCCCAAAAAACTTAGATAATTAGCAAATTTTCAATGATGATCATCATATCATAGCTTTTCTGGAGAAAGAATTATTTTTTGAGGAGTTATAAGTTTTGAAGGTAGTGATTCTCTGGACCCAAAGAATCTATCTCTGAAGTTGATCTAGTTATGAGTGAAGAATTTTTACAACTCAAAGGAAATACAATTCCCAATGGGTTGGTATCCCTTGAAATACTTTTTGACAAACATGACTGTTATGTCAAAAAGCAACAATCCAACTCTGATTCATCCACAATAGTTGAGAAGATCAACTTGGGAACTGAAATAGATCTTAAGATGGTGAATATTAGAAAGTGTTGCAAGTTAGTGTTGAAGAAAAATAACAATTTTTTTAATTACTATGAAAGTACATGGGCATATTGGCAGATTCTTATGAATACCTGAAGTAATACCTGAAGTCCTTTCATCCAAAAGAGGTGCAACATGAAATTCCACACAAAGCTGGTGCATTTCCTTACAAGCAGAAAAAAGGCAATATAATCCAAATATTTCTGACACTATCCTTGTAGAGATTCAAAAGATGTTGAATGCATGAATCATATTCCCTATCCACCATTCAATGTGGATAGCTAATATTGTTCCTATTTGCAAAAAAAAAGGTAAGATCCACATTTGAGTGGATTTTTGAAATCTAATTCAACTATCACTGAAGGACAACTATCCTCTTTCAGTGATGGATCAAGTTCTTCAAACAGTGAGTAGATCAAAGATACTCTCTATGTTAGATGGTTTTTCTAGTTATAACTAGATAGAAGTTAGTCTAGATGATCAACACAAGACTTCCTTTACAATGCCATGGGGTACTTTTGCATATCATAGAATTCCTTTTGGTCTTATCAATGTCGGTGCCACGTTCTAGCAGACTATGGATTTGGATTTTCATGATGTACTAGGTAAGTTCATCATAGTATACCTTGATGATCTTACATTTTTTTCCAAAACACATCACAAGCATTTCTACCATTTGAGGAAAATCTTGGAGAGGTGTCGACAACATGAAATTTCCTTGAATCTTAAGAAGTTGATTTTTGGGGTTACATAAGGTAAGCTTCTTGGTCACATTTTTTCCAAGGAAGGTATTAAAATTGATCCCAAAAGGGATAAGAGTATCCAAGCTCTTACTTTGTCATCAAGTAAGAAAGTAGTTCATTCCTTCTTTGGGAAGGTGAACTTTTTGCAAAGATTTATACCATATTTTGTAGAGAAGACTCGTCATATTGTTAATATGATGAAAGAAACTTAAACCTTTCATTGGACTATAGATGGAAAAGTTGCATTCGATGTTAGTAAAGAGGCTATTTCTCATGCATCGGTGTTAGTTTTTCCAGACTACACAAAGGAGTTCATCATGTGTAGTTATGCTTCAAAGCATACACTTTTGGTAATCTTGGTGTAGGAGAATAGTGATGAATTTGAATCCCCAATTACGTTCCCTTCAAGAATCATGAACTAAAATATTCCCAAATGGAGAAACATGCTTTTTATATGGTTAAGGTAGTGAATCATTTCAGATTTTACATCATTAACAACCATGTCAGAGCATTGGTTCAAAATTCAACTATTAAGTCTATCTTGACACATCAAGAATTTGGTATGAAAAGGGGCAACTGGATTGCCAAAATACAACAATAGGACATGGATATCAATCTCACCAAATTGGTGTGTGGGTGAGGTTTATGTCAGCTTATTGTTGATAATAATCCTAATGAAGAAGCTACAGATGAGGAGGTGAGTGCTAATGATTTTCCAATGGTTTTTTTGTTAATATTACTGATGAATGGTACTTGAATATCACTCATTTCCTCACATATGGAGAATGTTTGAATCACTTAACACTTAAGGAAAAAAGAACTATCAAGCTCAAATCAACAAATTACATTTTGTTGGACAATGGTTTGTATAAGTGTGCCTTAGATGGCACTTTCTTGTATTGTGTTGATAAGGCACAATAGGAAAAGTTGTTGAAGTCTTTTCATGACTTCGCTTGTGGTGGAAACTTCTCTACATCAGTTACAACCCACAAGATTTTGAGGGATAAGTATTATTGCCCTACTCTTTTTCAAGATGCATACTCTTGGGTGCATAAGTGTGAACTACATTGATAGTCCGTAGGCGAACCTAAGTTGGTAGCTCTACCCCTAAAACCAGTCATCATTGAAGAGCCCTTTCAATAATGTGGCATTGATTTCATTGGTGCAATGAATCCACCTTCAAGTGTAGGACACACCTATGTCCTCACTGCAACTAATTACTTCACCAAATGGGTGGAGGAAATACCAATAAAGCATGCTACTTTAGAGGTATTATGTAAATTCTTGAAAGAGAATATCATATCTAGGTTCGGTGTGTTGAACAAGATTTTTGTAGACAATGCTTCCACATTCTCATCAAGTGAGATCACAAATTTTTTCTTTGAGCATGGTATTACATTGTCACACTCATTTGAACTCCCACAAGGTAATGGCCAGGTTGAATCCAGAAACAAGAACTTGGTGACTATCATTCACAAACTTGTTGATGAGAATCAATGTTTATGGCATAAAGCATGGTATGATGCTTTGTGGGAAAATAGGATTACTCCAAAGTGAGAAATAAGCATGTCCTCATTGCAACTCCTTTATGGGTTGAATGCTCAAATTCCCTTTATATTGGAACTACCCACCCTCAAGTTGGCTAAGGCCATTAAGGATGAGAATTTTGAAAGTTCAATTGATAATTGAATCATGTATCTCTCTGAATTGGAGGAGAAACGAGTTCAAGTGGTGAACCGTATTACAAAGCATCAAGAATAGGTGAAAAATATTTTTGACAAGAAGAAAAAGTATCGTGATTTTTAGGTTGGAGATCTTGTTCTCTTGTGAAAAAAAGAAGAGAGCCAAAAGGTATGCATGGAAAGTTCAATTCACTATGGATGGGTCCATTCAAGATTCATCAACTTCATGGTGAAAAAACCTTTCTTCTAGCATACGAAGATGGAACACCATTTTCTCTACCACACAGTGGACAACATCTAAAACACTTTACTCAATAGGGTGTCATATGTTCCATGTAAATATTTGTATAGTTTTTGTGTCATTTTCATTTTTGAGTCTTTTGAGTCTTTTTTATTTTGTTGCTTGACTCTACACCTGATGAATGGATAAAGGAACTTAGAGTATGGAGTTCTTTTCCCTTCGATCATTTCAAAGAATGACCAAAGGAAGTTCCCCAGCTAGATCCAACTGTTATCCTCAAAACTAGCTGCATTTGATTCATGGGATAACCCCCTTGAAACTTGTCTATTTCATAGGCCCGTGCACTCTAAGCATGCAAAGCAAAGCAAATTTCAATTCATTTTTATGTGTGGTCCCGAGCCTTGAATCTTCCCCTCAAGCACTCGTCTTTTGTCATTTTTTGAAAATCTTCAAAATGAGTATTTTGTTGATTTTCACTTTTTGGGAGTTAGAAATTTTTTTGCCCATGTAAGGGCACTGATTTTTAGCGCCCCTACATGAGTAGTTAGACATTTTTTTATGTCTAGTGGCACTGATTTTTAGCACCATTACACATCGTTCTTTTCCTTCAAGTATAAGAGTGACATTTTTTGACACTTTTGCATTTTCATGTTTGTGTTTTTGAAATTGCACAAGTGGGCTTTTTTGCTGCTCATGCACTTTCCCACCCCCCACACATGTGAAGTTAATGAATCTTAATTCATTAATGCGGTTAACTCATTTTAATGACCTTTTAATTCATTTAAGTTTCATTTTCAATCATCTAAGTTTGTTTCTCCCACTTTTGATCATTTCCAAGTGGATCGAGGAGAGGGATTGAAGATATTTTCATTGATTTCTCTTCACTTCTCATCAGACGAGGGTTTTTCTCTTTTGTGTTATGGGTATGATAGTTACTTTCATATTTCTTTTTTGTGTTTTTAATCAAGTATTTTTTCTCTATAGATCATTTTTATTTTTGTATGTTTAAGATTAGCTTTATTTCTATTATCATCCCTTTTTTCTTCAAACCCGAGTATTACGTATTTAATAGTCATGTTGCTTTAGGGATTAGCTATTTTCACATTTGTCTTTTTTGTGTTTGTGTTTGTGTTTGTAAACCCTAGTTGGAAAAAAGTGAGTGTTTTGAAGAGTATATTTCTTTTTCAAATTGATCATAAGTTTTTAAAGTGTTTTGAGTTATTCTTCCCACACAAAGTTGGTATTTTTCTCCAACTTTTTTTTAAAGAAATTGTTTATCATTGTTCCTTAGCATTAATTTTTACTGCTAACACATATGGTACTTTTATTTCTCAGCCAATGCAATGACATGAAAATTCACCATGATTGCACTTTCCTTCCCTCAAACATTAGTGTAATGGCAGGAGTTTTTATCACCTTTGTATTGATGGATTTTCCCCATGTCATAGTAGTAAAATTCACCACCTGAGAATGAATTCTTCCCTTGCATGTGTAATGGAGTTTAAAAATAACGCTAAATTAAATATTTTGTTCTTACTCACCAAGTCAGAGATGCAAGAGTAGTATTTTTTATCGCTTTTGCATGTAACCTATTTTCGGCCTAACTCATAGTGTAAAGGAAGCCTTTTTTTCCACCACTACACAAAACAATCTTCCCAACATATGCATGGGCAGTATTTTTTTGTGCCACAACATTTCCTTCCAAAAGTAAGTATACATATGCAATGGGGAATTTTTTAGTGCTTTTGCAAAAAAGAGGCCAGTCCTTCCAAAAAATGTAAAAGTATTTTTTTTCAGCACCTTTGCAAGAATGTGAACTTCCCAAGGTGTAAGGGTGTTGATTTTCAGCGCCCTTGCACAAAAAATTGAAAATTTCACTAACACTCAGAATCCTCCAAAAATGCATTATGAGCTTTGTTCCTTCTACATGAACACTCAATTTTTCATGCTCCATGGTTCATATCTACTCGCTCCAATGTGCTCACTTGAGTTCTCGCATTCCTTGCTTCCATAACGCATATTCTCCTAATGTTGGAAAAATCTGTGTTTCCTTGCAGTTCTCCTCAATCTCCTGCCAGGTGTTCTTCAAAATAATTCATTGAAGGTTTTCAATGATCTCTTGGTGTGTTTAATGAAAACAAAGGAGTCTCCTTCATCAAGAAATAAAGATAAGATGAAGTAAAAATATCAAGGCATCTATCCACCTACACTTGTCACATCCAAGATCGACGAGATCAAGGATACTAAGATTGAGCACCTTGACATGGATGAATTTTTCAAGAGAATAGAAAAGCATCCCCTAGAAAAAGATTTGGATTCCATTTTTCATAGTAATCTTCATCGGGTAGCCTCTTTTTTAGTAGCGGCTCATTGTTCAAAATTTGTTCTATGGGTTCCTTCACACTATGTTAGAGATGATAGAAGTGTTAGAGACTCTTCAGGACAAATTATGATGAGGTTGGGTGTAGATTTCTCTGATGTAATTTTCAAGATCCCAACCATGGATAATTATACAAATATGTCTATTCAACATGCTCAGGAGGCTTATGAGAGGGATGAAAATGAAACCAAGCAATTGATCAACACAAAATGGTTAAAAAATCCAAGGCCCTCCATTATAAGATGGTCTAAGATCCTCCCACATAGTGATTTCAAAGAGGATGTTTGTGATATGATCACTCTTATAAGTAGAGTGAATGTATTACCAACTTCGTCAACTTTTCAAGATTGGATGTATGAGTACATCAGAATCATCAGGAGAAAGAAGACTAACATTGATTGGGGTGCTCAAATTAGTGATTAAATTCATGAACAACTTATTAATGTGTATTCTACCTTAAAGTTCTATATGGGCTCATATCTAGTGTATGTTGCTACTACTATGAGACAATATCTAGGTCTATCAATGGAAGGAAATAAAAGTCTTGTGATAGTGTATAAGTTCTATCCTTAGATCACTTTAAGAGGAAAAATCAAACATTTTAGAAGAGTGAATGATGCTTTCTTTGCTCCTTTTCTACTTGTGTTTGATCCATCCTTAGAAAAGAAAAGAGTATTTGATGAGGCAAGGAAGGTTGTAAACAGGGTTGGATGTATTTTCTTATAATTTACCACCTTTACATACCTAAGGGTATGATGCTACATAGGATGCCCCTACATGTTGCCAAGATATCCTTTCGACAAGTGGGTTTTAATGGAGTTATGTAAATAGCTTATCATAGTGCATAAAGAATGCCAAGCTATTCATAAACCAGACATTAAGTTTCCAATTTACATTGGAAGATATTCAATTCAAACTGTACAGAAGGCCAAAGCAGTGGCCTCAAAAATGAAAATTATGACTATAAGGACTTACAGATATAGACATGATTTTGACTATAGAGGCGTGAAAAGAAAAATAAAAAAGAGTCACACTCATATTTATCGCTTTGAAGACATATGGGAAAAGTGTAGAGATGAGGAAGATATCAGGAAAATAGATTTTTGTAGACATATGGGTAGAGTGCAGAGATGAGGAAGATATTTGGAAAAAGGATTTTGTAGACATATTGTGGAACAAATCAATGATCTAGGCTTGACGAGACTTCCAAAAGACTTTAAAGATCCTAGTGATAGATTAGATGTTGCTTATAATGAAAAAGAGATTGCAAGTAATCCATTCCCTCTTATCCAATGGTCCATAAAAGAGAATACTTCCATTTGGTAGAGGCTCACTCCCATTTTGAACAACACAAGTGAATGGTTGCAAAGGCAAGGATTTTAGTTGAAACCTTTCAGGACAAAGTATGAAGGTGAAGTATCTAAAGGAGAAGCTAGTCGATAGAAAGAGCTTTAGACCAAGCATAAGGTAGGTTTTTCTTCCTCTTCCTCACAAAAAGGGCCAAAAAATATATTTACTTGCATGGGAAGAGTATGACACAAGTTGTTGAAGAGGAGAAAAATATTGAAGAAGAGCAACCATCTAGCGAAGAACAAGAACCTAATCAGAGAATTCTGAAGGAGAAGAAGAAGGTGAAAGTAAAGAATTTGGAGAAGAATATCAAGAAGAGGAGGAAGGTAATGTGGAAGAGGAAAGGAATGATGAAGAAATGAAGTTTTCTCCATAAGAGAACATCATTCAAGATCCCCCTCATACATCATCACCTGTCATTGCCAAAACACCTCAAACTCCTATTCCTACTTCTCCTCCACCTCCTATTCCCACTTCAGCCCCGCCTACAATAGGTTTGCATGAACTTAAAGTAACAATACCCCCATTAGTGCATTCAAATCATTCTACTCCTTCAGTAGGGTCAATTTTGCTGAGTATTAATGTTACCACTGGTTCTCAATCGTCAATTCCAAGTTTTTCTTCACCATCATTTGAAATCTCCTCATAAGATGAATTTGATTAGTTCATGAGAGAATCATTTCTAGATGCATCAAGTTTGTAGACTCATGGGGTAGTGGTGACTAAGACAACACAAATTGTGACTACAACAATTGTTTCTACAGACACAACTACAACACAAAAATTGGTAATATGATCTAAAGGTGATGTTTTCTCCCTTCCTCCATGGTTAGCTTCACAAGTATCTAAATGGAAGAAGTAGGTGGTTTCTCCTGATGAATAAGATCTTGAGGAGATAGCTCTTCCAAAAACCAAGGGGAAGAAAAAGCCAAAAAATCACTCTAGGTTGTACATGGATAAATTAGGATATAAGTATGTGGATATTGTAGCACCACCACAAGGAAAGAGTTAAGTCAAAATGGAGGATTATTGATGTTTTCTCCCTTCCTCCATGGTTAGCTTCACAAGTATCTAAATGGAAGAAGTAGGTGGTTTCTCCTGATGAATAAGATCTTGAGGAGATAGCTCTTCCAAAAACCAAGGGGAAGAAAAAGCCAAAAAATCACTCTAGGTTGTACATGGATAAATCAGGATATAAGTATGTGGATATTGTAGCACCACCACAAGGAAAGAGTTAAGTCAAAATGGAGGATTATACCATCACGAGCATCAAACTTGGGAAGATTACACATGCAATTTCTAAAGATGATGCTCAAGCATCCTTAATTGCCTTGATGGAGAAGTTTGATAAGTTGGAGGAAACCAAAAATATGTACAAAGCAAAAGCTGAAAACTATGCTTCTATATTTTGGAAAATTACTAGATCAAGCTAGAGAATGTGCAACCAATGCCAGTGATGAGTATTGAAGAATCTGTGGTTCAAAATGTTGAAAATTTTTATTCTAAAGGTTAAAATTGTATATGAGTTTGTTGATAGAATAATGGAAAAAGGTTCACAACTCATCACCATTGATAATGAAAGGATTGCTAAAATATCTAAGATGAAGCTAGAGTTGGATAAGATAGAAAGTACTCTTTCTATGGAGCGGAAGGAAATGGAGCACAATCTTGAGTCTTGGTTGAAATTGAAGGAGATAAAATTGAGCAGGTTAGTGGAAGTTGGGATTATTCCCAACAAAGAAAAGTATGTGGAGATTAGAGAGTCCATCAAGAACCACATACAATTCATCAAGACTCTCATAAAAGATGCACAAGTACAAGAGGATGTCGAAGGACATTGCATTGTCATGGTGAACAAATTGAAGAGTTTCCTAGGAAACTTCTTGATGGCAATCATACATTCCTCCCAAAAAGTGATATTGTTCAAATATTCAAGGAAGTCATTCAAAAACAAGTGGAAGATGAATCATTTTCATTGTCTTCAATGGATTCTTTCTACGACATATAGTTAACCTTGGACAATCTCAAGATACATCTGGATAGGTGCAAGAAGATTTGTTCTGTTGCAAAGAAGTTCATTACAAAGTTCACACAATCATTGACTATACCGATGGATCAGATGAGATAACAATGCAAGAGATCATGAAGAGATATGAAGATTTCCAATCCAAGAGCAAGGAATCATAAAATCTTCTTACATTTATAGAGATAAATAGTTTTTATGCTTTCTCTATTATTTATGTAAATAGGTCTTGACATTTTTACATGTCATTTTGCAAAATGTGATTAAATGTAAAAACAAAGATGTTCTCCTACATTCATGGACATCACCTTTGGATAAGTCAATAGTTAGTTAGGGGGTTTTCTATATTAGCTCTCTTCTCTCATATATAAATATGATAGGGTTCTATTGTATTATTTACCTTTTATCTTATGCAATGAAGTATTGCTCATTTGTGAAGCAATAATGAAACTTTGAGTTCATTTTTGTGAAACTATTTTTGATCATTAGAGAGGACTGAATTACAAACCAAACTTTTTGTTGGGACAATTATCTTGTTATTTAATTGGATTAGCAGTGTTTTATCAATTGAGATTAGAGGGATTTTGAGCTGATTTGTGTAGAATTTGTGCAACACCTTTTCTTCGAAATTACAAAATTACTAATAATATTGGTGGATGATCTAAAGACTTTTTGCTTATAATTGTTCATGCCGTTCGTGGATCTGTTTGTGAAGTATATTGAAGACTTTGTGCTTCATTTACATTGCTAGAACTACTTTATTGTAAAATTCATCATTGAATACTATGAAATGACTTTGTGCCTCCATGAGCCTTCTTGTTACTTATTTTATCATACTCGTACTCCTAGAATTTTTTTTGACAAGTTAGAAGTATTGGGAATTACTATTTAGGTTTTATTTAAAGTTGTATCACTTCAAAAAATAAAAACCTTGAAACATTGTAAACATATTCTTTGAAAAAAGAGAGAATAATTAATGTGACACACCCCCATATAATTAGTGTAGTGTACATATGGTAAATTTTAGATAGTTTACTTTAGTTTCAGTAAGCAGTAAGAAGGGAACCTCCCCTTTCTAAAAAGAGAGATTTCATCTCACAATAACTGTGGCTGAAAATCAAGTTTTGTAATTTGTAAAGAGATTACAAAATTTTCACCCAAAAAGAGATCAAACAAGATTTGATGACATCTGTAACCCAAAAAACCACCTTAAGCTTGTGATTCAAAACTTGACTGATAAACAAGAGATTTGATGTCAAACATGGAACATAGAGCACTTTTGTGAGAGTATAGCTTCTTGTGCCAAGAGGAATTGTGATAGTTCCAATTCCTACAACAACATACTCCTTATTATCTATAATCCTAACTTGATCACCAGTGGGTTCATTAATCATCATATCAAAAATCTCTTTATTCCCTATCATATGTGTACTAGCACAAGAGTCAATCAACCAAACAGACATCAAAGGATGTGGACATGTGTAGGATCATGATGGGCCAAAATGTGGTGATATGATGGGCATGTGGCTGACGACTTTTTCTTACCCAAAATTGATGAAACGAAAATGGTTTTTAAAGGAGATTCTCAGCTTTCCAACAATATAAATTATGCTTTACTTTTAATTTAATAAAGAGTTATTATTCATTTTCTATTTAAATTATGACTAAAGCCCTGTTTGATAGGCTAATTGAAAAACATCTATAGCTTTCAAACAGTATCACATTTTTTGAGTCCAAAACATGTGTCACATTTTATGCTTCACATACTATAAGATTAAAGAAAAAAAAATAATTTCATGAAGTTTTGACCAAGTTCAGGTGGTTAGACATAAGAGTTTTTATATTTTTAAAAGTTGTAATAAAAAATTCATAATTAATTCTTTACTTGGAAAAAAATTACAAAAAATAATGCATCACATCAGGACATGAGTCCTCTAATTATATCTAAAATATTATAAAAAATATTATCATTTTATTGTGGTTAGGGTGGTCGACAGACACCTACTTTTTTTCCTTGAAATTTAAGTACTACTACATTGAAATTTCAAATTTTCACCAAATAGATTATTTAAACAAAAAAAAACCTAGTAGTTTAGAAACTAAATTCAATTTTCTACAAATTATATTCTTACATATTTTTGAAATAATATAGATAACTTATTCAAATTTTTACGTCAAGTTGCCTAAATTTGATTTTTTTGAATTTTTCGCCACTTAAGGGCTTATTTTTTCCATGATGATCCTCCACATACCCATGTGAGGTTTAAGAAACAAGAAAAATGTTCTAATTGATGTTGCAATCTTTTGTATTAGTTATGTCCTCATCTGTTGTATCATCTTGTTGGACTACAATATGTCCTTTTTGCTTTCATTGGCAAGGATGTTGTTTGTAGTAGAAATCACCTCCATTATATAATCCTTCTTGATTCAAATTTTGTTGACTTAGGTCATTATACCAACAATGATTAGTATCATGTGTGTAGGAAATACAAATGTATCACCATCAATTCTCATTATGGGGCTTCTAAGGATGTTGTGGTGGTTTTTATGAGTGCTTTGGTGGTTGTCCCTTTTGAAATCACTAACTAAATTGTTGTCTCAAGATCAATGCTTTTTCCTCAAACTCATGTTGTTCTAATCGGATGGCTTCTTGTTGTTGCAATAGATTCATTAGTTCTTTGAAGGAAACCATATACTTGGTGATATTTAATATTGTGACAAAAGTTTGAAACTAGGAATGAAGAGCTCTTAAAGTGATTGGAACAAGAAATTTTTCATCCACCTTTTCTTTGAGGGCAAGAAGCTCTGCATGAATTTTTGATATGTGACATAATAATTCTTCTACCTTCTCACTAGCTTGCATATTAAGTGTATGAATCTTGGTCTAAAGATGGATAATATTGGTTTAATTTTTTTCCTCATAGATGGTTGATAAAGTGTCCTAGGCCTCCTTTGAAGTTGTCACATCTTGAACATAAGGCTAAACCTTGTCAGAGATATTGAGGGTGATCAACATCAAGGATTTTACATTGGCCTTGGTAAAAGGAATTCACTCATTTTTATTAGTTGGACATTGAATTATACTAGTGACAATTCCCAATAATTCTTCAAACTAAAGAATTATGTGCATTTTTTTCTTCTATGCAACATAGTTAGGCCCCTTGAGGAGTTGAGCATCAAAGAGAAGCAACTTTGGGGCAGACATGAAAACATGACAAACCAACAAAAAAAATTATTTCAATTTTTTTTATTATTCAACTTGACATATATGTATCCTTTTAAGGATGAAATGAGGTGTACAAATGAGATTTTGATGCTCATGTAGTAAGTTAGGGACATTTATGTGGATGTTCTACCTCATACTCAACATCCTCTTCATAGCATTTTTCAAGCTTGACATGAATTATCTTTGCTTGGCATCAAATTTCAAAGAGAAAATACTCCAGTAGATCTTGTATAATCAACTCATCCAATTATAGGTTACCAATATTTTGAAGGGCATCTAGTAGAGAAATATAGAAGAAATAGTGCTTTCTTTAATGTTATTTTGACTTCCATAATTACTAGTAACACTAGATCTTAGGCAATGCCATCTCCAAATGTGGGTGAGATTATCTTGGAGGAAATATATAAACCAATGCTTTTCTCCCCATGCTTCTAGTGATTTAAGGTGCTACGTAGGTACTGGAGTTGCAAACTCCACCATAGATGACATCAAGTAGATTTTTTACTATCCCAAAGCTTGAAATTGTTTCCATCTACATTCATAATATATCTTCCATCTTGACTAACTTCTTCATTTTTGATAATTGGCCATTTTGTCTCCAATATGTAAATAATCTTGTATATCCTTAGATCCCATAGCCTCATTCCTCTTGAATCATAAGATGAACTCAATATGGTTGGATCAACCATTGGAGATAAATAAAGAAAACAAACCTTTTACTCAATTCATAATACTATTCATGATAATAATTAATTCTTACAAATCTTTAAAATTCATATTAACCATTTCATACAATTTTAGATAAAAATTATGAACTTAGTTCTAACTAAAAATATAAACAATTATGTGTAATAATTATAATAAAAAATGATAACAAAAGAAAAGAAGGATAAATTTTTTGGAGATTTTTAGTGTTTCCATTAGTGTTGTCATTGATGTCAACCCCTAGTGTGTGGAGATTGTTGGAGTTTTTCAAGAGTGTTGAATTATGTTGTCATCAGTATTGTGATTGATGTAAACCTCTAGCATGGTTGTGGTGAGGAAGTGTTTGTGTTATTAAGTAGGTGTTGCATATGTTGAAGATGTTCTAAGGATATGTTTGTAGCATTGTTGATGCAATTTAGGTGCACTTGGTTTCCAAGTGCTTTTGAGAAAAATAATATAAAGAGTGTGCAAGGTGACAGAGAGGTGTTATATAGTGAGTTCCACATTTCTTTATGATTGAAGATATACTTGTGTGCTTTGGATATGATGGATAGTGGTCCCTGAAGGTGTTATATCTAGAGTTTCAGGTTCTAGATTGTGTGGCAGTGGAAGTTGTGTTTTATAGTGTATTGTGTGTGAAGAAGGTTGTCTAGGAGAAATAGAATTACTCTAAATTTCTCCACATTGAGGTTTACTGTCTTGTGGATTTTGGAATGTGCTAATATTTTCTAGAACATTCCCTTGAAATGTTATTTTTTTAGTTACACAAGTTTGGTTAGTGAGTTGTGTTATGTGGCAATGTGTCTAGTTACATAGAATGAAAGTGTTCTTTTGTTTCAGGTGGTTACATTAGTGGTGATTGAATGTTCTAATGGTGTTGAATATTACTCTATGTAAGGAGTGTTGTTGTGTGGTCCTCATGTTGTTTCTGGACCTAGAGAGGCATGTATGAGGTTGCTTGTTAGTGTTAGTGCAGGTTTGGTTGACTTGGCATGCTAGCGTTAATTGTGAAAGTTGTTGGTTATTTGTGGAAGCATGGTGGATCATTTTGATATAGATTTGGGTCCTAGTTAACCCTTGGTGTGGTTCTCCTTCACTTATTTCTATTGTGGAAGTTTTTGGTGTTAACCTATTTGTTGGTTGCACATTTGAGGTGTGTACATTTCATTGTGGCCGACCTAGAGAAGTTGTTTTAGATTCTAGAGGATATATATAAGAAAGGTTAACTATTGGAGAGTCATGTTGTGTGTTGTGTAGTCTAAAATGATGTGGATGTGATCAGATGTTGAGATCTGATTGTGAGCTTTGTAAACAAAGATTTTGGAACCTGAATGCTTTATGGTCCTTCTAGGGTTTTTCACCTAAAAGGGGAAAGATGGGAAAAAATGCAATGTACACATTCAAATATTAATGTTATGAGGGATGCAATGTGACTAAATATGATGTCTAAATGCAATAAATTGAAAAAGAAAGATGATTACTAACACTAAACCTAAGAAATGAAAAATGATGGAAAACATAGTGATGTATGCAAAAACACCTAAGAATGCAAGTAAATGATGACAAAATTAAACAAAACTAGAGAGGTGCACCTGAAATCTGAAGTCTAATGTAGAGAGGCCATGGAATCCTACAAAGTTGACTAGAAATGTTGACTAGTACACTTACACCAAGCTGGGTGACTTAGTCCAGTTTCAGGGAAAATGTGTCGGAACGAGAATCTGCCAAATGGGTACTCAAAAATGTAAAAATCAACTTTCAAGCATGGAAATGGGACTTGCTACCAATTTTTTTCCATAGCTCAATTGGTGGAGCTGGCTGAACATTGTTATATCTTAAGGTGAAATTAATTATTATGTTTAACTGTTGCTTGCATCATGTTCATTGTTCGTCAAGTGATAGTTGTGCATTTAAAAGAAGAATCAAGATTTTAGAAGTGCTATTCAATGTTCCAAGATTAAATGAAGTACAAAATTGAGCATATAAACAACAAAGCCTTTCAAATGCTATCCTTATTTAATGAAATGATTCATATTTACATAGTTTCATTTGATTGCAAGAATCCAAATGATATTACAACATTGCATTGAAATGCATTTTCTTTTCAAAATGAAAAGAATAAAATAAAATCAAATATCCACACAAGCCGTGGATAGGACTATCACAGTGCATCATTAATAGCACACTATACTATGGAAGATGCAAAAGAAAAAATCACATAAGTAACAACATAATCATCATTGCCTGATTGGCTGTCGGTCGACACTGAAGTGGTGTACCTTTGTCTTCTCGAGCTCTGTTGACCTGTAAGAGAAAAGAGAGGGATGTCAGAGGCTCTGATTATGAAGATACCTATATGAATCACCAACAATAATGCAATCTATTGTTAATCATGCACTAAAACAATCAAGAAAAGAAAAGAAATGAGCTGAAGGAGAAACATCAATATGATCATTATATCTTGTTTTTATGCTAACATTTTTTGTTTCCTTGTGCACGTATAGGGAAAATAACAAAGCTAATCATTATTTGAAGACCAAGCATGTGGAGAAAAATGGGCTCCCACAAGGGTAGAGCTTGGCATGCTGCCCCACATATATCACAAGCAGGCTGACAAGGATATTGCAATCATCATGTTCATCAAGAAAGTAAATATACAACTAAAAGAGTAAGACAAAGTTCATCTTTCAAGACATCAAACCAACTATTCGCTCATAGCAGTCAAATATGTTTTTGAAAACTACAGGAGAACAATGGCTTTGATCAGCTTAATCAATTCAAATGAGTACAATACATCATTTTCGTGATTTAAATCAAAGTGTTCTATTTCTTATGAGTGAACATACATTAATAATGCCTAATTACAAGAAGCACTATTCAACAAAATAGGACAAAGGTATGTATGAGTTTCATATTTTTTTCATTCAGGAAAGGATTTGTACATGAAACAGTTTTCTATTACATAATAAAGACAAAAGGTTTCAGATTCCATCTGAATAGTGGGAGGTGACAAGATCAGTACACTAACTGGTATATTCGATTAAAAGAAGTGCATGATTTAGCAAAGAAGCCAATATCATTTTAGTTGAGAATGCAAAAGGTTGCTTTACTTTAAGTTTTGCATCACTGTTATTTTGAAAAGAAACAGTTGAGATACACTACTAAGGGAATTGTTTTGTCATGTTCCAAACTATATCTTCAAAGAATTTCAAATATCAGACAAAGAAAAGAAATGTGAATGGATTTGATAAGGATTCAGACACATAAAAATCATTTTCAGAATGATCAGAGTATACATTGGAAGAGAAATTTACATATTCAAATTAAGAGGAAACTAAGAAAAGTAGAATGCCATGGTAGTGATATAAATGTTTGCTTGTTCTTCCAATCATACTCACACTAGGGTTTCTGATCAAAAATAAAGTTTTTCACCTTTACCCATATGGGTATTTTACCAGAACAACAACATGGGGTTTTGTCACATGGTTTTCAGTGACACAGCTGAAGTTCCTTTTCCTTTCCACAGATAACAGTACCCATATGCAGAAATTTGGAGGAAACAAAATATTAGAAGCAAAGCCAAGTTGGGTTGAGCCCGTAAATTGAGTAAAAAAAATATAGATTTTGTTTATTCTTCATACACCCACATTGGGGTTTGAATTTAGGGTCAGATTTAATGCCATTTCAGGTTACCCATATGGAGACTTCTACAAATAAATGAAATAGATGCTTTTTATTATTTTCAAAGTTGCCCATGATAGGGTTTTTTATGAGAAACAACATAATACATTTTCTTCAATTTTTACGAGTACCCATGTAAGGGTTTGTTCAAATTTGGAGGAAAGGAATTATTTTCATGGGTCAAACCCATAAAGCTTTACAGTGAATTTTCAACAATATACATGGCCACGGCCTAGAGTGGAGCTCTTGGCTCAAAATAACAAATACCCATATCATATTTTGTGTTTCAGAATATAAATAATTGAAACAACATTTCAAATGATTAGTAAGAATATCATATGCTCGTGGCCTATCATCTTTTCCAGCTTGTAGGCCTTGTGAGAAATGAAAGAAAACATAAATGAGGGCTTTCCATTGTTGCCTGGAGCCCCAGCTAGAACTCTGTGGAGTTTCAAAATCAAGCCAAGTGCCCAGTTTGAGCTTATACATAGTAGCCAATAGGTTGAAGGAGCATCGAAAAGTAACAAAACAACAAGCACAGGAGATAGAATTGCATCATAAATTGTGATATGGCCACGGCCTTATGGCCTTTTATCCTCCCAAAAACATAATAAAAGGCCATGATGATGTTTACCTTTGCTTGTGAGGAAGGAGTCAAACACATTTAAACAAGGATTCAACCTCAAAAATCTCAAATGGAGGCTCCAAATTAGAACCCTAATTCATATGTTCATGGCCAGAAAAGAGAGTTCAAAGATGAAAGTAAATACATTAGAGATTGTTTCATGGTTGCGGCCTGTGAGGCTCTCTTCTCATGAAAGAAGCTCAACTGAGGAGGCCGAACGAAGTTTCCAGCTACCAAACCCTAACATACATGGTGGTGATGCTGCTTGTAGAGCGAGCCTTCCAAAAACTCCCAAGTGCGAATGAATTATAGATTAGGGTTATCTCCCTTTTGCCATGTTCCCTAATTCGAACTTAGGGTCTTTATTCTTTTCTTTTCCATTTGATATTAAACTTTATTCAAGTTTGAGTGGCCAATTTACATAGCCTCGTGTTTATTTGTGCATTTATTTTCAATACCTAAGGCATTCCATTCTATGCCTATACCTTGGTAAAGGCTTCATACCTGAATTCATGCCTTAGTGTTTTTCTTTTTGATTGATCAATTGTTGATTGAAGATTAATTTAGGGGAAAAGAAGACATGAGGGATATCCATATATTTTAATGATTTTTTTAAAGAAAAATCAAGCATTGTAAATGGAGAGATAAGGTTGTAATTCTTTTACAAAAGATTTTAGAATCTTTAATTGCAAAAATAGACAAATTGTACAATCTACAATCATGTAAAGCAGAATCATAAAGCAATCTTTTATAAATTTTTTTATGATTTCTTGTTATTTTTAGCAAATTATATTGACTTTTCCTCTTGGTCGAGTTTGAGCTTTATCTTGGAGAGATAAGGTGTTTTTCTAGCTTTTAAAGCAGATTTAGCCTATTTTTAGAGGCTTTACAGTTTGATCATAAAAGTAGTGTGTTTTTTCTGCTTTTATGTAGTCTTTTGAGACAGTTTGAAGCTTTTTTCCTTGAGCTTCTTTGTGAGTTCGGATTAGGGTTTCTTGAAAGATATATTTTGAAAAGACTTAGTCTTTTCCTTCTTCTCAGTTCAGAGGAAGTTTCTAGCTCATATACATTTTTTGAGCTTGTAAACCTTTTTGTACTCAGTTTTTTAGATTATGGCATACTCCTTCAATTGAATAAAGCAGCACTCCTATTCCTCAATTATGTTTCTTTTGCAGTTTTAGTTTGATGTTATATTGTGATTTCTATTTTGCAGAATCCTTATTATGTCCTAGAATTGTAATTTTGGTATAGAAAGTTCATAAAGTACAGGTTGCATGTTGTATTTAAGTTTGAATCTTCATGCAAATTATTCATGTGTTTAGTGTTCATGAGGAATTGTGAACTATTGTTGTTTTTCTGAAAGATTTTGTGGGAAAAAGCTAGTCATCATTAAGTTACTATCAAGTCCTGAAAATCATTTTAAGTCATAGTTTTCATTTCAGTCATCTTTCTCTATCCCTTTGCTTAAAACAACACTTAGAATAAAATTTATCATTCGGAGAACTAGCGGACTCTGGAGATTCCTTCTTCATTTAGATCACCCACATTTGAAGAAGGTTTCCATGTTTGATTAGATTGCCAAGTCTCGTATTCAGCAGGGTGCAAATCTAATTGACAACAGTTTTTGGCATGCCCCGTGGGATTCTGAAAGCCATTTTCAGATAAATTTGAATATTTTCAGTTTGTTGTTTGGTGTATGCAATAGATTTTCCAGGCTTATGGAGGCTCATTACAATATTCTTGGTGACTTCGATTCTATTTTTGCATGCTAGTGTAGCTTGCACATGAGAAAGATTCAGACAAGGTCAAGTTCTACACCCTTCAAATATCGAGAGTTGTCCCCATCATGAAGAAGAGGAAGAACAACAAGGAGGCTTTTTTAAACACCTGCAAGATCGAAGTCTACACCTCCTGTTTTCAGTGCCTTAGTTTTGTCACTAGGAGTACCAGTCCCAATTTCACAAGTATCACCAATGGCAGCACCAAGGTAGCACCTATTTGCACCTTTCAATTTAGGCAGTCTGTTAGACATCGCTCAACATGATGACATCCTAGTTGTAGCCCTTTGAAATATGCCATACTTCACCGGGGAGGATTTGATGACACCAGTCGAGCACATCCATGACATAGCCACGTTATGCTCAGTGCACAATATCATGCAAGAGAATGTCGCGCTAAGGCTGTTGGTTGCGTCACTCAAAGGAAAAGCATTACAATGGTTCAGAGGTCTCGCAGCCAACTCAATCATGACATGGGATGCATTAGGTAATGGTTTATATCAACATTTTGCTGATAAATTTGACAACTTGTCTTTATTAGAGCAGTTGAGAACCATTCAGAGGGCGCCACATGAGCACTTGGCCGATTTCAACTACCATTTTCAGAGAACCTGGGACAGGATTCCTGCAACGGTAAAGCCCTTACCAACACATGCTTTTCTATTTTACTTAAAAGCTTTGAATAGTAAAATTGTAGTTATGACTCAGTCTATGGGTGGGCCTACACTCCCTAATGCCTACAATATAGCCATTAATGCTGTAAAATGTCTCATCCAAGTTGGAGACATAGTTCCTAGACCTCCTATGCCTTTGTTTCTAGAAATACAACCACTTATCCCTGCTACTGATCCTCCCTTGGTTGTTGTCCCACCTGTTCCAGTGATAGGATATCATAAGATAGCCCAAGAAGTTGTTGTCCCAACCCCAAATCAAGAAATGTAAGAGATTAAAAGCATATTAAAGACCTTTGGAAATGATCTCGTGACTATTAAAAAACATTTTGGCCAAGAACATAAACCTTATCAAGCTCATTATCAGCAAAACCACCAAAATAGAACCACTTTTCAAAATGATTATCAAGCCCAAAGAAGGAATTTTAACCCTAGGCCATTCCAACCATACAATTCAAATGTAGCTATTTCATCAAAGGAACTTGTGCCACAAAATAATGTTGCTCAGGATTGCGATTGGTGTTGTCCATGCAATCAACCCCATAACCAATTAGCGTGTGCCAATAGAATGAGAAATCGGGCTTTAATGGTTCAAAATAGCTATGCTAGTTCAGAAAATGTTGGAGATTAGAATCAAGAACAAGATAACGTGGAAGTTGCCTTGCCGAACTGGCAGAGCTCCAAATTCTGTGGCATGAATGGTCAAAGTCAACAAAATTCTCCTATTTCGGTTAATACTAGGTCAAAAAAGAGAGCTATGGATCTAGGACAACAATCTGGAAATTCACAACAACAACCTATAGATAGTAAGCAACCTATTTTATTAGTTGTTAATGCTATAATGCAGCCTAAGGTGCAGATTCTACAAAGAGGGCAAGAGATACCTAGCAAGGAGCAATCAAGAATGCATTCGTAGCCTTTGCAGAGCCAAAATAATGTTGCTGTCACAAAAAACCAGCAGAAGGCAAACTCTTCATCGTTTAATATTGTTGAGCATCTCAAGAAAACCACTGTCAGCATGTCGATATTAGATGCTTTCCATGGTTTACTGCAGAGTGCTTTGGATGAGTTGTCTATTTCTGACAACACTAATCAAGGAGTTGTGAAGGTCGTGCTTGCTAATGACCTGGAGGATAAAAATGAACAGAAAAGGAAAGAGGTAAAGCACCCTCCATTCTATTTAAGTGTGATCATTGGCAATAAAATTGTTCATAACTATATGGTTGATTCTAGTGCCAATAGTTCAATCATGCCTAAGATTTTAGCTGATAAGTTAGGTCTTGTTTATGAGCCTAATCCTTAGAAAGGTGTAGTGCAATTAGATGGGTCTGCTGTTAAAACTACTGGTATTATCATAAATTTAGCTCTTATCTTGTACGCATCCCCAAGTTTTGCTATTCATCAGGACATACATGTCATTGACTTACTGCCACACTTTTCCATTTGTCTCTCAAGGGATTTTACAGTGAAGTTGGGTGGGTTCCTATCTTTTGATTGGTCTCATTTGTTTTTTAGAACAAGGTATGGTACGAAAGTGACCATAAAGTCTGAGCCTCTCACCAAAGACCATATTGAACCATACTCACCAAATCCTATAAATTCTAACCTCTACGCCACCTTTGCACTAGAGGAGCAAACCATGACCTCAGACTGTAGTACCCTTGTAGACAATATCAATCTAGATGAATGGGTACCCGAAGATCATGAGCTTTATCCATTTTAGCACATAGATGAGATAGGATTAGGAGTCTATATGATTCAAGAGCCTGATTGTGATATGCCTAATCTTTGTAAAGAGGAAGAACCATCTACAAAAATTGGGAATGAGCTTTGGAAGCTTTACTTCGATGGTTCGAGGAGCAGTGTTGGTGTCGGGGGTGGAGCTATGTTGATCTCACCCGAAGGAGATAAATACTTTTCAGCTTGCAGATTTTCTTTTAGCTATTCGAACAATATAGCTGAGTATGAAGCATTGGTGCATGGCCTTGAATGGGCCCACAAATGAGGTATTAAATGCTTGCAAATTTATGGTGATTCAGAATTGATTGTAAATCAGGTCAAAAATTTAAATGCTACCAAGAATGATTTTCTTAAGAAATACAAGCATCGTGTATGGGATTTAATGGAGGATTTTGATGCTTTTAATATCATGTCAATTCCTCGTAATCAAAATAAGCATGTTGACAGGCTTGCTGCCATAGGATCCCAGTTTGATATTCCCAAGGAGATTCATAAGGTAGAGGCACATTAATACGTGAAAATAGTGGTCAGACCTTCTGTACCTAACAATAATGTGAGTTGGCAGGTTTTTGACAGTGATGAGCAAATCATAAATTTCCTGATTGCTGAAGCTAAGTTTGCAGATGGAAACCAACAAAAATGGTAGCAACAATATGATGACCAGATTATGCAGTTGAAGACCAACAAGTTGCCAAAAGGATTGGTGACCTTGGAATCTATGTTCAACTTAGATGACCGAGTGCATAAAGACAAATGTAGCTTGACTGTTAAAGAGGAACATTATGCATCCATTGAAATCTTCAAAGGCAAGCTTCTCAAGCTAGGGAAAGGTATGTAGCCAAGACGAACAACAAGCGTTTATTCTATTATGTCAGAAATTTAGTGATGTTTTTGCTTGGGAGTACAAGGATTTGAGAGGTTTTAACCCAAAACTAGCCCAACAAACCATTGAACTTGAACTCGGTGCAAAACCAGTAAGGCAGAAGTAGAGACCACTTAACCCCAAGTTACAACACCTTATGAAGGTTGAACTGAATAAGCTAGTTGAGAGTGGTATTATTTTTCCTATCAAACACACCTCTTAGGTGTCAAATTTAGTACCATTCAGGAAGAAAACTGGGGAAATCAGATTATGCGTTGATTTCCAAGATTTAAATAAAGCATCATTGAAAGACCATTACCCACTCCCTTCCATGGAGAAAATATTAAAAAATAGTTTCTGGTTCTGAAAGATTTTCTTTGCTAGGTGGTTACTTAGGTTACAACTAGATTCTGGTGAAGCAGGAAGATCAGTTCAAAACAACATTTACAACTAAGTGGGGCACGATGGCCTACAAGAAGATGCCTTTCAGCTTATCCAACACTAGAGCAACTTTTCAACATGTGATGGATATGGCCTTTCATAGCCTTATGAACAAAATTGTTTTGGTATATCTAGATGATATTACTATTTTTTCTAGAAATGCTAACGAACACCTTGATCATTTGGAGCAGATTTTTCATAGATGTAGAGAGTTCAGAGTGTCTCTCAATCCAAAGAAGTGTATATTTTTAGTGCACAAAGGAAAATTTCTTTGACACATTCTTTCAAAGCAAGGTATTTCTATAGACCCTGAAAGAGTCTCCACAATTCTTGAATTGCCATTACCAACTCACAAGAAAGGCTTGCAAAGTTTTCTTGGAAGAATAAATTTTGTGAGGAGGTTCATACTGAATATTGCAGCTTTGCTATAGCCTCTCACTTCTATGCTTAAAAAGAATATTCCATTCAGTTGGACCAAGGAAGGTAAGAGGAGCTTTGAGCAGATCAAGGAAGCCTTCCCAGCTACTCCTACTCTCATTAATCCAAATTTTGACAAAGACTTTATTTTGTATGCCTTTGGATGAGTAGATACAGTTTCAACTATGTTATGCCAGCAAAATGAGGAAGGTTTGGAGCATCCTGTTGCATTTTTTAGCTAGGTGTTACACGATTACGAGGTAAAATATTCTTTTGTCGAGAAGCATATTTTTGCTATTGTAAGAAGTTTAAAGAAATTTAGGCATTTGCTGTCCAACAACAAGATTCATTTGCTGGTAGCTCATTCAACTATTAAGGATTTTCTACTTAAGAAAGATATTAATGATAAGCATGCTGGTTGGATTACCAAAGTAATGGAATTGATGTTGATATAAAAGTAACCAAGCTTGTTAGAGGAAAAGGTTTGTGTGAACAAATTGCTAGTAATGAGAACAACAACTTAAAGGAAGCTGCAAATACATAAACAATGCTAAATAATAATGTTGTAGATGTTGTTCCAGTGTTTCCTACTACTTGGCTGCAACAGATGATACATTATTTGCAAACTAGTGAGTGTCTCGAAGGTTTAGAGAGAGCAAAATGAAGATATTACATATTACAAGCCATCCCTTATGCAATAATTGATGGAATTTTTGATAGGAGAGATTTCCAAGGTATCTTATTACGTTGTATTCAGCCTAATGAAGTTGACAAGCTTTTAATAGAATTTCATGATGAACCTTCAGGAGGTCATTTCGCCACAAGAACCACAACTCTGAAAATTATGCGAGCTGGTTATTATTGGCTAGATTTGTTTAAAGACGTTATTGCTTGGGTCAGAAAATGTGAGAAATGTGCATTATTTGTTGGTAAACAAAGGCTTGCACCGCTGCCCCTGCATCCGATCCAGGTAGAAAAGCCTTTTGCTAAGTGGGGCTTAGATTTTATTGGTCCTATCAATCAGCCTTCAAGCGTGGGTCATAAGTGGATTATTACTACCACAGATTACTTTACAAAATGGATCGAAGTTGTTGCTTTAAAGGAAGAAAATGAGACTTTAGTGCTTAATTTCTAACAAGATCTCGTATTGAGATTTGGTGTCCCAGATTCAATCATTTCTGAAAATAGTTTAGCTTTTATTGGATTGAGGATTTCTGACTGGTTAGTTAGAAATAATATTTATTTGAACACGTCTTCCAATTATTATCCACAGGGAAATGGCTAGGCAGAATCTACAAATGAGAATTTGATTCGGATAATCAAGAAGACTGTTGAAGATAATCAAAGGACATGGCATGAAAAGCTGAAGTTAGCCCTTTGGGCTGACAGAATAACCCCTAAAAGGGCTACTGGTTGTTCACCTTTTATTTTAACTTATGGTAAAGAGGCTAAGTTACCTATTTCAATTGAGTTGCCAACTTTAAGTTATGTTAAAGAACTGGAATTGCTAAATAAATAACCTCTTGAGGTGAGATTTGCACAGCTGGTAGAGCTCAAAGAAGCTAGAAAAGAAGCTCTAAGATAGTTGGAGATACATCAAGCTCAGATGAAGAATTATTTTGATAAGAGGGCAAGACTATGTGATTTCATGGTTGGAGATCTAGTTTTCAAGTGGAATGAATTTAAAAGTAGACCTGGACGTCATTCCAAGTTCAATACAATTTGGGACGGGCCTTATGTGATCACATAATGCAAGGAAAAAAATGTGTTCCAACTTTCCAAGTTGACTGGAGGTGTTGTCTATCCAAGTTAATGGGATCCACCTTAAGCATTGCCTGTAAGATAAGTCCTATCTCATAGTTAAGTAGAATAGTATTGCAAATAAGTGCATTTTGCACATTTACTTTCAGTAGTTTTTGCTTTCCCTAAGCGCTACTGTGGATGTTCTGTTGGCCATCAAGGCCTGTTAGATTGCTTTCAAGTTCTATGTTTTTTTTTCTTTTGCTGTTGTTTGGAGTATTTCCGTTCAAGTTTCTGAGTTTCAAGAAGGGGCAGATTTGACTCCGCGCCCAATGGAGTGTTTTAAGGCAACTGATCTATGCCTAGTAGGCAAACATTTAGAGGAAATCACCAAAATGTTACCAATTTTTTGCCACAACTCAATTGGTGGAGCTAGCTGAACATTGTTATATCTTAAGGTGAAATTACATATTATGTCTAACTGTTGCTTGCATCATGTTCATTGTTCGTCAAGTGACAGTTGTGCATTTAAAAGAAGAATCAGGATTTCATAAGTGCTATTCAATGTTCCAAGATTAAATGAAGTACAAAATTGAGCACATAAACAACAAAGCATTTCAAATGGTTTCCTTATTTAATGAAATGATTCATATTTACATAGTTTCATTTGATTGCAAGAATCCAAATGATATTACAACATTGCATTGAAATGCATTTTCTTTTCAAAGTGAAAAGCATAAAATGAAATCAAATATCCACACAAGCTGTGGATAGGACTATCACAGTGCATCATTAATAGCACACTACACTATGGAAGATGCAAAAGAAGAAATCACATAAGTAACGACATAATCATCATTTCTTGATTAGCTAACGGTCGATGCTGAAGTGGTGCACCTTTGTCTTCTCAAGCTCTGTTGACCTATAAGAGAAAAGAGAGGGATGTCAGAGGCTCCAATTATGAAGATAACTATATGAATCACCAACAATAATGCAGTATGTTGTTAATCATGCACTAAAACAATCAAGAAAAGAAAAGAATGAGCTGAAGGAGAAACATTAATATGATCATTATATCTTGTTTTTATGCTAACATTGTTTGTTTCCTTGTGCAGGTATAGGGAAAATCACGAAGCTGATCATTATTTGAAGACCAAGCATGTGGAGAAAAACAAGCTCCCACAAGGGTAGAGCTCGACATGCTTCCCCGCATTTATCACAAGCAGGCTGACAAGGATATTGCAATCATCATGTTCATCAAGAAAGTAAATATACAACTAAAAGAGTAAAACATAGTTCATCTTTCAAGCCATCAAACCAACTGTTCACTCATAACAGTCAAATATGTTTTTGAAAAATACAAGAGAATAGTGGGTTTGATCGGCTTAATCAATTCAACTGAGTATAGTACATCATTTTTGTGATTTAAATCACAGTGTTCTATTTCTTATGAAATAACAGGTATACACAATGCCTAATTGCAAGAAGCACTATTCAACAAAAGAGGAAAAAGGTATGTATGAGTTTCAAATTTTGTTTATTCAGGAAAGGATTTGTACATGAAACAGTTTTCTGTTACATAATAATGACAAAAGGTTTCAACTTCCATCTGAATAGTGGTAGGTGACAAGATCAGTACACTAACTGGTATATTCAATTAAAAGAAGTGCATGATTTAGCAAAGCAGCCAGTCTCATTTTAGTTGAGAATGCAAAAGGTTGCTTTACTTTAAATTTTGCATCACTGTTATTTTGAAAAGAAACAATTGAGATACACTACTGATGGAATTGTTTTGTCATGTTACAAACTATATCTTCAAAGAATTTCAAATGTCAGACAAAGAAAAGAAATGTGAATGGATTTGATAATGATTTAGACACATAAAAATCATTTTCAGAATGATCAAAGTATGCATTGGAAGATTAATTTACATATTCAAATTAAGAGGAAACTAAGAAAAGCAGAATGCCATGGTAGTGATATAAATGTTTGCTTGTTCTTTCAATCATACTCACACTAGGGTTTCTGATAAAAAATATAGTTTTTCACCTTTACCCATATGGGTATTTTACCAGAACAACAACGTGGGGTTTTGTCACATGGTTTTTAGTGACACAGCTGAAGTGCCTTTTCCTTTCCGTAGATAACAATACCCATATGTAGAAATTTGGAGGAAACAAAATATCAGAAGGAAAGCCAAGTTGGGTCAAGCCCATAAATTGAATAAAAAAATATAGATTTTGTTTATTCTTCATACACCCACATTGGGGTTTGAATTTAGGGTCAGATTTAATGCCATTTCAGGCTACCCATATGGAGACTTCTACAAATAAATGAAATAGATGCTTTCTATTATTTTCAAAGTTGCCCATGATAGGGTTTTTTATGAGAATCAACAAAATACATTTTCTTCATTTTTTACGAGTACCCATGTAAGGGTTTGTTCAAATTTGAAAGGGGAAAGGAATTATTTTCATGGGTCAAACACATAAAGCTTTACAGTGATTTTTCAACAATATACATGGCTGCTACCTGGAGTGGAGCTCTTGGCTCAAAATAAAAAATACCCATATCAGATTTTGTATTATAGAATACAAATAATTGAAACAACATTTCAAATGATCAGTAAGAATATCATATGCTCGTGGCCTATCATATTTTCCAGCTTGTAGGCCTTGTGAGAAATGAAGTAAAACAAAAATGAGGGCTTACCATTATTGCCTAGAGCCCCGGCCAAAACTCTGTGGAGTTTCAAAATCAAGCCAAGCGCCCAGTTCGAGCTTATACATAGCAGACAGTAGGTTGAAGGAGCATCAAAAAGTAAAAAAACAACAAGAACATGAGATAAAATTGCATCATAAATTGTGATATGGCTACGGCCTTATGGCCTTTTATCCTCCCAAAAACACAATAAAAGGCCATGATTATGTTTACCTTTGCTTGTGAGGAAGGAATCAAAAACATTTAAACAAGGATTTAGCCTCAAAAAGCTCAAATGGAGGCTCCAAATCAAAACCCTAATTCATATGTTTGCGTCTAGAAAAGAGAGGAGTACAGAGATGAAAGTAAATACATTAGATATTGTATCATGTTCGTAGCCTGTGAGGCTCTCTTCTCATCAAGGAAGCTCAACTAAGGAGGCCGAAGAAAGTTTCCAGCTGCCAAACCCTAACATACATGGTGGTGGTGCTGCTTGCAGAGCTAGCCTTCCAGAAACTCCCAAGTGCGAATGAATTAGAGATTAGGGTTATCTGCCTTTTTCCATGTACCCTAATTCGAACTTAGGGTCTTCATTCTTTTCTTTTCCATTTGATATTAAACTTTATTCAATTTTGAGTGGCTGATTTACATAGCCTTATTTTTATTTTTGCATTTATTCTCAATACCTAAGGCATTCCATTCTATGCCTATACCTTGGTAAAGGCTTCATACCCTAATTCATGCCTTAATGTTTTTCTTTTTGATTGATCAATTGTTGATTGAAGATTAATTTAGGGGAAAAGAAGACATGAGGGATATCCATATATTTTTATGATTTTTTAAAGAAAAATCAAGCATTGTAAATGGAGAGATAAGGTTGTAATTCTTTTGCAAAAGATTTCACAATCTTTAATTGCAAAAATAGACAAATTGTACAATCTGCAATCATGTAAAGTAGAACCATAAAGCAATCTTTTATAAATTGTTTTATGATTTCTTGCTATTTTTAGCAGATTATATTGGCTTTTCCTCTTGGTCGAGTTTGAGCTTTATCTTGGAGAGATAAGGTGCTTTTCTGGCTTTTAAAGTAGATTCAGCCTATTTTTAGAGGCTTTATAGTTTAATCATAAAAGTAATGTGTTTTTTTCTGCTTTTATGCAGTCTTCTAAGATAGTTTGAAGCTTTTTTCGTTGAGCTTCTTTGTGAGCTCGGATTAGGATTTCTTGAGAGATATATTTTGAAAATACTTAGTCTTTTCCTTCTTCTCAGTTCAGAGGCAGTTTCTGGCTCATATACATTTTTTGAGTTTGTAAACCTTTTTGTACTTAGTTTTCAGATTATGGCATAATCCTTCAGTTGAATAAAGTAGCACTGCTATTCCTCAATTATGTTTCTTTTGTAGTTTTAGTTCGATGTTATATTATGATTTTTGTTCTGTAGAATCCTTATTATGTCCTAGAATTGTAATTTTAGTACAAAAATTTCATAAAATATAGGTTGCATTTTGTATTTAAGTTTGAATCTTCATGCAAATTATTCATGTGTTTAGTGTTCATGAGGAATTGTGAAATACTATTGTTTTTTTGAAAGCTGTTTGTGGGAAAAAGCGAGTCATCATTAAGTTACTATCAAGTCCTAAAAATCATTTTAAGTCATATTTTTCATTTCAGTCATCTTTCTCTATCCCTTTCCTTAGAAAAACACTTAGAATAAAATTTATCATTCGGAGAACCAACTCACTCTGGAGATTCCTTTTTTGTTTAGATCACCCACATTTGAAAAAGGTTTCCTTGTTTTAGTAGAGTTTTGAGTCTCATATTCAGCAGGGTGCAAATCTAATTGACAATAGGACTAATTCGCCACATATGGTGAATTATTCCACCCAAGAATTTATGAAATTTCAGAATAGGATTCTGTAGCTTTTGATTTGCACTTCCTTTTCTGATAGGTGTCTAATCTTGATTCTACTGAAAACAAGCTGAAATTGGTCTCCAAGCTTCAATTAGGGTTATTTTGACCTTAATGACTTTACAACACCTTTTTGACACCAATATCTTTGAAAAATTTGCATACAAGACCTGCAAACACACATGTAAAGAGGTGGAAAAGGTTTAAGGGTTAGAGTATAGGGGTTTGCCTTGGTCAAATCTATATTTGGTAATCAAACCCTATGAAATGAAATGAAATAAGAAGAGAATGATAAATAAACAACATGCAATGTCATATACTTACCAAACCATTGATGTATAAATCTAAATATATGCAATAAAGTGCTTCAATGGATGACTTGATTATGCTTAGAGTGTTTGAATGCTTGATAATTGCTTGGATGATTGAGTGAATGAATGCTTGAATGAATGGGGGGGTTAAAATGAGAGGAAAAAATATTTATACTTGATTTTCCATTATCTCCCAAAAATAACACATCACAGACTGACCTCAAGGTTAAGAGAATAAGATCCCGCTAAGAAATTAAAATTATTTTTATTTTTTGTGCCCAATGGGACTAAGACGCCCAGGTGGCGACTTGGTCCCACCAGGGAAATTTTAATGGGTGTAAAAAGTTAAAGTGTATTAAATAATTTTTAATGGGAATATCCTCAAAAATACACTTAAGTAAGGTAGAAAAGTGTATTATGGGGTCATTTAAACATGAGAAAGGGTTGAATTAGTGGTGACAAGTCTAGAAAAGTGTGAGAGTTTGTTACAACTCTTTACAACACTTTGAAATAAGACTTGGTAAGTGATAAAAAGGGGTTATTTAGGGTAATAAGGGGTTGTTTAGGGTAATTATAATGAAAGGGTCCTAGAAAAGTGTGAAAGTGGGTTACAACACTTCACAACACTTTTATAAGACATCCTAGAAGTCTTAATGATTCACAAGTGTCCAAGACCTAATGTGAATGTGCTGACCACATTACAACATTAAATCTAGGAAAAATCAAGCCAAAGTCTACTAGGAGGGCTTGGAAATGAGAAAAAGTAGAAGGGTTACCATTTCCATGTCCATAGTTAGCCCCCACTTTATTGAGAGGATGAACCTACTTCAAATTCACACTAAAGTAGCTGATCATGCAATCAAAGGGGTTCAAATGTACTCATGATGGTAAGGTGAGACAACAATGATCAAGAGGGATGATTGAGCCCCTAGGATGAAGATCTCATGGAAAACAAAACATGAACATAAAGGAGCACACATGAAAATGATGAAAAGAAATGAAAGAGGGAAGAAAGTTAGATCAAGCTTTGATCATTTGTCTAGCTCAGTGTGGATTAGATCTAGGCTATTTGTTTGAAAATAGAAATGTGTACTCACTATGGGGCAACGAGACTCATGGCTATCCACCGGGTGAGAAGGCCTGAAAGGTGAGAAACATATACTCATGGCTGCTATGTACTCACAAACACATAGGTGGCTATGAGGAAAAGTCATGCCTCAGAATGGGCTTCCCACTCAACCATATCAAAGTTATACCTCCTGATAACTTTAATAAGGTGCCACAAATGACAATGTCATTTCATGCTTCATGAGACAAGGAAAGCTTTGTATGCTTAGAACTCATGAACAAATATGATGGCACCATAGGCATGCAAGTTTTGTTATGCAAGGTGGCCATGTACCGAATGCAAAATGCAACATGCAAAGTATGTTCAAATGAGTTTTGCTTAGTTCATGTGAGGTATTTAACTTAGGGAACATTGTGTCTAATGTCTCCAAGAGAGGACCAATCCAAGAATAGAAAATTCACAACTTAGGGGATGTAGTGTGTCACATCAGGCCATTGAGAGGAATGTAATATGCTAAGATAGATCACGCTTATGAAAGACATCACACCCAATATCATCACAAAGTGACAAATGCACCGTATAAAGTAACAAGGCTGCACTAAGAACCAAGAAAGAAAAAATCAAAATGAATAATACCAATGTATGCCACCACTTTAAAGGAATTGCTACACACTATTCTGTGAGCAATTTATTTAAAGCAGCAAGGGAAAAATGCAAAAATAAATAAGACATGAGAGCCAACTTGGAAATCCCCTATGTCAAGTCATACGTTTTCGAGTAAGGTTGTGCCATGCAAAAGAAAAAGGAACAAAAGAAAGAGGGGTTGTCCCCAAAAAGGAACTCACCAAACACATAAGGGATCTATGGATTTGGGGTCAGTATGTTCGTTGCTGCAATATTTTCATTAAAGAGCTTGGAATTGTCATCATTCCCCAAATATACATAGAACTAGAAGAATGACACAAAGAGAGTGAAAAAAGAAAGAAAAAGAAAGTCTGTTTTGGGTCAACATGGAAGAGACATAGTATGTCTCGATGCTTTGCATCATCCCCAAAAGGGGAACAAAAGAAAATGAAAAGTGAAATGAAAAATCTTTTGGGTCAACATGAAGGAGACATTGTGATCTCAATGCCTTGCATCATCCCAAGAGGAAAACACAAAACAAAGGTGAAAAAGAAAATAGAAAGACCTTCTGGGTCAACATGGAAGAGACATAGGGTGTCTCAATGCTTTACATCATCCCCAAAAGGAAAACAAAAAAACAAAGGAAAAAAAGACAATAGAAAGACCTTTTGGGTCAACATGGAAGAGACATAGGGTGTCCCAATGCTTTGCATCACCCCCAAAAGGAAAACAAAGCAATGTATGACATATAGAAGAATGAATGTACAAATAGAGGAATGTTACAAAGAGAGGAGAACATCAAATGTCACGTTATGGGAGAACATGATACACACATACACATAAAAGGAAAGGAAAAAGAAAAAGAAAGTGCAAAAGACTATTAAGGAAAATTTGAGTCAACCGTCGAGCAAGTCATCCACCTCCCAATCATGTTCATGATCTTCCAAGGGTGGGAAACTAGCTAAAGGGACAAGAGAAAGTGCCGAACTAGGAGAAGTACTAGGTTCTACACTCTATGTAGGAGATGTATCTTTTAAGCTCATGGAAGAGGAGAAAAATGTATTCAGATCATTATGCACCTCTTCATCTATTTGAGTGATCTCATCATCTTCATCTAGATTAATCATGATAGGAGGACGTATGGTAATGTCCAATGATAGATTTATTATGAGTTATGGTTTTTTTATTTGATAATCTTGTTGTGGGTGGGGAGGATGATCATCATGAATTGCTTTTGTCAAATGCAAAGATTGATTTTCTTTATTTTCTTCAGTTTGTAATTGACAAGCAAGGAGACAACATCAAGACATCGATGCTCCCTAGCATTGTGGTTTCTTTTGATTCTATTTTGAATTTGTGTTAGTGTAAGAGGGGTTGAACCACAATAGGCTCATTTTCTTCCTAAAGGGGAGGAGTAGAAGGAACCATAGGAGGTGGTTCAATCACTTTCTCTTTTACTTTAAAAACTTATTTTATGCAAGTGGGCATGATGGGGTTGGTTTCATTATCTCTTGGGCGTTTGGATGATGAAGGTGAAGTGTTTATTATTGGTTGATCTTGAGTTGTTGGTTAAGGTTTAGGTTGAAACATTGTCTCATCTAGAATGGGAGTGTCAAAAGTGGATGGGGACATGTTGCAGAGGGACAATTCAGAAATTTTCTTTGCTTTAAACTTTTGGTATGCAATGAAAAAAAAGTATTTATGAGGCATGATAGGTTCCATGTGCTTAGGCCAAAAGGATTCTAAGGAGAAATTTCCTTTAGAAGACAAATGATTAAAGCCACTATGGTGAACAACGAAGATGTCATCATCATGCAGAAACTTGAGGCAATTGTGTATGATTGAAGGAACAACTTTCATCGAGCGAACCCATGGATGGCCTAGCCGCAAACAAAACTCATCCAATTGTGGAATGATGGAGAATGTTACATCCACTATCTTAGGTCCTATCTGTAATGGAAGGATGATCGATCCTATCATAGGGCATGGAAAACCATTGTGTGTTTTGATCCATGCTCTCAGTTTTTCATAATCATCTTGATAAAGATCATGTAACACCAAAAATTCCTCAGTGATCACATTCTCACTACAAGAGGGATCTATGAGTATCCCATTAGTGGGATTATCATAAATACGGTCTGCTATGTAAAGAGGACCATCGGGCAAATTTGGAAGAATATCCTTAGAAGAGAAAGTAATATCAAGAGATTTCTTTGTTGGGCCCTTGCGAGGGATGATGTCTATCACTCCTACCATATCATGCATAGGATTAATGGAAGTGGTATGTACAATAAGAATAGGATGTTCACTAGCTTTATGAATAGTCATCACATCATTCTTGTGAGTTTCACTAGCTTTGAAAAATGACACATTATGTTTGGGCATTGGATAAACATTTGCAAATTTTGATTGGGTGGGGAAACAGATGTATTTCCTTGAACATTAGCATTTGAAATGGATAGACGACCAAAATCAATGAGGTCTTGCACTAGCTATTTAAGACGCTTGCACTGTTCTGTGTCGTGTCCATTTTCTCTATGGTAGTGGCAATAAGCATTGGGTTGAAAGGTTGGAGGAAAAGGCTTAGTTGGATCTAGTGGTTTGATAGTAGGTAAAATAATCATTTTTTGTTGTAATAGTTGGGACATGGTGTTATGAAGAGTGTCTAGTAATGGTGTAAACTATCTTTTTGGATCGCCATAAGTAAAAGGTATGGAGGCTTTAACAACTGTTACTTGGTTATTGATAGGTTGAGTTGGTTGTAGAGGGGGATTGAACTGTAAGAACCCTTTGTTTGGTCTTTGAAATGGTTGTGAATTTTTTGAAGTGCTAGGTTCATATTTTTTGACTCGGCTAGAAGTGTACTTGGCATCATGACTACTAACCGAATTGTGATAGTCGCAAAGGGTTGTGCACAATTGCATAAAGGAGGGAAATTTCATCATGGTCAATCTAGCCTGAGTGTGACTTTGCAAATTTTCAATGAACATCTTTTGGAGATGTAGATCAGGAATCTTGACATTGAGTTGGGTATATAGTGACTGATAGCATGAGATGAAATCAATTACTTTTTCATCTACGTTTTGTTTTCATCTCATTAAATAATCCAATGTCTTTTTGAGAGTCATATGCACTTCAAAATGACTTATGAATGCATAAACTAGTTCATTGAATGAATGAATTGAATTATTTGGTAAGGATGAAAACAACTATAAGGAATTTTCCTTTAAAGTCCTAGGAAATAGTTTGGCCAACAATTTATCATCAAGGACAAAGTCATTGCATAAGGTTGTGTAAGAATTAACATGATTAGTAGGATTGTCCTTTCCTCCATACTTCTCAAATCTAGGTATCTCAATTCCTTGTGGCATCAGTGTTCTTAATATTTCCAGAGATAATGGGTTGCTACAAACATAATAGGTGGGTGGGGCATTTTGATTTTGACTTATGGTAGATATTTGTTGTTGCATAGAGGAAACAATGTGGAAGAGTTGTGTGATGAGAGGGTTAGTGTAAGTGGTAGGAGGTGGAAGGAAGAATGGTGATGGATTGTATGTAGTGGTAGGGAAAGTGAAGGGAATGCTAATAGATGGTATGGTGGAAGAGTAGAAAACATTCGGTGCCACTGAAGAATTAGGAATGCTAGCAAGAATAGTTGAGGAAGACCTATCACATTACTAACATGTTGCAATGTTATTGTGACTTGCAGAGTGGTATAGGTAGGTATTGATGCTACTGTGGAAGGAGGAGGAATGTTAAGTCATCCTTGACTAACCACATTGTTGTTGGTTGAGATGTACTAGAGATGGGGGTATGTGTAGGATCGTGATAGGCTAAAATGTGGCAATATGATTGGTATGTGGTTGATGACTATTTTTCTACCCAAAATTGATGAAACGAAAATGGTTTTTAAAGGAGATTCTCATATTTCCACCAATATAAATTATGCTTTACTTTGAATTTAATAATTATTATTCATTTTCTATTCAGATTACGACTAAATTATTGATTGATAGGCTGATTGAAGAACATCTATAGCTTTCAATCGATATCACATTTTTTGAATCCAAAACATGCATCAAATTCTATGCTTTGCATACTATAGGTTTTAAAAAATAAAAATTGAATTTCATGAAGTTTTGACCAAGTTAAGGTGGTCAGACATATGAGTTTTTATATTTTAAAAAATTTGAATAAAAAATTCATAATTAAATATTTATTTGGAAAAAAATTACAAAAAAATATGCATCACATCGGGGCATGAGTCCTCTACTTATATCTAAAATATTATAAAATAATATTATCATTTTATTGTGGTTAGGGTGGTCAGACAAACACCTACTTCTTTTCTTTTCCCTAAAATTTAGGTACCACTGCATTGAAATTTCAAATTTTCACCAAATAGATTTAAAAAAAAAAAAAAACCTAGTAGTTTAGAAACTACATTCAATTTGCTACAGATTCTATTCTTACATATTTTTGAAATAATATAGATAACTTATTGAAATTTTTACTTCAAGTTGCATAACTCTGATTTTTTTGAATTTTTTATCACTTAAGGGCCTATTTTTTCCATGATGATCCTGCACATACCCATGGAAGGAATATGTTTATGGTATATCTCAACAATTTGTTTCATAAAATATAGGCCTTTGTTACATTCAAGTGAACGATGGATGTTGTCTATAGCAAGAATGGCAATGGTTGAAATGTTTTCAAGACACGTGTTTTGTTGCAGATGTGCTAAATCCTCATGAATGTTAATGATGTTATCTTGCAGTATTTGATCATTTTGTGTGTCAACTTGAATGTTATTGGAAGGAAAAGTATTGCTAAAGTTAGGGTTCATGCCTAATGCACTATTTTCAACACCAGGAGTAGTAGCTCAAGACAACCCAAGGTCCACAATGAGTGTGTTATCACAGGATGCCATGAGTCATGAACTTCTTCTCACTAAAGTATTATCAATAGGGCACCAAAAACTCATACAAGGGCTACTAAAGGTAGGGTGGGTGCAAATAAAATGCAAACTAGGAGCAATAAAATGCTAATAACAAAAATTCTAGAAACTGTAACAGAGATGCAATAACAGAAAACATAAATGTAGAAAATGCCATACATTACAATGCAAAATGTGCAGAAGGACTAAGTCCCCAAGGTGGCAAATTAGTCCTAGTGATGAATTGTTTGAGTTTTTTCAAAAAATTTGAATACAATTTTATTTTTTTCAAATGCATAGATGCAACTATAGTATGAAAATGAAAAATTTTGTTGTTTGCAAATGAAATATGATGCAAAAATGCAAGCTATATGAGCTTTTTACTAATGCAATTTTTAAAACCCTAGGATGAAATTTAAACAATGCAACACCTAATTCAATGCTAATGCAAGTTAAATCTAGGATGCAAATGCACTTGAAATTAGAAATAAAATTTTCAAAAGTTAGATTCACCAAAATGTAAACAAATATTTTGGCAACCGAATGCTTTATGGTCCTTCTAGGGTTTTTCACCTAAAAGGATAAAGATTGGGGCCAAAATGCAATGTACATATTCAATGATTAATGTTATGATGGACATAATGTGCCTAAATATGATGTCTAAATGCGATAAACTGAAAAATAAAGATGATTACTAACACTAAACCTAAGAAATGCAAATTGCTGGAAAACACAGTGATGTATGCAAAAACACCTAAGAATGCAAGTAAATGATGACATAATTAAACAGAACTAGAGAGGTGCACTTGGAATCTGAAGTTTGATGCAGGGAGGCCCTAGAATCCTACAGAGTTGACTGGAAATGTTTTCTGGGACACTTATGCCAAGTTGGATGACTTAGTCCAGTTTCGGGGAAAATTTGCTAGAACAAGAATCTACCAAATGGGTAATCAAAAATGTTGAAATCAACTTTTATGCCTAGAAATGGGACTAATTCACCACAAATGGTGACTTAGTCCACCTAGGAATTTATAGAATTTTGAAACAAGATTTTGTAGCTTTTAATCTGCACTTCCTTTTCTGATAGGCATCTGATCTTGATTCTACAAAAAATAGGCTTCAATTGGTCTCCAATCTTCAATTAGGGTTATGTTGACTTTGATGAATTTGCAACACCTTTTTTGACACCAAGCTCTTTGAAAAATCTGCATACAAAACCTACAAACACATATGCAAAAATGGGGAAAAGGGTTAAGGGTTAGAGTATAGGGGTTTGCCTTGGTCAAACCAAGATTTGGTAATCAAACCCTACGAAATGAAATGAAATAAAAAAATAATGATAAATAAACAACATGCAATGTCATAAAATTACCAAACCCTTGATGTATAAATCTAAACATATGTAATGAAGTGCTCCAATGGATGACTTGATTATGCTTAGAGTGCTTGAATGCTTGATAATTGCTTGGATGATTAAGTGAATGAATGCTTGAATGAATGGAGGGGTGTTAAAATGAGAGGAAAAAAACTTATTTATACTTGATTTTCCATTATTTCCCAAAAGTAACACATCACAGACCGACCTCAAGGGTAAGAGAATAAAATCTTGCCAAGAAATTAAAATTATTTTGATTTTTGTGCTTAGTGGGACTAAGTCAGCCTAGGTGGTGACTTGGTCCCACTAGGGAAATTTTACTGGGTGTCAAAAATTAAAGTGCATTAAATAAGGTTTAATGGGAATATCTTCAAAAATACACTTAAGTAAGGCTGGAAAGTGTATTAAGGGGTCATTTAAACATGAGAAAGGGTTGAATTAGTGGTGACAAGTCTAGAAAAGTGTGAGTTTGTTACAACTCTTTACAAAAATTTGAAATAAGACTTGGTAAGTGATAAAAATTGGTTACTTAGGTGAATTATAATGAAAGGGTCCTAGAAAAGTGTGAAATTGGGTTACAACACTTCACAACACTTTTACAAGACATCCTAGAATTCTTAATAATTCACAAGAGTCCAAGACCTAATGTGAATGTGTTGACCACATTACAACATTAAATATAGGAAAAATCAAGCCAAAGTCCACTAGGAGGGCTTGAACATGATAAAAAGTAGAAGGGTTACTTTTTTCGTGTCCATAAGCTTAAACTCTTATGACTACCAAAACTAGTGAGCAAAAGGTGTCTACATTTCAATGTACTTGAAGTTGCTAGAGGCAATAAGTCGAAGGTTGCGGATGGTGCAAAGTTGTGTGGTGGATCTTCCTATTACTCTGAGGTAGTGAACCTCCTTGTAATAGTCTTCTTCTATTCTTCTTTCTTCCAGACAATGAGTCCTTTGGACAACGAGCCCTTGGTAGTGATCCTCTCTTCTCATTTGAGTAGTGAGCCCTTTTGGAAGTCAGCCTATGTATTCGGGGTTTTTATTCATATATATGTGAGTTAATCCTCACCATGGTTTTTTTGTTATTAGGGTTTTCCATGTAAATCTAGTTTTCTCATGTGTATGTTATTGTTGTGTTGATTTTTCATATGTTTACTTTCTAGTGATGCTTGATAAGGATCTAAAAGTCAACAAGGGTTTAAGGATTAATGAAGGTTTGATGATTTTAATGTACATTCAACCTCTCTCAATTGTCTTGTGTGTCTAATAACTGGTATAAGAGTTTTGGTTCCTTGGAAGAAGCTTAATCACTTGAGGTAGATTTGGATGGTGCACAAAAAGGGTGTCAAGGTGCCTATGTTTGATGGAATGAACTATGCTTTTTAGAAAGCCAGGAAGAAATATTTTCTTATTTCTTTAGGATTTTGTGTCTGGAAGTCAATTGAAAATGGATACACTATGTTTGCTACTGGCTTGGCTACTGATGATGAAATCAAGGATTATGAGAATAATGGAAAAGGAAGGGATGCTATCAAGTGAGTGGACTTTTTGATTCAAAACTTATGAAGGTGATAAGCCTCAAGATTGCTAAAGAGATCTAGAAAAAGCTGTAAAGAATCTATGAAGGAGATGATAAGGTTAAGCAAGAAAATATGTAGAATTTCAAAGCCAAATTTGAGTACCCGGGGATGAAAAAAGATGAAGACATTATAGCATACATGATCAAAATGGATGAAACTATCAATTCCATCAATGTTCTTGTAGGTGGAAAGATGGAGGAAAGTGAAGTTGTGAAAAGGGTCTTAATAACACTTCCTAAGTCTTGTAGTGCTAAAGTTTTGTTATCGAGGAAGCTTAGAATTTGGATCAATATTCTAGAGATCAAATGTTTGGTGCTTTAACTAATTTTGAATTAAGAGAATTTGAAAAAGATTCTCCAAATAAAGAAACCACTTTTAAAGTCAGCAAGAAAGAGAAGAATGATGAATCTAATCTAGACGATCTTATTAAGGTGAAAACAAATTTTGTAAGGAGAATGAAAAAGGGTGATGGAAAATACATAGGTAAGTTACCCTTCAAATGTTTCAATTGTGGAAAGATAGGTCATTATGCTTCTAAATGTCCAATAAAAGTTTCATATGATAAATAAAAATATCATAAAGGTAAATCTATCAAGAAGAGTTACTATGTTAAGGAAAACAATGGTGTACTTGATGATGAAGAATCTGACTATTTGGATGATAATGATGAATTCTTGTTCATAGATTTAAATATTGGAATTAATTATACTAATCTTGAAAGATGTATGAAGAAAAGCGATCTAGGAATAGGTCATAGTTTTGAGGGAATTATGTTGACTACTTTTCATGCAAGAGAGGATAGGAGCTACTAGATAATTGACAATGGATACTCAAATCATATGACATGTGATAAGAGTAAGTTTGTTAAGATTGAAAAGTATAATGGTGGTCTAGTTAAGTTTGGTGTTGATACATATACTAAGATATGTGGAAAAGGTTCAATTAGTTTTGATGGAAAGCATAAAATAGATGATGTTCTATATGTCAAGGGTCTTCAACATAATATTCTTAGTGTAGGGAAAATGTGTAGTAGAGGATACAAATTTGTGTTTTAGGATGAAGGGTGTGAAATTAGAAAAGGGATTTTTGAAACTTTGGTTGCAATAGGAACAAGGAAAAAATGTAATGTTTATCATCTCAAAGGTGGTGGTGTTAAATGATTTATGTTACAAATTAGTGAAAGTTGGCTATGGCATAAAAGAATGGATCACATCAATTTTGATAGCCTAGTGAGGATTAGTTATATTGATTCTATAAGAGGTCTGTCAAGGATTACAAAGTCTACCAATGCAATTTACAAGGAAAATTAGTTTAGAAAGAAGACCAAGAAGAGGTTTAGAAAAAAATAATACTCTATCACAAGACCTCTGGAGTTGGTGCATACAAACATATGAGGACCTACCCGAATAAGATCTTATGGTGACACGTATTTTATGTTGTTAATTGATTATTACTCTAGAATGACTTGGGTGACATTTCTCAAATAAAAATAATAAGCTCTAGATAATTTTAAATCATTTAAGTCTATGGCTGAGAATGAAATGGATTTAGATATAAAGTTTTTGAGGTTTGATAGAGGCAGTGAGTTTACCTCAAATGAGTTTAATAGTTTTTTGTGAGGATCATGGGATAAATAGAAATTTATCAGCTCCTAGGACTCCATAATAGAATGAAGTTGTGGAGAGGAAGAAAAGGATATTTCAAGAAGCAATAAGAACCATGTTGAAGGAATCAATCTACCAGATGTCTATTGGAGAGAATCTATTCATACTACAATGTACATCCTTAATAGAGGACAAGCAAGAGTGAAAAGTTCAAAGATCCCATATGAACTATGGTATGGAAAACCTCCTACTATGAAATATTTTAATTTTTGGAAGAAAATTTTATATTAGGAGAGATGAATAAAATCTAGGAAACTTTGATGCAAGATTAGATGAAGAAATCTTCCTTAGATACTCTACAAAAAATAAAGCATATAAATGCTATAACAAAAGGTTGAAGAAGATAGTTGAAAGTGAAAGTGTCAAAGTGGATGAAGATTCACATAAAATTTCAATATTGATAGAATGATGTGAATCTAATGAATCCCTTTGTAGGGAATAAGAAGAAGAAGAAGAGAAAGATTAAAATGTAATAATGGAAGAGGAAGAAGCTCTGAAAAAGATTGGGCTAGGACTCCTAATTATGTGTAGAGGAATCATTGTAAAGATCAAATCATTGGAGATAAGAGTAGGGGTGTATTGAGAAGGAGAAAAGTTGCTATGACAGAGGAATAGGTAAAATATTTTCTACTTTCTGAAGTAGAACCTAAAATAGTGATTGAAGCTTGCAAAGATGAGAGTTGGAAAAAAGTTATGGAAGAAGAACTGAGACAAATTGAGAAGTATCAGACTTGGGAATTGGTCCTAAGACCAATAGACAAGAATGTGATAGGAACTAAATGGGTTTTCAAGAACAAGTTGAATGAGGATGCAAAGGTTGTTAGGAACAAGGATAGACTTGTGTGTGAGGGCTACTCACAAGTAGAAGGAATAGATTTTTAAGAGAATTTTGCTCTGGTGGAAAGAATGGAAGCCATTAGAATATTTTTGGATTTTGAAACACATAAATACTTCAAGGTATATTAGATGGATGTCAAGCCTACATTTTTGAATGGTGAGTTAGAAGAAGTGTACATTGAACAACCATAAGGTTTTTAGTCGTTTGAAGATGCTAATATGGTTTGTAGGTTGAAGAAAGAACTACATGGATTCAAATAGGCTCTTGGAACTTGGTATGAAAGATTGGATTGATAGTTGCTGCAGCGGGGATTCAAAAAGGATACTGTAGATATCAATCTTTACTTCAAGGTTGAAGGAGATCAAATCCTAATTGTGGTAGTATATGTTGATGACATTTAATATCTAGATGAAATGAAGGAATGTGTAAGAGGTTTATAGAAGATATGTAAAATGAGTTTGAGATGTCGATGTTTGGGGAGATGAATTTCTTCCTTGGAATACAAATCAGTCAATCTAGGGTGATCCCACAATACTGGTTTACAATTTTTGGCCAAATTGGACACTAAACTAATTTTTTCTCACTAAATCTTCACTTTCAGGCACCTATAGTGGCTAAACCGTGAGGAATTTGAAGATTATGCAAATTAGTGATTTGTGAAATTTTATCTGTAGATTCTAAATATATTTTTTTCATTTTTTTTGGAATCAGATTGCACTTATTTTTCCATCTCCTTTGAAAATTAGGTTTTTTTTAGTAAACACCATTTTTAAGGAGTGACGCTCACCATATAACATAAATTTTTTTCCATGAAGGATAAAATTCTATTTTTTTTAATGTAGTTTTGTAACTATGATATATAGTGCTTCCAATTGGTTTCATTGTGTTTTATTGAATTTTTTTCCGTAATCAAGTTTCGAAGTAAAACCAATTACAATTTAGACATAGGCAGACTATATAACACAACTTTTTTTGTATGTATCCAAATTAAATTTTTTTTTTTGGATAAGGGACTTCAATATCTAGTGCACTCATATTGTTCAATTTTTTTTTTGATAATCTTCTATTTTTCCACCTGTGTAGAACAAAGACCTTGATTTTTGGTAAAAAACCTACATTCACAAGAAATAAAAAAAATATAATAATAAAATTAAATTTATTTAAAATTGTAATTTTTGGGAAGCTTATAATAAAAAATACATACTTACAAAAAATAAATTTTAAATGAATTCATTTGATCCCCAAAAAGGTAAATCAAAAATGGTTTTTTATCAGGATTTTGATAGGTGTAAAGGAGACTTCATTGTAGGTATGATTTAAAACTAGCGGGGTTCTATCCAAGGGGGTTTAATCTAAGGTAGTTTGATCAAACCCTTTTCAATTTGAATGCTTTAAATGGAACTTTTTAAGGCTTAAATCATTATATTTTCTAAAAATATGTGATTTCAACAAAAATTAGAATCTCCTAGAAATTGTAAACCAGCTTTATGGGATCACCCTCTGATAAAGGTATTTTCATTTCACAATCAAAGTACATCAAGGAAATGTTGAAGTTTAGAATGGAGGATTCTAAATTAGTGTGTACTCCCATGGTTACTAGTTGTAAGCTGAAAAAATGATGAATGTCCTAAGACAAATCAAAGTAAGTATAGATCAATGATTGGTGGATTGCTATATCTAATTGCTGCTAGATTGGATAGCATGCAAGAAATTTTTCTTGTGGAAATATTTCAAGAAGATCCTAAAGAATATCATGTGGCAATAGTAAAAAGGATATTAAAATATTTGAAGGGAAATCCAATATTTTTCTTATGGTATCCTAGTGATACTAATTTCTCTTTAAGTTCTTACACAGATGCAGATTGGTCAAGCTATGCAAATGATAGAAGAAGTACAAGTGGAGGTGCTTTCTTTATTGTAAGTATTTTGGTTTCTTGGCTAAGTAAGAAGTAGGATTCAATATCATTATCTACTGCAAAGGTAGAATATATTGTTGTAACTAGTACACAAACAATATATGACTAAATAAACTACTAAAACTTGTATTCATTACTTTAGTCATATATTTAGTCATTAATTTAGTCATATATTTAGTCATTAATTTAGTCATATATTTAGTCATTTTTATTTATTGGTTTCCATTAATTGGTACTAAATATAGTCACGAAATGAAGAATTTATTAAGTACCATAAATTTTATAATGTAAAACTAACATAATATTAAACTTGAACTAAAACATAAAAGAATTTAATAAAAATATTACATATACGAACAAGCTACAACATGCTATAATTATAAGATTGATTGAACATCATGATAAATAAAGGTAATCTGCAATAATTTTTTTTATGATAATATATATATATATATATATATATAAAGTTACAAGATGTCAAAGTTATCTAAGAGTATATATGTAAATATAATAACAAATGTCAAAGTTGTCTAAGAGTTTCCAACTCTTTCAAATACACCATGATAATTAAGATCCTTGAACAACACATTCAAAATACTGCATAAAGTAGTGAGCCAAGATGTCTAACATTAACTAGTACATGATAAACATGTTCAAATATGTCATTTTCTACAAATATTTTAGTGGCCACTGTGTGAATCTTCCCTCTTTCTCTTTCAGACAAACAACTCCATCTATTTTTCCTTCATAAACAAGGGGTATGTTACTTGTGACCTTTAGAATGTTTACATTTGCATCTCGTGTTCCTTTCAAGTTGACTCCCTAACTTTATCGCCTTCTTTGAGTTTATCAATACATTTCTGCAAAAAGAAAAAAAACACATTATATTACATAGGTAATGATTACCCTTGTTTGCATAATAAAAAAACCATTACTTACTTAAATAGTACTTGCACGTGTGTGTTAAAATAATTGCAAAAGGAAATTTTTTAAAAAATAATTGCAATGATCAATCTAATTTACTAAAAAACAAACACTCATAGCATTGCTTACAATGTTACTATTAGCTTCATCCTAATTAGATACAAAGGCCACAAATATAAACACTACATTACCATGCACACATAATGGACACATAAGGTTATGACAACATTGTTACACATAAAAAAAGGCAGTTAATGCACAAAAACAAAGAATGCAATATGAGAGCACTACTACTAATGTTGCAAGGTGAAGGTGAAATACATTAGGATGTACAAAAATAGTGGCATTAAAGCTCTAAAACATAACCCCATGCCTTCAAAAATTGGGAAAAAATTGGACTAAAAAAAAAAGGAAAAAGATTGTAGAACAAGAGATAAAAACTATTTTTTTGAAATTGAAAGGTATTTCCATAGCCTGGAGATATAAAGAGAAAATAAAATAAAGAGTTTAACTAATGAATTGTAAAAAATAGATTTATGTAGTTTATATTCATATCTTTGATTACATTGCATAACACACCTTTCAAACTCAAAGCATTACTTCACATTGCATAACTAATAACTAGATGTTGATAGATGACAAAAGTTCAATTACAATATAGTTTTTACAAAGTCAACCTAAGTAGTTATGCAATTACTTCACATTGCATAACTAATAACTAGGAGTAGCTACCAATTTCATTTTCTTTTCGTGGCATTCTATGCAACCACATTTCTTTGAGGCATTTTTTCAAACAATTCACTACCTTGTCTATGCTACCACATTTTCCATACATGTCTACCAAAGCATTTTGTCAAACAGTTCATTTCCTTGGAATAAATATATCAAAAGCATAATAGTAAGCATGAGACCATAATAGTATGAGACTCCATAAATCTTTCCCCATCCCTAAATAAAAATTAGCACTATTGGCCTAACAATGCCTCATCAGCAAAACCCCCATTATAGCCTTTTCGATAGCCTGATGAAAGCAACTCATAACCTAGTATCAGTGTAACAATATCCTATTGGGATGACTCCTAAGGAACTTTCCCTAATAGACTTAAAAATTCAAAAAAAGTAAGCACATCGTTGTGACACATGAACATCAGTGGAACAAATGTTTTCATTCCCCCAATGTCCCAATATAAGGTTCCATGGATTATCAAGTGCATAATATATATCGGTGGAGTTGGAGTGCATTAGGGTGACGTTATCTGGCATCTTGCTGATAGACCTAAGGAAAGTTATTCATTAGTGGAGAAAGTGACTATTGGTGGAAGAAGAATCACAGTCTCACCGATACAGAGATAATTATTATTCTAACTAATGTGACATATTGAGGCATCATCGAGATATTTAAAATTAATGTTCTCCCTCGATGATAATACTGAAATGGGTGGTGCATTTAGGGAGCTCTAAAATGGAGTAATTACAGGTTTTAATTCTTGAAGTGAATGAGAGAAGTGTGTGGAGTCAGGTGGTGACAATGAATGGCGTATGCCGAGCATTTATGGAAAGGAATGTGAATGGAGTTATTAAATTCTTGAGGCATTACTTTCTTGATGCTTCTCTACTATGGTGAATAATAGGTGTGAAAATGATGCATGGGAGGTGGTGGCTTTGTCGCTGTAGAGGTGATGGAGGTTTGTTTCATGCTTAAAAAAAAGAAACAACTCTCACACTTTTATGGAGAACCATTGGTAAAGAGATTGATGGCGTGTTTCCTATACAACAATGAATGATTAATACAGTTAGTGCAACTAATTCTGGGAAGAGGATTTGGCTTGCTCACACATAGGTACAAAAATAATTTGGACATTTATTCTCTCATAATGGCTTGGGGCTTAGATTTTGGAGAGCCAATTGAAGTTGCGAAAAAGGTGATGAAGGCACTGGTGCATAAGGATTATCTAGAGAACATGGACTCATTGTTGGAATGGACGATTTTGGGAGTTGGGATGGATATCGGTGAGGGAATTGAAAGTGAAGAGGATGAAGAAATAGTTAAATGTGTACCCTTTGTGAAATGAACAGAAGGAAAATGTAAATCAAGATGGAGAGAGGGAGGAGCATGCAGGTGGGAGGCTCTAAAATTGATTGTGGAATTAATAGAGGTTGAGGCAGTGATATTGAGGGCAAAGGCTAAAGCGAAGCAGCTGAATAAGTTGGAGCATGTGGAGAAGTTGGAGTAGCGACCTCAAAGGAAGAAGAAGAAGAAGAATGAGACCTCTATGGAAACTATGGTGAGTAGCTTGTTTGCAGCTCTATAGTTAACATAATTCTCTACCATGAATTTGAGTTTTTTGGCTATCTGTAGCTAGTTTTTGGGGGTTTTAAAAACTATAGGCAACGAAAAGGAGTTTTTGGTTTGCATGGTAGTTATTAGTTATTCGTAAAGGATGGTGAATGTAATTTTGAGTGAAAATTTTGATTCTAAAATAGTTGTTAAGGACTGGCGGTGAAGTCACTGCAGATAAACTATAAATTTTGAAAAAAATGAATATCTAAACTCTCTAGCCATACAACTATAATCTAAAAAAATATTGTAAATAAGGAAATTAAGAGTTTGAATGCAAGTAATCTATGTAAATTTTCAAACATTAATATTCTCTAGTTGTCACCTAAACCTGATTTAATAAGTAATAAGCACTTACTAGTAATCATGCCTGCCCACCAAAGTGGCTCATATAGGTAAGAATAACCTCCCCCTCCTGCAATAATTTTTTCATGGTCACTGTTAGTATGTAAAAATAAATTTGGAAAGAAAAGAGTTGCAAAGATAGAATAGAATTAATACTCTAAAGAAACTATTTTCACATTGTAGCTTTCTGACAATCCAACATGACACTGAAGCTTAGTGTTTGATTTTTGTTCAACACAAAAACAAGAACTGAGCCATGGGATAGAGCACTGAAATCATTTTTTTTTCAAAATAAGTTAGTATACTCAAATTTGAAAGGAGATGAAAGCATAATCAAAGAAATATGTTAAAAGGGAACCTCCATTTATGTGTAGTGTAGGTGGCAATTGTCTAAATTCTGAAGTTCAATATTGAAATTTTATTTAAAATTGAAATGTAAATGTCCTTAGTTGATCAAAAGTAACTAGTAGATAAAGCTAACTAGTTCAAGGTATTCACTATCATGTTTACACATTCCCTAAGTATCTACTAAACAAATAAATCTTAGTAGAATGTATATATTTCTAATTTGAAGATCATATTTATAGTCATGGAGAGTTACATGAGGTATAGGTCAGGTCTCTAGCTAATATATAATTGGTGCAAATCTAAGGTCTTAAGTTGTCCTTCCCAATAATATTTATTCCAATCTTTAAATGACATAAAATATTGAGGCTTATCCTTTGTTGTTCTCAAATTATCAATCAAACTATCTTAACCATATCATACTAAAAGTCTATTGTCAGGACCAAAAAATGTAAGTTTTGAGAGTCCCACTCAATCTCAAGGCCAAAAGAAAAACATTTGGCTTAAAATAGGTATAGACCAAAATATTCAAATAGTACAGTGATATATTCAACAAAATCCTAAGTACTTAAATCCTTCCATGGTTTTTTGTTGATGTAATTAAATTATCACAAATGATCTAAAAGGTCAAAGGGCATTTATTTTTCTTGTAAGTTGTAAGCCCTAAAAAAAATTCAGTCAGTCATCAAGGTAAATACATGACTGGAACATAGGTGAGGTAATAGTCATCAAGGTGATTACATGACTAAAACAAGTGTGAGGTAACATAAGGCATTATACCTTTGTCCTCATCACCCAAATCAAGATTTGAGGCAAGCAGAGGAATGTAGCCTACTCATTGCTTTTGCACAACAAACTTTAATCTATACTTTTTTTTATAAATTTTCTTAAAAAGAATGTCATATGACCACCAAAATAATTTCAACTATCACAGTTATATGATTTTTCATCAACACCATCTCATCACAAAACCATCATTTATAATTTAATCCTGAATGAGGAAATGCATACCTATAAATCCTCTTCAATACAAGGAAGGTGAGCTCACTTGTTCAATCCAAGAAGTACCCCACAACCTCTCTCCTCCTAGCAAGTAACACCCCTTGATTTCTCTCAATGGACCCTTCTTCCCATCAAGCTTCAATATGATGGAAAGTTTTTGATGTAGAGTAATTTTTCTTTGAACAAACCATCACAAAACAAGCTGATTCAAACAACCAATTGATTCACAAAACTCTTCAACTTATCTTGTAGGTCTACTATAAACCCAATTTTTTTACTTTATCTCACAATGAACCACTCAACAATCAATCTATCTACTCTTTTAGACACCCTTTAAGGAAAACTATAACTTACCTTCAAAACCATCATGGGTCACTTTGGACCATCTCACGCAAAACCTAGAAACAACGCTATCCTAATAGACCAATTAGGTCTCTATTTCAAAGGAGGTACCTCAAATTCTTTCCCCCAACTCCAAACAACCACTCAGATCTTCTTACCAGTCAACATAGGGCCCTAATCAAAAATTTTAGATGGGAAAACTCTCAATTAACCTCTTTAACTAAAAACCATAACTTTACACTAGCTTGGGGTAGGGTTTATTGAAAAATAACATCACCAAGCTCCCACAGATTTTCCACCGCCTCCAACACTCTTCAGTATGCTTGCACATGCTTACAATATGAATTGGTCAATCATGACCTTATTAATGACTTCTAGAGTCAAAACTCAAACTGACCTAAGACCTCCATGAATCAACATTTCATAAATACCTTGGTGCTCTTGCACCAGTTTTTAAATGTTTAATTCAAGAAGAAATAGAGCTATTCAGATATAAAAGTCAAAATCAAATACATTTTTACATTTATGTATTGGTATTTCAAACTCTTTTATGAAGGCCCATAATAGGATTTTCCTAATTGGTGCCTCTAGATTCTAGGTTAGTGTCTTACAAGACTTAAATAGTGTACATACTAACCTCCACTTTACTATCACAACAACCTCTATTATTGTTTCCCCCCTTAATCCATCATAGTACCATTGCCAGGAGTCACCCAGAGGTCTCTAGTAGATGATAAGGTGTAATCAGCATGAGGGGTGTATACATCTATCCCAACCACATAGGTTTTTTGTGTTCAAGTAAAACCCCACCTTGAAACCCCAAACCATATAAACTCAGTGCTCCACAGGGACCCATCCTAAAAATGTTTTAGGGACTTGGGGGACCTAGAAACTTCCCCCTACCTTTGCATCTGAAAATGACACAGACTTGAGCTCCAATTTTGATATAGACCTACCTGTTGCATCTGTTGATTAGGAACAACCATATATTTTCTATGTTTTTGTCATTTTATAGTTGAATCTTGAAGCCTTTGGGAATTTTTTTATAATTCTTATTTAATATGTATGCACATTGACAATAAAAGAATTTTATTTTTTTTACTTTGTTTTTCAATTATTATGTGAAATCTCAATTCAAGTCTAATGTTATGTATTAATCTTCTACAATGCCTATGATGAATGCTTTATCAATGTTTTGATATAAATATTTGGAATTTCTCTATATTTTTAAAAATTTCCCTATTTTTTTTAGTTGCCCCCTACCATCCCCTAAAAAATGACCCAAAAGTACCCTAGTACCAAAAACATGTCCCACCATCCCTTGTTGTCCCCATCCCTGAAACTTGGGGGAGCATAGTATAAACTTGATTTTATGAAAAAAGACATTCAGGCATATAGGAAAATCTGACTCTACAACATTGAAAACATCAAATAACAATAGCTATAGGAAAAACTATCTTAAGTAGACAATATATGCAAGATGTGGAATTGTAGAGAAAACACCTAAATTGTTTGGCATAATGCCTCAAAGAGATGTCATCTCATGGAATGAAATAATTGATTGCAGAATGTGCACAAAATGGATTTTGCAAGGAACCTCTCAAAATCTTTGAATTAATGAATCACTATGGAAAACATCCTAACATTGTAAGGTTTGCTTGGGTTCTAGGTGCATGTAGTCATGTAGGTTTAGTGGATGAGGGCTGCACATACTTCACACATTAGTAACCCTTATTGCACTACAATTTTCATATATAGTTGATCATTAGGTGTGCATGGTTGATCAACCATTCATATTTTTAGTTGGATCCTAAAAATGCTACAACTTATGTTCTTCTCTAAAACATCTATACGAGGTTCAAATAATAAACAGATTGATGAAAGATAGAGGAATTAAAAAGATACCTAGATGTTATAGTTGGATATGCTCTGGTAGACATATATGTAAGATGTCGAATCATAGACAAAAAATATAAATTGTTTGACATAATGCCTCAAAGAGATGTCATCTCATGGAATGAATGATTGATTGCAAAATGTGCACAAAATGGATTTTGCAAGGAACCTCTCAAAATATTTGAATTAATGAAGCACTCTAGAACACATCCTAACATTGTAAGCTTTGCTTGGGTTCTAGGTGCATGCAGTCATGTAGGTTTAGTGGATGAGGGCTGCACATACTTCACATGTTAGTAACCCTTATTGCATTACAATTTACATATATAGTTGATCATTAGGTGTGCATGGTTGATCAACCATTCATATTTTTAGTTGGATCCTAAAAATGTTACAACTTATGTTCTTCTCTAAAACATTTGTACGAGGTTCAAATAGTAAAGAGATTGATGAAAGATAGAGGAATTAAAAAGATAGCTGGATGTTATAGTTGGATATGCTCTGGTAGACATATATGTAAGATGTCGAATCATAGACAAAAAATCTAAATTGTTTGACATAATGCCTCAAAGAGATGTCATCTCATGGAATGAATGATTGATTGCAAAATTTGCACAAAATGGATTTTGCAAGGAACCTCTCAAAATATTTGAATTAATGAAGCACTCTGGAACACATCATAACATTGTAAGCTTTTCTTGGGTTCTAGGTGCATGCATTCATGTAGGTTTAGTGGATGAGGGCTGCACATACTTCACACATTAGTAACCCTTATTGCATTACAATTTACATATATAGTTGATCAACCATTCATATTTTTAGTTGAATCCTAAAAATGCTACAACTTATGTTCTTCTCTAAAACATTTGTACGAGGTTCAAATAGTAAAGAGATTGATGAAAGATAGAGGAATTAAAAGATACCTAGATATTATAGCTGGATATGCTCTGGTAGACAATATATGCAAGATGTGGAATCATAGAAAAAACACTTGAATTGTTTGACAAAATGCCTCAAAGAGATGCCATCTCATGGAATGAAATGATTGACTGTAGAATGTGCACAAAATGGATTTTGCAAGGAACTTCTCAAAATCTTTGCTTAAATTTGAAGATCTATAATGTTTAAGGCATGTTTTTCCCAAAATGGCCTGACACATTTTTTGCCCATGCCCTATTGTTCTTTATCACCATTTTGCTTCAATTTCTTGGCTCTAAACCGAATCATGATGATTAGAAAATAAATCCCAATATTCTAAGTACACTTGTCTTCATGTTGGGTTGTTTTAAACAAGATTTGATTGTGTTTGAAACACCCATTTTGCTCTATTTGGTTCCATTTTTTTTTTCCATATCATCTAAAACAAAACCCCTGAACTCCATATACTTCATTCTGACAGAAATGGCTAGAAGACTTCACACACCAAGGGTTATATTGGTTAGACATGTCTTTTGGTTCCAACGATGCATCTATTGTTCTATTTTTTCATCGACGTGAGGATCTTCTATTAGCGGGATGAGGTATCCTGTTCCCATGATGGTTTGATGGGGATGTCATTGGTGGAGTTCATTCCCATCATTGGAACTTTTTTTTTCATCGGCATGAGGATCTTCTATTGATGGGACAAGGTCTCCTATTCTCGCGATGGTCTGATGGGGATGTCGGTGGAGTTCATGCCCGTCATTGGAACCTATTTTTTCATTAGTGTGAGGATCTTCTGTCAGTGATACAAGGTCTCTTGTTCCCATGATGGTCTGATGGGGATGTCATTGGTGGAGTTTCATTGATGACATCCCATTCAGACCATCACAGGAATAGGAGACCTTGTCCCGCTGATAGAAGATCCTCACGCCGATTAAAAAATTGAACATCCAATAGAAGTTCCACTGACAACATCCCATTTGGACCATCACAAGAATATGAGACCTTGTCCCGTCGATAGAAGATCCTCATGCTGATGAAAAACCTGAACCATTGACGCATTGCTAGAATGAGAAGACATGTTCAACTGATAGATCGATAAGGTGGGGGTAGTTAGTTCCATTTTTTGTAATGTGGTAAGATTCATATAGGTAACGCTATGTCAAGCTGGGAAACTCTTCTTGGAGGTTCTAAATGATTTTCCTCTTTTTTATAAGACTATGTTGGCAGTGCCACCTAAATCATAGTTGTTTGGTGGGATTCCAAACCTAGACAATGAGGTGCAGTTGTGGAAATCTCATAGAGAGAAGCTACAAGCTACCATGATGATTTTTACTAGCAAATTTATATTAGATTCTTGCTTAGTGTGGCTTAAGACATGTGCAGATGATATGCTCTCTATAGATAGGCTTGGGGGAAAGTATTTGCTTGATCTTGTGAAAAGTGGCAAGGAACTTGCAGAGAATGATACATAGATTAGAGAAACATTGGAAAGTCTAGATGCATTTGAAGGGAGCTTGGAGTGGCTGAAAATGGTTTTTGGTTCAAATTTTGAGTTTGCATGGAAATGTGTGTGTGAGATTGTTTTGAAGCACTCAAAGAGTTTGTAGGATGAACTTTTTGAAAGCATGTTTGTTAGTAGAATGAGACAAATAATAGCTAATGGATTTGCAAATTTGCGTGAGAGAGTTAAGGTTGCTAAATGCTTTGAAGCCATAGTTACATCTCTGGAAAGTTACAAAGATGTTGAAATCCATTTGCACAAATTAACTACTAGTGAGGGTTGGCTTGTCAAGAGAGGGGACCTAAAAAGTGTCAATTTACTTGGGTTGAGTTTTAGATTTATGATGACAAATGATGAAGACTGGTTTGGTCACCTTACCACTTATTTTGGAACTGAGGTTAGTTAAATAAAAGATACCATAGATGAGGGGTCCAAGAATATTCTAGAAGACCTCCTAAGTTTTCTTCATGCACATAAATATCCTTCAAGGATAAATGATTTAGCACCTTATTTGCAAGAGAAATGCTTCCATTTTACCTCAACATTGATTGTTGAGATTGAAGAACATCTTGCACATCTTTCAAAATCTCTCTATCAAGAAATGAAAAATGAGGAGATGCTAGAGAAAATGAACAAGGAGACACTAGAACCGATAGTTATAGTGGAAAGGGAACTTTTCTTAAGAAGGCTTTTAGTTGCTCTCAATTTTCATTCAACTTCCCTTCGACTAGTTCTCGGCTCGTCTCAGCTCTAGCTTGTCGAGAACAAAGCTTTAGTTTCAGGGAAAGGATCTTTGACTTTCAAATATTCTAGTATTGATTTTTATTACCCTCTTCTAGACAGTTCTGGAAGACAAATAATAATGAGGGGTTGGTTTGAAGCCTGAATCACAAGATAAAAATAATAGCACCAAATTGAATATACTAAGAAGAACTATGCACAATATTTGTATCAGAGCTACGAGGTGTCACAAAAATTGATCATAATCCTAAATATGAACATATATACACCAACCAAATGGGGGAATCCACATTTTGTTCAATTGAAGTTAGTTTTTTGTCAAACATATGACATATCAAATTATCTCATATAAGTATCTTATGCATAATGAAAATAGATAAAAATCCTAAGGTAAATCAATTCTATAATTTTTCATAGCTATCTTGAAGAACAACTTATATTTCAGAAATATTTTATGGCATAGTACCAAAAATATCATCTGGAAATAGTTTGAGATTTGATAATCTATAAATTTCATGAAACTGGGCATTGTCCTGAAATACAAAAATGTGGGAAAAAAGTTCGTACAAAAGTTAGAAAATACCAAATTTTGTGCAACTAGTCCATTTGTACACCACATTTTATTTCCATTAATTCGATAACCACCAATTACACGATCAACCTTACACTTCATGCTGACAACATCAAAACTAGCTAAAAATGAATCTATGTCAGCTTCCTGGGCAATAAATTTGCATTTTGTAAAGCATAAATAGGAAAAATTTAGTGTAATTCAAAAATATTGACTTCCAAGACATCAGAGAAATTCCAAATATATGTGTATATAGAAAAAGAAAAGAAAAAAATTGTACTCGACTCACATTTTGGCTCACTCATTGCCAATGCACCAACATGCTCACCACAAGTTAGATTCAAAACAAACAAGTATGTAGAATTGTTGATAAGATTGTGAAACAAGAAGGAATGATATATATATATATATATATATATATATATATATATATATATATATAAAATTAGCTTCATGAATTGGGATCTAACCTAACCATCAATTGCTAATTTTCTATGCATATAATGATCTAAAGTCATAAAACAATAGGAAGGTTGCTGGAAATGTAGAGGGAAAGGTTAAATGGATTATTAATAAATTTGTCTATGCTTGGTTTTATGACTACTAGAAACAACAAAGTATGGTTAGATTTAAAAAGTGTTTCTTAGTCCCTCCTTTAGTGCAAAACCAATCATCTATGAAATTAAGGACATTGAAAAAATGTATTCTTTCTTTGTGAAGGTATATTACTTGCAAGTGCTTCAATATAACAAAGCATGAATTACTGGAGTTCTTTCCCAGGTTAAAATTGAGTGCCTAAATTTCCAAACTTGCTACTTACTTCTGCTCCAAAACATGAAGATCACAATGGCAACCACATTTTCCAAACATTGAAAATCCTCCCACTAACAACAAAATGCATACAATCCTGTTCTATATGTTTGAGTGAACATATGGGGGAGAAATATGATACAAGAGATATGGATCATGGTTTAACATTGGAAACACTAACTTCAAAAAAATTATCATATTGATGGTTTTTTATTTCTGTAACAGTTGCATTTTTTTTTATTTGATGAGACTTGTATATGCAAGTATCATATGAATTAAAAGTAATGTCTTATACCTTTAGATGCATAAATAATTGAGTATATGTATACTTTTATAATTTCCTGATGTAAGTAGGGTGGAGTGACTTTTCCCAAACTCACAAAAGATCAAACTTGATTAGGGATACAACCTTTATAACTCTAATTCACCAACTTGTCTCAAACTTACACCTATTAGGCTTGTATCCTCAAAACCCAAATTTTCATTATAACTCATTGAGTAGGCCGTATAGATACCTAACAAAAAAATTTTTAGACTCTCTTCAACCCTAGTTCCAACATACCAAAAGAACACAAGTGGTTTCTTAAGACCAAATTGGACTTTCAATAAGCTAACACCATTTGGGGCTACTCAATTAGCCCTCTTTTACAAAGGAGATACCCTCTAATCAAAAATTTACCACTCAAACTCTTTTGAAAGAGTCAAATTATGTTTCAAAACATTAGATTCCACTATTTTTTCACTAGTTTAAGACATCTAAGCTGTCGATCCATAAAACCCTCACTTTCCATACAAAAACACTATGGTTTAGTGTAAATCATGTCTCTTGAGCTTTCCAAACTCTTTCACAGCATCCAACGCCATGCACTTACCCTACAAAAACTCAATTAAACATTACTTTGAATGTTCCATCAACATTTTTCCAAAACCCTACCATGACAACTCAAATTCACTTGGAAAACTACACTGCCCAGCTTAGGGTATCACACCATTTCAACTTTCTTGATCCTTCAGTCTCTCTAAACCATCAAGACACCTAATATAACTTTTATGATGACATTCCACTAAGCCAAAACCTTCAATAGTAGGTGGAATTTCAAAACATTTTTAAAACTTCAAAAATAGGGCACTTGTTGGCCTGTTACAGACAGTCACATAAAACTTTAGAGATTTCCCTTCAATCTTAGTGTAGGACTCTCAATTTATTACAAAAGAGAGTTAAAACATTCCTACAAAAAATGCAAAATATTTCAAAGCTTAACTGTGACTATACAAGCCATATAGAGAGTGCAAAGTTCTGTAAATACAAAAAATATAGTGTTTTTAGTAGAGATAAAGTTGTAAATTGTTTTGATTCTTTAATACCAACTTCATTACATCTTGCTCGAGCCTTTTTAGGATTTTTGAACATATTTCTATCAATTACATGCATTTATTTGTTTAGAGGAGCATCTATTTTCCTCTAACATGCAAAATTGTCAATATGCAACTATTTTTAGTAACATTTCAAAATCTGACAAAAATGACTTGCAACAACTTGCATGGACTGAAAATGACCTTATTGCACCTACAAATACTCAACTACCACTAAATGGCCTTATTACAAGCATTTACCTACCTTAGACCAAAATATTCCCTAAAATTCTTGCATTTGCAACTTTTGTTGATTGACAACAACAAAGTGCAAATTTGCAAAATCCATATCGTTGACTCTTGGACACCTAAAAATAATCCCAAATGAATTATTACAAATTTTTTTTGTTATTATTTCCCTTATTAAGAAAAAAAATCATCAAATCTTGAAGCTTACTTAATATCATCCTTGCTTGACCATTGTTGACCAAAGGTCCTCCAACACCATTGCCAAATCCAGTTTTATTTGTATTAGGGTATCTTGAAATTTTTCCATATCCAACCAACACCATATATTTCTATAAATGTTCAAACATATGTTCAAATACAAAAGAGTGGGCTATTGACTCCCCCTGCAAAGGATACCTCCTTGAAAAACTTCTCCTTCATGCATACCAATTTACATCAAGTTAACTATCACTGTATGTAGTTGGATTGAAGGGCATAAAATGGTACATGCTTTTTTTGTGTAGGAGATATATCACATCCAAAAACATGGGATAGCTATGCAAAATTGTAGAAATTGGCTTGGCAAATGAAGGAAACAAGGTATTTCTAGATTCAAGACTTTTACTTAATGCTATGGAATAGAAGAAAAAATAATCATTTATCTACCACCATAGTGAAAAGTTAGAAATTGCATTTGTTTGTTAAACATGGCCCCTTGTACAACTATTAGATTTGTTAAGAACCTTCGAGTATATTTTTATTTTCAAACTACATCTAAATTCATCTCCAAGATTGTTGCAAGATAAATTGTTCTGAGAGATGTGAACCATTTCCATAAATTTAAATAGGGACAATTTTCTTATGGAGAATATTGGTGATGCTAAATGAATCAATTTGAAAAATACACCAGCACTATAATAATGTGCAGTACAACAAATATCCAGTAATAACAAAGGGACATCCATCAAAGAATAACGATAGGGATTTCTAGAATATTTCTTAGTTCTTTTTCCAACTATATTCATTATGGAACATGATCTTCACGATCATCATGTTGACCTCCATACGTGAAGAGTGAAAAGGGGGCTAGTGCAAATATTCTACAAGCTATTGCTAGATTTGGAGTCTTCATTGGATATGACTAGTTGTAGTTAATTCCTTTTAGAGGATACTGGTTATAGTTAATTCCTTTCAAAATATACTACTAATATCATATGATATTTGCCACTCAAGCACCCAAATTTTCCTTCAAGGATTACATTAAGAATCTTTTCAACTTCAAGGAAAAAATTATGAGAGGGTTGTTTTTAAAATGGAAGACTATCAAGCTTCTGATGGTCCTTTATGTGCTCAGACATTATTACATACTTCTCAGCTAGGAAAAGGTGCTAGTGGATGGTATGTATTGATGTAGATAATATTTTATTCTCTCATCCTTGGTTAAATAAGCTAGGTGTAACTAAGGAGGACATAGTCCTAAGTAAGTGGGGACAATGCTGAAGACTTAGTAGAAATATGAGCATAGATAAGAGCTAAAGAAACCTTGAATAGTGATAAAGAAATGCTTTCAGTAGGTTTGAGAAGGGATAAAAGGTATTTGAGAGGCCTAAGAAACCTCATAATAGGATGAAAGAGTATAAGAGAAGAGTGAGTCTAGTGGTTTGTTGCAGCAAAAGGGAAGTATGATGGTTGAATGGGATAACAGTTATGAAACAATCTCTTTTACATAAATCCAAGATAATTAAGTAAATGTAAACACTTGCAAGATAAATTGTTCTAAGAGATGTGAACCATTTCCATAATTTTAAATAGGTTCAATGTTCTTGTGGAGAATATTGGTAGTACTAAATGAAATAATCTAAAAAATAGGCTTGCACTATAATAATGTGCACTACATCAAATATCAAGTAATAATGAAGGGACATCCATTAAAGCATAACAACAGGGACTTTTTGGCATATGTTGTAGTTACAAGTGCCATGCTAGACATAGATGAAAATGTGGAAGCATAGACAAGGCAAGCGATCTGTTTCCAAAAATGATGTTTGCAGTGAAGTCTATTCTTAAACACAACTTATTTTGATGAAACCATTCAATGGAAGTTCCTCTTCAAAGTAGTGCCTATGTGTCAATGAAAGAGTAACTACTTTACATGACTATTTCTCTTAACATAACATCAATGGTAAGAACTATATTTGTACCCCTTAATCCATAAAAGCTTTTGGTTTACCAAATGTAAGAGTGAATATTAAACATTTCCAAACTACTATGTCATAGGAACACATAACACTTAAGTATCTAAATTTGATCTTTACAGAACATCGTGGACAAGCTTAAATACATGGGGAAACATATCAAAATCAATTAATAAGCCAATAACACTCCTAAATAAAAATTTCTTCACTTTTCTAAGTCCCTACGTATGGATGCAAAGGGCAGAGTGTAATGGGCACTGTGTGTCTCAGGCTCCTCTAGATCGTGGGATTCTCTAATAGAAGACTCGACTTCAAGCACACCGCCACTATTGGATTTTTTGTTGCATAAAATCCCATGCAACCTGCTATTGATTGATGCCATCATGCAGGGAAAAGGAAAACTCGTGTTGAATGAGGAGGAATTTTTCTGGTTTTTTCTTATTTTCTTTTTAGTAGTCTTCTTGTCTCTATTAAATGTTATTATTAGGTTATATTTTTTTTCTTTGATTCTTTGATGTATTTTTGATAATACATTTTATTTTAGGTTTGTACATTTAATAAAAGTTTATTATCAAATATATATAATATTTCATATACATTTTTTGTGTGTATTTCATTTTTTCTATTTTCTTATTTATTACTTTGAATTTTTTAGTTTCTCTTCATTAACCATTTAGGTTGTTTTTTGGATTAATAAAATTGATCTTTTTTTCAATTTTTGGTTTTTTCTTATTTTCTTTTTAGTAGTCTTTTTGATTTTTTTGCTTTGATTATTTAATGTTTAATTTATTTGATTTGGCATTACTTGAGCAATCTTTTGTGGTTGTCTTCATTTTATTTCCTTTTTTTTCTTTTAAATTGATTGAATTTTATCAAGTTTATTGCTTGTTGTCTCTTGTGTGCTTTTTTATGAATTTCTCTCTTGTCAAGTTATTGCCCTCTTGTGTGTTGTTTCACACACAACTCCTTCTCACTCCTCCCCCTCTCATACCATTTTATTCTTGTCTTGGTCTACATCTTTTCATTCTATCCTTGTGCTCTAATTTTCATCCCAATGATGGATCACAGAGTGTGATCCGAAACGTTGATGCAAAAAATTATCACACAATCGACTCCAGAAATCTTTTACAATTATTAATAAAAAATTATTTTAGAAAAAGTATATATTCTTATTGTCTTAATTTAAGACAATTAGAAAATTAATTTAAGACATTTGAATTTGTATTTTTAATTTTTAATATATATATTATACATATAAGAAATAATAAATTGTATACATATTTACATATTGTTTATTATTTCTTATATATATATATATATATAATGTTAATTATTTATTTGATGTTTTAATTATTCTCTTGCTTTGGTTCTTTGATTACATTTTTCTCTTTTTTTTTTCTCTTTATCTCATCTCTTTAGTTTCCTAGTTCTTATTTTATTTTATTATCAAGGGGTAAGTTGCTTTAATTCATTTTATTATCTTTTTTCTAATTCATTGGTCAAATTTTAGCCTATTTTCTTCTAGCCCTCTCTTCTCCTCACCTATTTATCCTTCCAATTTTACTATCTCACTCTATTTTTCTTCTCTCTTGTTGCATGTAAAGCATCCTGATGATGGATCATGGAGTGATCTAAAACGTTGATTTAAAAAACTCACATAGTTTAAATCCATAAACTTGAACACTTAATTATCATGGATTGTGGAAACTTGATGTTGTTAATTAAAAATATAATTTAAATATAAAATATATATTTAAGACAAAACTAATATTTTGTCTTAAATTAATGTCTTAAAACCTCCTTTTATGTAGTAGTGTCTCTTCGTTGCTATGCATCATGCCCTCATGATAGGCCTTCAAATCATAGTTAAAAACATTAATGATTCATTAGGTAGGGGTCCCATGAGGGGGGATTAAGCTCTATGGATTATGATCAAATTCGAAATAACAAAGAATTGAGTAGTAATAGTCATTTATTTAGTCATCTATTTAGTCATTTTTATTTGTCTGATATTAGTCATTTATTTAGTCATTTTTATTGTTCTAATATTAGTCATTTAGTTATGATTTTACCCAATGACCAAATTAGTCATATATTTTCCAAATACTACTAGTGTTAGTCACATGACTAAAATTTTTAGTCACATAGTCATTTATTTGCCAAATTCTACTATTGTGCAACTTCATGTTGCACACATGTGTTGTGCATGAAGCAAAAATTGAAGGATATCAAAGTATCATATGATGATCCTATTTCTATCTTGTGTGACAATAAAAGTACTATCAACATTTCAAAAGATCTGGTAATGCATTCAAGGACAAAGCATATCTTTATTTGATATCACTTTCTAAGAGAGAAAGTTGCAGAGAATGAAGTGAAGTTGGAGTACGTTCCTACAAAGGATCAAGTGGTAGACATTTTCATGAAGGCTCTTCCAAAAGATACATTTGAGTATCTCCAGCAAAAGTTAGGAGTTATTGCCTCTCCTTCTTCCAACTAGATGCATAAGTGGCACATCTTTCCATAGGAGAAATTCAAGATACATTCTTGGTCCTAAACTAATAGAGGCTACCTCTCAGGGGGATTAGGTAGTGTTGCTTTGGTTGGTACAATCAGGGGGAATGTGTCTTATGTCCCTAAGGGAAAGAGAGAAATGTGGAGAAAGCTATAGAGAGAGTGTAGTGGAAAGAAAGTAAATGAATGAGAAAGTAAGTTGTAGAAGTTGTCTGAAGTGAAGTATGTAGGTGTTGTCCTTTGTCATTGTTGTCAAAGGGGGAGAGAATGATGTTTGAAAAACATAGATAAAAAGGGAGATAATGGTGTCTGAAAGACATAGGGTTCAAGGAAGTGTAAAATTTTCCCAAGTAAGGGGGAGTGTTTATTGATGAGTTGCTTTTGTTATTGATGGTATTTTAGAATTGGTGTTGGCATCAATGAAAAAGGGGGGATTTTTAGAGATTGTTGGAGTTGTTGAAGAGTGTTGCATTTTTTTTCCATTAGTATTGTTATTGATGTCAACCTCTAACATGGTGAGGAAGTGTTTGTGGTATTGAGTAGGTGTTGCAAATATTGTGGATGTGCTAAGGAGATGTTTGTGGTGTTGTTGATGCAACAAGTTCACTTGGTTTCCAAGTTCTTTTTAGAAAATTAAAATAATGAGTGTGCAAGGTGATAGTGAGGTGTTCTATAGTGAGTTCCACATTTCTTCATGCTTGAATATATGCCTGTGTAGTTTGGATATGATGGAAAGTGGTACCTGAAGGTGTTATATCCAAAGTTTTAGGTTATGAATTGTGTAGCAGTGGAAGTTATCTTTGATAGTGTGTTGTCTATGAAGAATGTTTTTTAGGAGAAATGGAATAGCTCTGTATTCCTCCGAATTGAGGTTTCCTCTCTTGTAGATTTGGGAACATGCTAATATCATTTGTACCTACCTTTCCTTGAAGTTTTGTGTGTTCATTTCTTCCACAAGGTTGGTTAGTGAGTTGTGTTATGGGATAGTGTGTCTAGTTGCACATAATGAAAGTTTTCTTTAGTTTTAGGTGGTTGCATTAGTGGTGATTAAATGTTCTAATGGTGTTGAATATTCATAGATTTGGATTTTTTTGGTGTGCTTTTCATGTTGTTTTTGGACCTAGAGAGGAATGTATGAGGTCACGTATTAGTGTTAATGTAGGTTTGGCTAAGCTGGTGTGCTAGAGCTAATTACAGAAGTTATTGGTTGTTTGTGGAAGTGTGGTGAAGCATGTCGGTGTAAATTTGGGTCTTGGTTAACCCTTGGTGTGGTCTACCTTCACTTCTTTCCACTGTAGAAGTGTTTGGTGCCGACCTATTTGTAAGTTGCACATTTGAGGTGTATAAATTCCATTGTGGCTGGCCTAGAGAAGTTTTAGGTCATAAAGGATATATATAAGTAGGTTAATTGTTGAAGAGTTGTCTAGTGTGTTGTGTAGTGCAAAATTATGTGGATGTGATCAAATTTGATATTTGAATGCCTATTGTTAGGGTTAGAAGGTAGATTTTAATCAGTTAAATGCAAATTTGATCAATAAAATAGAGAAATAAAACACCCAAAAATTCTAAACAACAAAAGAACATAAAGATTTAACATGGTTCACCCAAATCTGAGTTACATCCACCAACACAGGGTCCAATATATATTAAACTTCCACTAAATAACCTTACAATGCATGCAACAACATCTACAACCTATAGCAACATTTTTCATCACATTTTTCACTTGTTGGTTTTACACAATTATGGCTATGGGTACCTATAGCTTCTCTTGCATTTTTCTAGCCACTATTCTATGATTTTTTGCTGATGTTTTTCACAACTTGTTTCCTTCAAAACTCATCACCGAGTGTTCTAATATGCTTCCACACATTTCCCATTAATTACTAATGAGCTATGGCCATTGGTTGTGCCTCATGCACCCAATAAATTTTTTTCTTTGGGCAGCTACATTTAATATTTCCACCTGTCTTTTGACTTTATATTAAAATATTGTAACTAATCACCTGAAGCATTTAATATTTATTTGTAACCACCTTTTAGATACAATTACAACATAAATATTTAATAAGTGTGCGATAGATTATTTAATAAAAAATAATATGAAGATTTAATTTGAGTCTGATTGGTCTCCATAACACAACAATCTCCCACTTGGAGACTGGTCATAACATTGCCACCCTTGCAAATCCCACTAGAAATCAACACCTTGGACCCTGCTAAGTTGTTTTACTTAAATTCAACCTTGAAGGCCAACCAAAGCTGAAGAGGAGATCAACATCTCCCTTTTCACTACCTTTGTAAATATATCCCTTGTATTGTCATCTATATCTATCTTTTCTAGCTTTACCTATCCATCCTCCAACACTGACTAAATGAAATGATATCTTAGCGGTATGTCTTTGGTTTTTTAGTACAAGGAAAAATTCTTTGCAAGATGTATAACCCTCCGACTATCCATAAACAAGTAACTTTCAACCTACTATTTTCCCAACTCCTCCATGGAAAGTTGTAGCCATATCATCTCCTTTTCCACATCTGTTGTAGCTAGATACTTTGCATCCATGGTGGATAAAGCAATGACCTTTTGCAACCGAGAAATCCAACTCACTGTTGTCCCACCAATTGTAAATACATAACTTGTGGTACTCTGCTTGGTATCTATATCCCCTACCAAATATGAGTCAACATAGCCTTTTAAATCAGTTTTAAAGCCTCCAAAACATAAACATTTATTTTATGTACCTCTCGAATACTTGAGAATCCATTTTACTACATTCCAATGTTCAACTCTGGGATTGCTAGTCATATATCTACTAAAAAATCCTATGACATGTGCAATATCCAGTCTTGTGCATACCATGGCGTACATTAAACTTCCTATAACTGAAGCATATGGTATCTTGGACATTTTTTCTTCCTCCTCTTGTGTCTTTGGACACATATCCTTAGTCAATTTGACATGACTGGGAAAAGGTGTGCTGACAACTTTTGCATTCTCCATATGAAATCTCTGCAATACCTTCTCAACATAGTCATCCTAAGATAACATTTTTTTGTTTTTCCTATCTCTTGTAATCTTCATACCAAGGAATTTTTTTTTCCCCCAAATCCTTCATAGAAAATGAATTTGATAACTATTGTTTTAATTCCTTTATGTGATCCATGTTAGACCCTACTACAAGCATATTATCAACATATAAACATAAAATAATGTAGCTATCATCATCTAACCTATTAAAGTAAACACAATGGTCTGAATTACACCGGTTGTAGCCTTGCTCATCCATAAAACTGTCAAATTTAATATACCATTGTTGAGGTGCTTTCTTCAAGCCATATAAACTTTTCTTCAATCTGCACACTAGTTTCTCATTACCTTTGGCCTCAAATCATTGTGGTTGTTCCATATATATTTCCTCTTCCAAATCGCCATGGAGAAAGGCAGTTTTAACATCAAGTTGTTCTAAACGCAAATCTTCAGCAACCACAACACTTAAAATAGTATGAATAGAATTTATTTTAACGACTAGAGAAAAGATTTCATCAAAATCAATACCTTTTTTCTTGTGCAAATCCCTTTACAACTAACTTGACTTTAAATATTTTCTTACCTCCATCTTCCTCTTTCAGCCTATAAACACATTTATTTGTTAAAGCCTTTTTACCTACAGGAAACTTACATAATTCCCAAGTCTGTTTTTTCAACAATGAGTCCATTTCTTCTTCTAATCCATGCTTCCACTGAACCTTGGATAGGACAACTAAGAATTAGTTGTCACAAAATTAAACCTTTAACTTAATCACCAAAACCAATTGTGAATACTGTTTAAATGATTAATCATCAACTGTCAATGCAGAAACTTGGATAGGACAACTAAGAATCAGTTGTCACAAAATTAAACCTTTAACTTAATCACCAAAACCAATTTTGAATACTGCTTAAATGATTAATCATCAACTGTCAATGCAGAAACTTAAATCCAACACATAAACACAATAACACCAAATTTACATGGAAAACCCAATAAGGAAAAACCAATGTGAGGATTAACTCACATTATACAGAATATCAAAACCGATTACAAAAAGGCTCACTACCTAAAACAAGGCTCACTGCCTGAAATGAGGACTCATTGTCTAGAACAAGGACTCACTATAGATACAAAGAAGACAAAAATCACTTGTTACAAAGATACTACAATTCCAATGCAACAAAGGATTCCACCACAATCACTCAATCCACTTGCATGAATGATAGAGTTCACCTTCTACTCACTGCATTTAAAAACTCAACATTAAGCTTCACACTAATCTTCCAAACTCCCAAATCACACACACTTATTGAATAGAATCAATATCTCACTAGACTACACTTTCTCTTTTCTCTTATCACTATTCATTTTCACTCTTGTCTCTTCTCACTTCACATCCTAGGGTGGAATTAGAATGAGGGAAACCCAAACACATGCTTCAAGGGACCCAAAAATATCCAACATCCTTTATCATCCTTGAAAGTAGTATTTCAGACAAGGTTGGCCAAACTAGTGCAAAACACATAGAACCATTAAGTTCGAAGTTTCCAAATGTTGAAACTATCTTCAATAGAACTAGGGAAAAACAACTTTAGAACCACAGGTCATAAGACTTCATCAAAGAGAAATCTGGACCAACAAAATATCTCCTAGACCTCAACCAAAAACATAGGAAACCATAAGAGAAAATTTGGACCAAAAATCAAAGCACCCACTAAACACTTGCAACATCTCTTTATTACAATTTTCTCAATATCCTTGACATATACAACCAACAACAACTAGTAGATAACTAGTTGACCAATTGAAATGAATGAAAACACCTTCAATATTTCCACAACACTTCCATTCTTGCAACAATCTCCCCCTTTGTCATTGATGGCAACACATGATGTGAAAAAACATCAAAGACAACATAGTAGATCTGAATTCAATTTTTTGTTTCTCCCCCTTAGAAGATAATCTCTTACATGCTTCTTCTCATTCTCTTTTCACATTCTTCATCTCCCCCTTTGACATCAATGGAAAATTCAAAAGATATTTTACATTGATTTCTCCATTGACACGATAAACATAATACTCATAATGACAATACTTGATACTACTTGCTCCCCTTGAGAGGTAACCACCAAAACATCAACCCAGAAGAAAGATAGATCCATAAATCCATCATGCTGATGCATCTCCATATGCATCTAGTTCAAGAAAGGAGGGGAAATAACCCCTAACTTCTCTCAAAGATACTCAAAAGTATCTTTAGGAAGAGCCTTTGTAGATATATCAGCCACTTGATCCTTCGTTAGAACATACTCAAGCTTTACATCATTCTCCATAACCTTCTCTTTCAAGAAATGATATCTAATAGATATATGCTTCTTCCTTGAGTGCATCACAAGATTATTTGAAATGTTAATTGCACTTGTATTATCACATAAAATAGAAATGGGATCATCATATAGCACTATGATATCTTTCAACATCTATTTCATCCATAGAACTTGTGTACAACAAGATGTAGTAGCAATATACTCAACTTCAATAGTAGACAAGGAGACTGAATCTTTCTTTTTACTCAACCACATGTGCCACCAATCTACATACAATAAAGAATGCACCACCACTTGTACTCTTTATGTTATCTACACATCTAGCCCAATATGCATCTATATAGGCACTAAGTGTAAAGTTAGTATCTTTAGGATACCCTAATCCATAATCCAGAGTGCCATTCAAATATCTAAATATTCTCTTAATAACATGTGTTTCCTTAGGATATTCTTGGAATCTAGACACAAGATAGAAAACATGCATGATATTTGGTCTAGTAATAGTCAAATATAATAGTCCTCCAATCATAGATCTATACTTTCTCTTATCACCCTTAGGTGAATCATCATCTTTACCCAGTTTGCATCCAGTCACCATAGGATTAATTACTATTGAAATTCTAAAGATAGCTAAGGTGTGGGGGAGGGGTGAATCAGTTGTCACCAATCACATTCATCACAAACCTCAAACAATTATTATCTCCACATCCACTTTAATCTGTTATTAAGTATGAGCATGAAGTGAAAATAAAAGAAAGCAATATCAACACAAGAAACACCAGATTTACGTGGAAAACCCAATAAGGGAAAAACCATGGTGAGGATTAAATCACAATATAAGAGTAATTGCAAAACCATTTACAAAGAGGCTCATTGCCAGAGGGCTCACTATCCAAGATAAGACTCATTGTCTAGATAGGACTCATTGTCCAGATGGAAGGCTCACTTCCTATAGATACAGAAAGATAAAAAGAAGAATGTTACACAAAGAACATTATCTCAATGCAACAAAAGATCCACTACAACAATTTGCACACATTCGAAGCCTTGATCAAATAATTGTAGACACCATCAACTCATTGCTTTCAAGAGTCTAACACATTGAATTTCTCGCTGCCTCAACTCACTTTCACATAATTTCTCACATCTATCTTGCTTCTCACACTTGTGGTGTACAATCCTTAACACCTTGTCTTGTATTTATACCATCTCCAATCATAGAAACTTTCTCCAAGGTTGGCTACACACTCTTCATTTTACAAATTCAAATTAGGTCAGCAAATAAAGATTCCTGTTGTGGATAAGAATGAGATTAGACCAAACCAACACTTAATGAAGACCCAAAACAACATCTTGTATCAATTACACACTTCCTTAATTAATACTTGTGTTGCAAGTATGAGCTCATTTGGTGGTGTTGTTATTAATGTTTTCCTTGATGTCAACACAATTCAATGTGTTGCAAATTGTACATGTATAGCTAAGATGCTTCTGAGATGTGAGTACATGTAGCTATCTTTATGGTGTTACAAATGTGATAGTTTGATGAGTTTCCAAGTGATTTTGGTAAAATTAATAAAGAAGAGAAGTCAGAGTGTTGAATGTGTTTATAATGTGCTCTGGTATGTGCTCTATAGTGTTGATCCTATGCCTGTGCAGTTGTGAAGTTTTTATTACAATGATTTGATGGTGATATATGTTGTGTTTTAGCTTCTGGTGAGATGGTACATGAAAGTTGCATTCACCGGTATGTGAATTGTCTGGAAAGTTTGATTTTTTGTGGACTAGGAGAAATGTTTCTTCTCCGCAGTCCTCCACTATTTTTATTTAGATCGTGCGGATCTGGGATATGTCTTGTGAAGGTCTTTCCTATGCCCTGGTGAAGAGGTTTGGAGTTTGGTAATCAAGAAGTAATGTTTCAGTATTTCAGTATGAGTTTGCATAGTCCAAATAGATTAGTGAAATAAATTCAATGATTGAAGGCTATTTATTTTGCTGCGAATGTATCTGGAACGTTCTGAGATGCATTCTAGTGCATAATGAAGCATGTTGCAACATTTGCGTGTCATATTCTATTGGGAAGCATGTGCATCATTGTTTATTTGTGTTTCATTAGGTTTGGACGACTTGGTGTTTACACTTCATTTGAAGAATAAAATTTAAATTGAGGAAGCATGTAGAAGATTCAAGAAAATATTTTTTTTGGTCCACTCTTATTCCTTTCCACTGTGGGAATTTTGAGTTTCCGACCTAATTTGAATTTATGAAATGATTTTTTGTGGCCAACCTTGGTAAATGTTTCTAAAGTTGAGAATAGTATAAAAGCAAGTCGAACTATGAAGAGATGTATGATAGTGTGATGCAAAGTGATGGAAGTGTGCCACAAATCATAAGAGCATAAGTGTGTGTGAGTTTGTTGTGACAACAATTTTTCAATTTGTTGAAGGCAGCAAAATGAAGGTTTTTGTAATCCTATGAATGTGCTTTAATTGCAGTGGTGGATCTTTTGTTCTCTTTTGTATCTATAGGAAGTGAGCCTCCTTGTTGGAGAGTTTGTACTTTGTAGGTAGGGAGCCTTTGTACTTGGATAGTGAGTCCTCTTTTGGGTAGTGAGCCTTTGTATTCAATTTATAATCTTTAAATTGTGAGTTAACCCTTAGCATGGTTTTTCCCTTATTGGGTTTTCCACGTAAAAATATTGTGTTCATTGTGTTGATTTACTTTCTGTTATTTATGTTTCATGCTCATATTTAATAACAGAATAGTGTGGTTGAATATTTGATAAGTGATATCATTTTAAGTTTAAATTTGTGTGAAAACTAATTCACCCCCCTCTTAGTTGTCTTGTGCCTATTTAACAATTGGTATTAGAGCTTGTGGTTCATTGTGTAGAGCTTAACCACTTAAGGAAGATCTGATGGTGCAAAAATTGGTGATCCCTATGTTTGATGGAACTGACTATAATGATTGGAAGGGAAAAATGATAGGATACATTATCTCTCTTGGTTTCAAGACCTGGAAGGCTATTGAGAATAAGTATACACCTCCATCTAGTGGTGTTAATTCTGTTGATGAGATCTCTGCTATGAAGAAAATCAGAAGGTGAATTATACGATTTGTAGTGTTTTATCTAAAAATGAGAGAGTCAAGGTTAATTCTTTGGATACTCCATATGAAGTTTGGAAGAACTTGGAAGACATATATGAAGGAAATGAAAAGGTGAAATTGATAAAGAGGTTGGCGAAAAAGCGTAGATTTGTGAACCTGAAGATGGAAGATGGTGAAGAATTTACAAGCTTCTTTCAGAGAGTTGAATTGGTAGCAAATGAAGTTAGAAATCAAGGAGGAAAACTAGTAGATGAAGACATAATTGAGAAGATCCTGATCACTTTACTGGAATGTTAGAGTGACAAAATATTTGTTATTGAAGAAATGTATGATCCTAGGAAGTACACTCTAGAAGATCTGTTCGGCACCTTGAAAGCATTTGAGATGAGAAAGTTTTAGAAAGAGGAAAAGATAGAAGAGAAGACATAAATGACATTTAAGGCTTTGAAGATTGAAGAAATAGATAGCAATGATGAAGAGTTGGAAGATAATTTCACCAGGAAATTGAAGAAAGGCACCAGAAAATATAAAGGTATGTTACCCTTTAAATGCTTTAATTATGGTAACATTGGTCATTATGCTTCAAGATGTCTGAACAGGGCTACACATAAGAAGAACAAGGATTATAAGGATAAGGATAGGAAGGATATGAAGTTTAAGAAGTTGTACTATGTTAAGGAAGAGGAAGGTATTTCTGATGAAAAATTAGACAATGAGGTTGATGATAGTGAATGCTTATTCTTATCTTTGGAAAGTACATTTGTATCCACTAAGTCTGGAAAATGTGTAAGTAAGAAAGTTCTAGAGGTTAAGAAGAATATGAGGGAAGGTACCTTGGTTACCACTTTTCATGCAAGACGAGATGAAGACTACTGGGTAATTGATAGTGGATGTTCTAATCACATGACCAAAGATAAGAGTAAGTTCACTAAACTTGAAAAATATGATGGTGGTTTAGTCATGTTCGGTGATGATTTAGGAGCTAAGATCTATGGTAAAGGTTCAATAAATTTTAATGAAGTGAATAATATTGATGATGTATATTATGTGAAGGGTTTGAGACATAATATTTTGAGTGTTGGTCAGATGTGCATCAATGGATTTAGACTTATGTTTCAAAATAATACCTATGAAATCAAAAAAGGATCCAGAAATGGAGATATGATTGATGTTGGAAGAACTCATGGAAACATCTATCAACTGAAGGGAGTTGATGGTCATTTCCTTGTATCTCAAATAAGTGAAAGTTGGTTATTGTACTAGAGAATGGGACATATGAACTTTGATAACCTAGTCAAGATCAGTGCTAAGGAGATTGTTTGAGGATTTCCTAGAATCACAAGACCTGCTAATACTATTTGCAGAAGTTGTCAATTGGGGAAGAAGACAAGATGTAGCTTTAAGGGAAAAGAACATTCTACTATCAGAATGTTGGAATTGATTCACACTGACCTCTATGGTTCGACCAGGACCAAAAGCCTGAATAGAGACAGGTACTTTATGTTTCTTATTGATGATTGCACTTGAATGACATGGGTTGCTTTTCTTAGAGAAAAGAATCAGGCCCTGGATAGGTTTAAGGTATTAAAAGCAAGAGTGGAAAATGAAGTAAATATGGAAATCAATTGTTTGAGATTTGATAGAGATGGTGAATTCACTTCTAGTGAATTTAATGCATTATGTGAGAAGCATGGCATAAAAAGATAGTTTTATGCTCCAAGAACCCCTTAGTATAATGGAGAAGTTGAGAGGAAAAACAAGATTGTATAGGAAGCTATTAGAACTATGATGAAAGAGTCCAATGTACCAGATTTTTATTAGAGAGAAGCAATACATACTATTGTTTATATTCTTAATAGAGTTCAGATCAGACACAACAACACAAAGACACTATATTAAGGTATTTGGAAGCAGATGCTATATTAAAAGAGATGATGAAAATCTTGGAAAGTTTGATGCTAGATGTGATGAAGGAATATTTCTTGGGTATTATACTACTAGCAAGACATACATATGCTTTAACAAAAGGTTGAGAAAAATCATTGAAAATGATAATGTGAAAGTTGATGAAGACATACACAGACCTATTGAGATAAGTGAAGTTGAACCTGATGATCCTATCTATAGACATATACTTGACGAAAAAAAGGAGAAGGAAGAAGAATAAGAGAAAGAAGAAGAAGAACAAGCATAATAAGAAAAAGAAAAGAATGAACCAGAACCTGTTGCTAGGACTCCTAAATATGTACAGAAGAATCATCTGGAAGATCAGATAATTGGAAACAAAAGTGAAGGTGTGAAGACAAGAAGTAGAGTTGTAGCCAAGGTAAATTTGTGTTTACTCTTTGAAATAGAACCTAAATCTGTAAAAGAAGCATGTGAAGATTAAATTTGGATAAGAGCTATGAAAGAGGAATTGCAATAGATAGAAACAAATCGGACATGGGAAATAGTCCCTAGACCTATGAAAAAAAATGTGATTGGCTCAAAATGGGTGTTCCAGAAAAAATTGAATGAAAATGGAGTAGTAAGGAATAAGGCAAGACTGGTATGCAAAGGATATTCACAAGTTGAAAGTATAGATTTTGAAGAAACTTTTTTGCCTATGGCTAGAATGGAAGCTATTAGAATGTTTTTTGCATTCTTTGCCCACAAGGACTTCAAGGTATATCAGATGGATGTTAAGTCAGCTTTTCTAAATGGTGAGTTGGAGGAAGAAGTGCACATGGAGCAACTTGAAGGGTTTCAATTTTTTGACAAACCAGATATGGTGTGTAAATTGAAGAAAGCATTGTATGGACTAAAGCAAGCTCCTAGAGTTTGGTATGCAAGATTGGATAGATATCTGACAAAGCAAGGATTTAGCAAAGTTTCTACTGATAGCAACCTTTACTTCAAAATGAAAGGTAGTAAGATGTTGATTGTAGTCTCCTATGTTGATGATATCATTTTTGGTAGAAATGATGGCATGTGTAAAAAGTTTGCTGAAGAAATGCAAAAATAATTTGAGATGTCTATGATTGGTGAATTGAATTTCTTCCTTGGTCTACAAGTGAATCAAACTAATAAAGGGATATTAATTTCTCAATATAAGTATGTAAAAGAGTTGTTGAAATTTTTTGGGATGGAAGATTCTAATTGGTTTGTACTCCTATGGTAACTGGATGTAAGTTGAGCAAGGATGATGAATTTGCTAAGATTGATCAGATCAAATACAAATCCATGATTGGCGAGTTGTTGTATCTCACTGCTACTAGACAAAATATTATGCATGTAGTGTGTTTAGTTGTTATATTTCAAGAAAATCCTAGAGAAGCACATCTTATGGTTGTAAAAAGGATATTTAGATATCTTAAAGGTGCACTGGATTATTGACTATGGTACCTTAAGAGTAATGATTTCACCCTGAGTGCTTATACAAATACTAATTGGGATGAATGTGTAAATGACTAGAAGAGTACTAGTGGTGGTACTTTCCTTCTTGGTGGAAGATTGGTTTCATGGTTGAGTAAGAAGCAAGACTCGATTTCTTTATACATTGTAGAAGCAAAATATATTGTTGCAACATCTTGTTGTACACAAGTTTTGTGATTGAAATAAACTTTGAAAGAAATTGGTGTGACATGTGATGAGCCTATTACCAATTTTTGTGACAATACAAGTGCCATAAACATTTTGAAGAACCCAGTTATGCATTCAAGAACAAAGTACATATCTATCAAATACCATTTCCTGAGAAAAAAAGTGTTGTAAAATGAAGTCAGATTGGAGTATGTGACTACAAAGGAACAAATTACATACATCTTTACTAAGGCTCTTCCAAAGGATAATTTCGAGCATCTTAGGGATATGTTGGGGGTCATTGGCCCTCCTAACTAGGTGCACATAAAGATGCATCATTCCAGTGAATTCACAGATTCTTCATTTATCTAGATTGATAAATGGGTCTACTTTGTAGGGGGAGTAGAATTGGTTTCATTGTTACAGTATGGTTGTACTCCTAAGGGGGAGTAATAATTGTATTTGATCTTTTCCATTGATTTCAAAGGTGGAGAAAAGGTTATGTGTTTCCATCAATGACAAAGGGGGAGATTGTTGCAAGTATGAGCTAGTTTAGTGATGTTATCATTGATGTCAACATAGTTCAGTATGTTACATATTGTACATGTATAGCTAAGATGCTTATGAGATGTGAGTACATGGAGTTATCTTTATGTTGTTACAAATGTTTTGGTTTGATGAATTTCCAAGTTATTTTGAGAAAATTAAGAAAGTAGAGAAGTTAGAGTGTTGAATGCATTCAAAATGTGCTTCAGTATGTGCTCTACATTTCTCCTATGTTGATCCTATGCCTATGCGGTTGTGAAGTTTTTATTACAGTGATTTGATGGTGATATATGTTGATTTTTAGCTTCTTGTGAGATGGTACATGAAAGTTGCATTCACTGGTATGTGAACTGTCTAGCAAGTTTGATTTTCTATGGACTGGGAGAAATGTTTTTGTTCTGTAGTCCTATGCTATTTTGATTTAGATTGTGTGGATCTAGGATATTTCTTGTGAAGGTCTTTCCTATTCTTTGGTGAAGAGGTTTGGAGTTTGGTAATTAGGAAGTCATTTTTTAGTATTTTAGTATGAGTTTGCATAGTCTGGATAGATTGGTGAAAGAAATTTAGTGATTAAAGGTTGTTTTTGTTGTGGATGTATTTGGAAGGTTTTGAGATGTATTCTAGTGCCTAATAAAGCATGTTGTGATGTTTGTGTGTCATATTTTGTTGGGAAGCATGGACATTAATGTTTATCTGTGTTTTCATTAGGTTTGGCCGACTTGGTGTTTACACTTCATTTGAAGAATAAAATTTAAATTGAGGAAGCATGTAGAAGATGCAAGAAAATAATTTTATTGGTCCACTCTTATTCCTTTCCATTGTGGGAATTTTGAGTTGCCGACCTAATTTGAATTTATGAAACTATGTTTTATGGTTGACCTTGGTAAATGTTTCTAAGGTTGAGAATAGTATAAAAGCAAGTTGAATTGTGAAGAGATGTATGACAGTGTGATGCAAAGTGATAAAAGTGTGCCAAAAATCATAAGAGGAGAAGTGTGTGTGAGTGATTTGTGACAACAATTTTTTTAGTGTGTTGAAAGCAGTGAACTAAAGGTTTCTATAATCATGCGAATGTGCTTTAATTGCAGTGGTGGATCTTTTGTTCTCTTTTGTATATCTAGGCAATGATCCTCCCTATTGGATAGTGAGTCCTTTGTAGGAAATAATCCTTTGTACTTGGACAATGAATCCTCTTTTTGGTAGTGAGCCCTTGGCAGTGAGCCTTTGTATTCAATTTATAATCTTTGTATTGTGAGTTAACCCTCACCGTGGTTTTTCCTTTATTGGGTTTTCCACGTAAAAATCTAGTGTTCATTGTGTTGATTTACTTTCTATTATTTATGTTTCATGCTCATATTCAATAATAGAATAGTATGGTTGAAGATTTGATAAGTGATAAAGTTTTAAGTTTAACTTTTTATGACAACTTATTCACCCCCCCCTCTCAGTTGTCCTATGCCTATTTAAAAACTTGTCCTTCATATGATGTGTAAACACTAGGTCGTCCAAACCTAATGAAAACACCAACGAACTTTGAATTACACACTTCTACAAAAATAAGATAACATGTGGACCATATAACATGCTTCACCATACATGGGAACACATCTTAGATGCCTTCAGATTCATCCATAACAGCCTACATACATAGAACACTTCCCATCAGTCTATTCAGACTTGTATAGACACACATAGTTACTCTGAAACTAGTCTTCTAAAAGCACCAAACCACAAACACCTTTGATAGAACATAGATAAAACCATTACAAGCCTTCTTCCAAATCCACAAGATCTAAAACAAACCAACAGAGGACTGCATAGTAGATACATTTCTCCCAATCCAACAAAAAAATAAATCTTTTAGACTAGTTCACAAATCGGTGAACTCAAATTTCACTCTTCATCAAACTAGAAGCTATAATCTAGGATATATCACCCAAGGATTCCCTTAAACAACACTTTAGATCCACACAAGAATAGTATCAACACAAAATAAATATAGAGCACATACCGAAGGGCATTCTGAACACACACAATTCTGACTTCACTATTAATTAATTTTCTCAAAAGAACTTGGTAACTTATTATATTAGCACACCTGAATCACCATAAAGATAGCTGCATGTACTCACAACATCTGTATAGTATCTCAATTATACATGCACCACCTACAATTACTTGTTTCCTTTCTCTACAACAACCTATACTGTGTTGACATCAATGACAACATTAATGACAACACCACCACACTCATTCATACTTGTAACAATATCCCCCTTTGTCATTGATGGAAACACATGATGTGAAAAACCATAAAAGACAACAATATCCTTTTTCTTTCACTATTATTTTTCACATGAATCTCTCTCCACCTTTGACATCAATGGAAAAGAATATAAATTTTTTTACATAATTTTGATCACTCCCCCTTAGGAGTGCACCCATGACAACACACATCTCATACTACAACAATGATACTTCCTACTCCCTTTGAGGAGTAGACCCTAGTCATCAGTCTAGACAAATGACAAATTTGTAGATCCATTGGACTGATGCACCTCTATGTGCACCTAGTTCAAAGAAGGAGGGGTAGTAACCCCGAACTTCTCCTAGAGATACTCAAAAGTATCCTTAGGAAGTGCCTTAGTAAATATATCAACAATATGATCCTTTGTGTGCACATATTCAAGCCTGACTTCATTCTCCAATACCTTCTCTCTTAAGAAATGATATCTGATGGATATATGCTTTTTCCTTGAATGCATTACTGGATTCTTTGAACTAATTATTGCACTTGTATTATCACAGAAGATAGAGATAGTTTTATCACACATCACCCCTATATCCTTCAATGTTTGATTCATCCACAAAACTTGTGTGCAAGATGATGTTGTTGCTATGTACTCAGCCTCTACACTAGATAAATAAACTGAATCATGTTTCTTTCTTAGCCATGAAACCAACCTACATCCAAGAAAGAATGCACCACCACTTGTACTCTTCCAGTCATCTACACAACCATCCCAACATGCATCATTGTAAGAATTCAAAGTAAAATTAGTATCCTTAGGATACCGCAAACCATAATTTGGAGTCCCTTTTAGATATCTAAATATCATTTTCACAGTTGTAACATGTGTTTCTTTGGGCTTTGCTTGAAATATGGAAAACAAACATACCACATGCATGATATCTGGTCTAGTACTAGTAAGATATAACAGTCCACCAATCACAGATTTGTACTTGCTTTGATCAACTTTAGGAGATTCATCACCCTTACTTAATTTTCATCCAGTCACCATAGGGGTACAAATCGGTTTGGAGTTATCCATTCAAAAATTCTTTAGTAAATATTTAACATACTTTGATTGTGAAAGGAATATGACCTTGTTAGTTTGATTCACTTTAAGTCCAAGGAAGAAATTCAACTCACCAATAATAGACATTTCAAACTATTTTGCATCTCCTCTACAAATTTCTTACACATACCCTCATTTCATCCAAAGATAATATCATCAACATACACAACCACTATCAAAATTTGGTTTCCTTCAACCTTGAAATAAATATTACTATCTATAGAGCCTTTGTTGAACCTTTGTTGAGTCAAATACCTATCCAACCTTGCATAGCATGCTCTGGGAGCCTGTTTAAGTCAATGCAATGCCTTTTTCAACTTACAAACCATGTCTAGTTGATTTGATAACTGAAATCCCTCCTATTGTTCCATGTAGAAATTTTCTTCAAATTTTTCATTCAAGAATGTAAACTTAACATCCATATGGTATACCTTGAAATATTTGTGAACAAAAAATGCCAAAAACATCTAAATAGCCTGCATTCTTACCATCGGGGAAAATATCTCCTCAAAGTCTATTCCTTCAACTTTTGAATAACCTTTGCATACAAGCCTTGCTTTTTTTCTTACTACTTCACCATTCTCATTCAACTTATTCCTGAATACCAATTTTGTACCAATTATGTTCTTGTTTACCGGTCTAGGAACCAATTCCCAAGTTTGATTTTTCTCTATCTATTGTAATTCCTCTTTCATTGCTCTAACCCAATTTTCATCTTTGCATTCTTCACACACCATTTTAGCTTCTATCTTGGAAAGTAAATACAAATTTATCTCAATTGTTGCCACTTTGCTTCTTCTCATTTCAAATTTTCCTTTGTCTCCAATTATCTATTCTTCTAGATGATTTTTCTGTACATACTTTGGAGTCTTAGGAGCAGGTTCCAGAGCTTCTTCTTCTTCAATATGTTTTTCTTCTTCCTTATTCTCTTCTTTTTCTTGTCCATAGATAGGTTTATCTCATTCAACTTCACTTATTTCAACTCATCTATGCATATCTTCATGAACTTTTACATTTGCACTTTCAAAAATATTTCTCAATATTTTATTGTAGCATCTATATGCTTTGATTTTGGTTGAATATCCATGGAAAATACCTTCATCACATCTTACATCAAACTTTCCTAGGTTCTCATCATCTCTTTTAATGTAATATTTCCTTCCAAACACCTTAAAGTACTTAGTAGTAGGAATTTTTCCATACCACAATTCATAAGGAGTCTTTGCAATGTTACTTTTGATTTGAACTCTGTTAAGAATATAAACAACAATGTGAATCTCTTCTCTCCAGTATACTTCAGGTACATTTTTCTCTTTCATCATAGTCCTTGAAGCTTCTTGAACAATTTGATTCTTCCTCTCAACAACTCCATTCTATTGAGGAGTTCTAGGAGCAAAAAGATGCCTCTTTGTACCATGTTCTTCACAAACCATATTAAACTCATTGGAGGTGAATTCTCCACCTCTTTCAGACCTTAAAATTTTATTTTTAGGTTCACTTCATTCTCTACCATAGCCTTGAATACCTTGAATCTATCTAGAGCTTGAGCTTTATCCCTAAGAAAAGTAGCCTATGTCATTCTAAAATAATCATCAATTAAAAGCATGAAATACCTGTTACCATTAAGAATTATTGTTCTTGTGGGACCACAAAGGTCTATATGAATCCATTCCAACATTTTGGTAGTTGATTTTTCTGTTCCTTTAAAGTTGCAATTTGTTTGTTTTCCCAACTAACAATTTTTGCAAATAGTATTGATAAGTTTTGTGATTTTTGGAAAATCCCTGACAACATCTCTTGAACTAATCCTAATCAGGTTGTCAAAGTTTACATGTCCCATCCTCCAGTTCCATAGCCAACTTTCATTAACTTGAGACACAAAACACTAACCATCAACACCCTTAAGTTGATAAATTTTTCCATATGTTCTTCCTACAACTACCACAATTCTTGACCCTTTTTTGATCTCACAAGTATTATCCTAAAAAAAAATCTTAAATACTTTTCTACACATTTCTCCAACACTCAATAGATTATTCCTTAAGCCCTTAACATAATATACATCATTAGTATTGTGTTTTCCATCAAAAACTGTTCCTTTTCCAATAATCTTTGCACCAAAATCATCTCCAAACATGACTAATCCTCCATCATACTTTTCAAGTTTAGTAAACTTACTTTTGTCTCTGATCATATGATTTGAGTAGCCACTGTCAATTACCCAATAATATTCATCTTGTCTAGCATGAAAGGTAGTAACTAGAGTACCTTCCATCTCTTCCTTCTTGTTTTTTGGACCACATTCCCTTTCACATATTCCATGGTTAGTAGACACTGATTTATTCTCTATGGCTAGAAACAAGAATTCATCTTTATCATCCTCAATATCAGATTCATCATTAGAAATTCCAATATCTTCTCTAACATAATACAATTTCTTGAACTTTTTGTCCTTTTTGTCTTTATTGTCTCTGCTCTTCTTGTGTATGGCTCTATTTGGACATCTTAAAGCATAGTGACCAATATTTCCACAACTGAAACATTTAAAAGGTAACATACCTCTGTACTTGCTGATACCTTTCTTCAATTTCCTTGTAAAATTTGCTTCCAACAACTTTGAACTATCACCATCTGAATCATCTTCTCACTTTGTGGCTTTGAAGGTTGTTTCTATTTTCTCCTTTTCTTTTCCAAATTTCCTCATTTCAAATGCGATCAAGGTGTTGAATAGCTATTCTTTAGTGAATTTCTTTGGATCATAAACTTCCTCAATGGTAGAGACCTTGTCACTGTAGCTCTCTGGTAGGGTCATCAGAATCTTCTCCATTACATCTTCATCTGTTAGAGTACCTCCTTGATTTTTGACTTCATTTACTGCAATATCAACCCTCTAAAAGTAGCTTGCAATGTCTTCACCTTCTTCCATTTTCAAGTTCTCATATCTGCGCTTAGCTATTAACTTCTTTGATAATTTAACTCTATCATTTCCTTCATAGATATCTTTCAACTTTTCCCAAACATCATAAGAAATGCCCAATGAAATAATTTTTTTAAGCTCGGTCTTAGATAAAGCACTATGGATTGCATACCTTGCATTTTCATTTTCTTCATAGGAAGAAATCTCATCTGCAAGAGAAGGACCATTTGTTGGCTCAACATATTTTGTCTCAAAAACTTTCCAAGTCTTGTAGCCAAGAGAGATTAGGTAACCTCTGATCTGCACTTTCGAGAAACTATAGTCAGATCCATCAAACACAGGGATTTCAATTTTCACACCATCGAATCTACCTCAAGCGGTTAAGCTCTTCTCCGAGGAACTAAAGCTCTGATACCAATTTTTGAAATGCATAAGATGATTGAGAGGGGGGTGAATTATTTGTCACCAATCACATTCATTATAAACCTCAAGTAATCATTATCTCCACATCCACTTTAATCTTTTATTAAGTATGAGCATGAAGTGCAAAACAAAAAATAATATCAACACAAGAAACACCAAATTTACGTGGAAAACCCAATAAGGGAAAAACCATAGTGAGGATTAACTCACAATATAAGAGTAATTGCAAAACCATTTACAAAGAGGCTCATTGCTAGAGGGCTTACTACCCAAGATAGGACTCACTATCCAAATAGGAGGCTCACTACCTATAGATACAAAAAGATAGGAAAAATAATGTTACACAAAGAACATTATCTCAATGCAACAAAAGATCCACCACAACAACTTACACACATCTGCAACCTTGACCAGAGAACTACAAACACCATCAACTCACTACTTTTAGGAGTCTAACACATTGAAGTTCTCACTGCCTCAGCTCACTTTTGCATAATTTCTCACATCTATCTTGCTTCTCAAACTTGTGGAGTACAATCCTTAACACCTTTTCTTGTATTTATACCATCTCCAATCTTAGAAAATTTCTCCAAGGTCGGCTACACACTCTTCATTTAACAAATTCAAATTAGGTCAGCAACTCAACATTCCTTTGGTGGATGAGAATGAGAGTGAACCAAACCAACACTTAACCAGGACCCAAAACAACATCTTGGATCAATCACATGCTTCCTTAATTGATACTTGTCCTTTGCATGATGTGTAAACACTAGGTTGGACAAACCTAATGAAAACACTAATGAACTTTGAAGTACACACTTCTACAACAAGAAGATAACATGTGGACCACATAACATGCTTCACCATACACTGGAACACATCTTAGATTCCTTCAAATTCATTTGTAGCAACTACAACAAACTACATACACATAACACTTCCCATTAGTCCATTTGGACTTGTACAAACACACATAGTAACTCTGAAACTAGTCTTCTAAAGCACCAAACAATAAACACCTTTGGTAGAACATAAATAACACCATTAAAAGCCTTCTTCCAGATCTGCAAGATCTAAAACAAACTAACAGAGGATTGTGGAGTAGATACATTTCTCCCAGCCCCATAGACAAACAACTCTGTCATACCACTTCACAAACCAGTGAACTCAACTTTCACTCTTCATCAAAACAGAAGCTATAATCCAAGATATATCACCCAAGGATTCCCTTAAAAAAAAATTTAGATCCACACAAGAATAAGATCAACACAAAATAAATGTGAAGCACATTCTAAAAATAGACAAAATTATGACTTCACTATAAATTAAATTTCTCAAAAGCACTTGGTAACTCATCATATCAGCACACCTACATCACCATAAAGATAGCTCATGTACTCACAACATCTCTACAGTATCTCAACTATGCATGCACCACTTTCAATCACTTGTTTCCTTTCTCTACAACAACCTATATTGTGTTGAAATCAATGACAACATTAATGACAACACCACCATACTCATTCATACTTGCAACACTTATCGGTTTGGAACCATCCATCCCAAACTTCTTCAACATCTCTTTCATATACTTAGACTTTGATAAAAAGATTCCTTTCTCTATTTGATTAATCTATAACCAAAGAAAGAAATTCCTCTCCCTAAAGATAGAAATTTCAAATTCTTTGTACATTTCTTTTGCAAACATGTTGCACATATTTTCATTTCGTCCAAAGATAATACCATCAACATACACAACTACAATCAATATTTTTCATTTTCAATCTTAAAGTACAAATTACTATTTGTCATACCTTTGTTACAACCTTATTGAATCAAATATTTGACCAATCTCGCATAGCAAGCTCTAGGATCTTGCTTCAACCCATATAAAGCTTTCTTCAATCTACACACCATATCTAGTTGATCTGTCAATTGAAATCCTTCTAGTTGTTCCATATAGACTTCTTCTTCTAGCTCACCATTCAAAAATGTTGACTTGAAATTCATCTAATAGACCTTAAAGTCTTTAAGAGCAGCAAGTGCCAAGAACATCCTTATAGCTTCCATTTTGCTTCCTGGGAAAAAGTTTCCTCAAAATCTATTCTTTCTACTTGTGAGTAACCTTTACACACAAGCCTCAATTTTTTTCTAACTTCCCCATTCTCATTCAACTTGTTTCTGAATACCCACTTTGATCCAATGATGTTTTTATCCGTCAGTCTTGGGACCAATTCCCAAGTCAGATTCTTCTCAATCTGCAATTTTTTTTCTTTCATTGCTTCCATCCAATGTTCATCTTTACATGCTTCACATATAATCTTCAGTTCTATCTCAAAAAGTAAACACAAATTCAATTTAGCAACAACTTGTCTTCTAGTTAATATACCTTTTTTCTTGTCTCCAATAATATGAGCATCTTCTTCTCTTTCATTCTATTCATCCTGCTTCTCTTGCTCATCTTTTTTCTATTTTTATACAATTTCTTCTATTCTTGCATAGTCATGTTCATTTGATATATATCCATCAATGTCAATAGAATTCTTCATTTTTTCATCAACCTTCACATTCGAGCTTTCAAAAATATTTCTTAGTATTTTATTGAAACATTTGTATGCCTTGCTTTTAGTAGAATATCCAAGAAAAATTCCTTCATCACTTCTTGCATCAAACTTTCCCAAAGTTTTTTCATCTCTTCTAATATAGCATTTTCTTCGGAATACCTTGAAATATTTAACAGTAGGAATTCTTCCATGCCATAGCTCATAGAGAGTATTTTTATTGTTTTCTCTTCCTTGAACTCGATTGAACACATGAACAATAGTATGAATATCTTATTTCCAGTAAAATTTTGGTAATCCAACCTTAGTAATCATTGACTTAGCACCTTCTTGAACTATTCTATTTTTCCTTTTAACAACTTCATTTTGCTGAGGAGTTCTCAAAGTAGATAATTGTCTATTTATTCCATGCACTTTACAAAACCTATTAAACTCATGGGATGTGAATTCTCAACCTCTGTCAGATCTTAAGCATTTTATCTTCAAGTTCACTTCATTTTCAACCATTTCTTTGAATGCTTTGAATCTATCTAATGCATCTGATTGTTCTCTAAGAAATGTAACCCATGTATATCTAGAATAATCATAAATTAAAAGAATAAAGTACCTTTCACCAAGTATACTTCTCACTCTTGTAGGACCAAAAAGGTATGTATGAACTAAATCTAGTAGTCTAGTAGTAGACTATTCCTTTGATCTATAATGATTTCTTCCTTTCTTTCCAAAATGACAATTATTGGTAAATATCTCATGGTATGAACAACACTAATCCTTGCTAAGTTATCAAAATTCATGTGACACATTCTCCTATGCCATAACTAGTTATCATTTATCCAAGTCATAAAGCATCATCCATTAACACCCTTTAGTTGATAGATATTTTCTTCATATTTCTTTCTTGTGGCAATCAATTTTATGGATCCTTTCTAGATCTCACATTTCTCATCCTTAAACACAAGATCATATCATTTTCTACACATCTAACCAACACTCAATGGATTATGCCTTAAACCCTTAACATAGTAAACATTGTTAGTATGATACTTGCCATCAAAACTTACTGAACCTATCCCACACATTTTAGCACCAGTATCATCTCCAAACATAACCAATCCTACATCATATTTCTCAAGCTTGAAAAACTTACTTTTATCACCAATCATGTGATGTGAACAACCAATATCAACTACTGATGCAAGGGAATCCAAAATTCCTTAAGAAATTGAGGCAGTTGACAATGAAGTCCAGTTTAGCCAACCACATGGCTATCCTAGTATGTTGATGATATAAGGTTGCGGATTAAAGGGTTTGTTGTTGAGTACATCTATTATTTCCATGTTAAGTTTTGAGAGATCCGCATGAAGGATTGATTGAGTTATGAAGATCTGTGTTCTAAAAGTTGTTCGATTATTCCAATTGGTGTTCCTAAGGAAAGATGATGTGATTCCAATAAGTGGAGTTTTTGTGGACATTTCTATGGTGATTCATGAGCCTTGTGGATGTCTCTTGATCATGTGGTGTTGGTCCACATTGATCGTCGAGCTCGCAATTGGTGATTTTCTCTTGAGAGTTTATGTTTTTCAAGTTCTTCATTGGTAGGGTGTTGTGGCATGTTGTGGATCTTCAAAGAATAATCTAGAAGGTGTTTGCATGATTGATGATATTGATTTGGGTCCTGGCTTTGTTGTGGCTGACTTGGGATAATTCACATGGTAAATTGTTATTGTTTGGAGCTAACCTTTCTGAGTTGGTAATTATTTTACTAGTCATTGTAATTGGGCCAACATGTGGAGAGTTAAATGATTTGCAGATGATATAAGTAGAAGTGAGAAGATTTTTTATGACATAGAAGTTGAAGAGATCACCAAGGTGCTTGACAGTGTGAAGAATGAAGCACGGCGATGAAGTATTCTAATCCAGAATGATCTCAAAGCAAAGAGTGTGTGGAGCAGGAAAATAAGTTGAGGAAAGTTTTGTGAATCATTTGTAATCCTTGGGTTATGGCCTAGAATCTGTAAAGCCCTAGAGGCATATGTAATGTGTTTTGAGATTTAATATAATGTGGAATAAGCTTTGAAGGCTAGATTTTTCCCTGTTAGGGTTTTCCTAGGATATATCTTGTGTCTAGTGTTCTTGAATATCTTTTATCTTTCTGTGGATTAGTTGTTAAATTCTATTGCATATCTGTGTGATCATGGAATTCATAGTTTAGGTTGCAAGGCTGGATAGTCCTTAATTGGACCCTCCCACCTTGGTTGCATCAAATGGTATCAGAGTTGGTTGTGAGTCTATTTGATGATTGTGGATTTGTTGGAAGACAATGTTGAAAGAAGTACGGAACCCTAGAAGAGAGATCAAGGAAAGAATTGGTTTTTTATCTAATTTGTTTCAATGGGAAAGAGTGGAAAGAGGATGAAGAAGGAAAATGAAACCCTAATCTGTGAAAGGGACACTTTGGAGGAAGAGTTGTGTGAAATCAAGAAGTGTAATTCAAAATTGATGGAGAGGATGAAAGAACTAGGAGGAGACAAGTATGATGCTCTTGAAGAAGAACTGAAAAATTGTAAGGACAAATGAAGAATTAGAAGGAGAGTTGGATATGTTTGAAGATCTGAAAAAGTATTTTGCAGAAGGATTCAAGTTGTTTGAAAGGGTGGAAAAGAGGAACAAAGAACTAGAGGAAATTTTGAAAGAGCTAAAGAAACATAACAGTTTGAAGAAGAAGGAAATATATTGCTTGAAGGAACATGTTTATTAATTGGAGCAATCACCTATTGCATGCCAAAAGGAGAATGAGAATATGAGATCTAAGCCTGAACTTTGTGATATTTCTTGTGATGTACTAATGATTTGTGTGATGTTGCAGAAGTTTCTTTAGGTGAAGTTGAAGACAACAAGGTAATGAAGCCTCCAATTGTTGGTGATAGTATTGGTTTCAAAATCATGCAAAGAATGGGATATGAAGGAAAACGATTGGGAAAGTAGCAACAAGGAATTATAGAACCTATTGAGTTGGTAACAAGATCAAAAAGTGAAGGCCTTGGATATGACTGAGGTAAGAATGTTATTACAAGTTTGAATCAGAGAAGAGAAGGTGTGTATTATTCACATTGTAATAGGCATGGACATGAAAAGGAATTTTGTTGGGATCTATATCCTTGTAAGTTATGTGGATTAAGGAATCATTCTAAGAAGATGTGTTGGGATAAGATGAGAAGGAGAAAGCCTATGATAGGTTATGAGCAGATGGATTATGGGTGGATTGATGGAGAAAAGTGGAAACATGCTACTTGTGTCCTTAGAAGATTATACAAATGGAAGAACTCATATTTTGGAGGAAAAGAGGGATCAAGATGTAGAGAAAGAAGTCCTTATGTAGAGCATAAAGGAGTTTGGAGGAAGAAAGAATCAAGTGTTGAGTGTCCTCAAGAACTTCATGTCAGAGAAGCTAATGAAGGAGCAATAGTAAAGGATGCAAAGATAGTTTGTGTAAATGAAGAGGAGCCTGAATTAATTTGGAAGGGGAGCCCTTGGAGGAATCAGATTTCCTTGTGGATCCAGAATAAGGTGAAGCTTTTATCTTAAGGAGAAAGTTGGGTGAAGTAAATGTGAATGGAGGAACTAATCCTGAGGAAACTTGCAGAGAAGGCTTGCTCAGACCACTAACAAATGAGGCAATACAAGGCTTGCAAGTAGATCTCTAAATAGTTAACCATGAAAAGATGAAGAACCCGAGGCAACTTGTAGGGTGGGATTTCTCAAAATTTTGACTAGTGAGGCAGTGCAAGGCTTGCAAGTAGAACAGCGAACCTAGAAGAGCTTGAGGCAATTTACAGGGTGGACTTGAATAGAACACCAACCTTGAGGAAATTGCAAGTACTTGTGGATATATTTCTGAATCCATTCAAGGAGACAAAATTGGATTTGATATAGTATAGACCAAATTGAAGAGGCTCACTTTTCAAATAACCCTGAGAGTCTGATGCAGGGGCATCCAGAAGTCCTTAGAAAATTGAGGCAGTTGATAGTGAAGTTTAGTTTAGCCAACAACATGGCTAGCTCAGTATGTTGATGATCTAAGGTTGTGGATTAAAGGGTTTTTTGTTGAGTACATCTAGTATTTCAATGTTAAGTTTCATAGATCCACATGAAGGATCAATTGAGTTCTGAAGATCTATGTGCTAGCAGTTGTTTAGTTATTCTAGTTGGTGTTCTTGAAGGAAGATGATGTGATTCCAATAAGTGAAATTGTTGTGGAAATTTTTGTGGTGATTCATGAGGCTCATGGATGTTTCCTTATTGTGTGGTGTTGGTCCACATTGATCATTAAGCTCGCAATTGGTGATTTTCTCTTGAGATTTTATGTTTTCTATGTTCATGGCTGATAAGGCGTTATGGCATGTTGTGGATCTTCAAGGAATAATCTAGAAAGTGTTTGCATGATTGAGGATATTTATTTTGGTCCTTGCTTTGTTGTGGCTGACCTAGGTTGATTCACATGGTAAATTGTTATTGTTTGGGGCCGGCCTTTCTGAGTTGGCACATTATTTTACTAGTCATTGTAATTAGGTCGACATGTTGAGAGTTAAATGATTTATAGATGATATAAGTAGAAGCGAGAAGATTTGTTACAACATAGAAGTTGAAGAGAATGGAAAATGCTTGATAGTGTGAATATTGAAGCACAATGATGAAGTATTATGATCTAGAAGGATCTCAGAGTAGAGAGTGTGTGGAGTAGGAAAAGAAGTCAAGGAAAGTTGTGTGAATCATTTATAATCCTTGGGTTGTGGCCTAGAATCTGTAAAGCCCTATAGGCATATGTAATGTGTTTTGAGATTTAATATAATGTGGAATGAGCTTTGAAGGCTAGGTTTTTCCCAAGTGAACCGTTGATTTTTGGTTCCTAGGGCTTCTCTAACTCTTCTAGGGTTTTTCACCTAAAAGGAGAGAAGTAGGCCAAAAATGCTAATGTTTCATTCAATTTAATGTTATGTGTTATGTTTTCTAACATAAATGAAGTTAAATAAATGCAATTTACTGATTTAAATGAATGAAAATGAATGCAAAATTACAATTAAGGCTATGTTTAAAAACACATTGTGATATTCAAACAACTAAGTAAATGAATAAATTATGCAGAACATAAAGGAAAGAGATGAATATGAGTGCACCTAGATGAAATGCAATGATTCTAGAGTGTTATGAATGTTGATGGAAATTACTGATTTTTCATAGTAGGACTCTTTCACCTAGGGTGGCAAATTAGTCCTCCTCTTGGTGAAAAACTATCAGAAGCAACTTTCTGTCTGTCGGGATCCAGAATCTGACAAAGTTCAGATTTTTAGTCCTAAGGTGGGACTCATTTTCCATAGGTGGAAAATCATTCCTCTTCCAAATTTATAAAAATTCAAGAGACAACTCTACAACACCAAATCTGTAAAAGTCTGCTTGTCAGGTTATCGAAGTCAATTCTATAGAAAATAGACAAAAAACCTGCTCCAAGCTGAAAATAGAATTACGTTTACTTGAAGCACCTAGTTGACCTATAAACCAATCTTCAACATCAAAAAACTTATCAAATTTGGATACTTAGGTCCACAAACAAACATGCAATAGGAAAAAATGGTTTAAGGTTAGTGAATAGGGGTTTGACTGCCTTGGTCAAACCCCATTTTGGTAATCAAACCTTCAATAAAATAATGAAATGCAAAGGAATGATAAAATAACAATATGCAATTTCTATTAACTTACCAAACACTTAATGATGCAATTCTAAAGTAATGTCAATGGCTGCTTCAAAGTGCTTGAATAGTGCTTGAAAGGATGTTGTGAAATGCTTTAATACTTGATTGAATAGATGGATAAGTGAACTTGATGAATGGGGGTTAGAATGAGATGAAAATGACTTATTTATACACATTGTGTCTTATTTACCTATTCATACCTCATCATAGGCCAACGTCAAGTATTTTTGAATAAAATCCCGAAAGGAAATTTAAAATATTTTGAATTTGGGGCCAAGGAGGACTCATTCGCCACCCATGGCGAATGGGTCCCACATAGGACCTAAAAGCAAGTGTTAGGAAATATGTTATATTTAATGTTGTTTTTTCAAGATGATACTAAAAAATACACTTAATTAAGCATATGAGAGCATAAAGGGGTTAAATAAAGCATGAAAGAGGGATAAATAGTGAAGATGTTCCTAGAAAAGTGTGAAATCTTGTTACAAGACTTTACAACACTTCAAAATAGGGCTTGTTGATGAATAAAAAAGGTGATTTTTAGGTGAATTATAATTAAAAGAGTCTAGAAGAATGTAGAAATTCCTTACAAAACTTCACAACATCTTCACAAGACATCATTCTTTGAATTTTAGTACCTAAATAAGCATGTTCAAGGCATGTTACAACATAAAATCAGAGAAAAATAGCTCCAACACCATGAAACAAGACCTAAAAGGCCATGAAAATTACAATGGGGCATTTTTCTATGACACACTAGGATATTTGTTGTGTCTGGTGTTCTTGAATGTCTTTTATCTTTTTGTGGATTAGCTGTTAAATTCTGTTACATATCTATGTGATCATGGAGTTCATAGTTTAGGTTGCACGACTAGACGGTCCTTAATTGGACCCTCCCACCTTGGCTACATCAACTACCCAATAGTTTTTCTCTTGTTTAGCATGTAGGGAAAAGATAACCATACCTTCATTTTTCTCCTTCTTTGGAGGTCTTTCCTTTATCTATTTCTCAGAATTAGTAGAAGTAGGTTCATCCTTAATTGCCAAGAACAATGATTCATTTTCATTTGGATCTTCATATTTTGAATCCTCATCAGAAATAATAGCATTTTCATTCACATAGTAAGCTATGCTAATCTTCTTTCCTTTCTTTTCCTTCTCAGATCTTTGTTTATTCCTTTTAGCTCTTTTTGGACAATTTGTAGCATAATGATCTATTTCTCCACAACTAAAGCATTTAAAGGGAAAATTACATTCATACTTACTAGAGCCTTTCCTCATTCTTCTTGCAAATTTATCTTTTATTTCATAAAAGTTATCTTCATCTAGATCTTCAGATTTTGTAGCTTTAAAGGTAGTCTCTAATTTGCATCCATTCCTCAAACTCAACTTCCTCATCTTATAAGATGTCAAAAATCCTAACAAAAAATCCTTAGTGCAAGTATTATAATCTATAGTTTCACTATAATAATTAGGAAGAGTTTTGAGAATCTTCTTTACAATCCTTGTTTCATCAATAGTAGCACCAAGTACTCACATACCGGCCACTATCTCATCCAATCTATGTACACAAGCTTTAACATTTTCATCTTTGGACATATGTAGAAGATAAAAATGTGTTTCCAAATTTTGTAGTTTTTCCTCTTTAAATCTTTCATCACCATCATGTGCTCTTTCTAAAGCATCCCAAAATTCCTTAGCTTTATTCAAATTCTAAACCTTAATCAACTCTAAATGTACCAAACTATTCTTCAATATGTACTTCACCTTATTGTTTTCTTTATGTGCTTTTATTTCTTCAAGTGTACTTGGACCATTAGTAGGAGTGTAATGGTTTTTGTAAGCTTTCTCCACATCATATCCACAATACTCTAGATATTCTTGCACCAAAACTTTCTAGATACCATAACTAGTTCCATTGAACCTCAGATAATCATAAACCATTTTTCTAGCCATCCCAGACCTTCCTCAAGCGGTTAAGCTCTTTCACCAAGTAACCAAGATTTGATACCAATTGTTGAATAGGACAACTGAGAGGGGGGTGAATCAATTTTCATAGAATTAAACCTTTAACGTAATCACCATAAGTAATTTTTCTTAAATTATTAATCATCAAATGTCAATAAAAAAACTTAAATCCAACACATAAACACAATAACACCATATTTATGTGGAAAACCTAATAAGGGAAAAACCATGATGAGGATGAACTCACACTATATGGAGAAACCACGGTAGGAGGTTCCTCAAAGAGAACAATCCAAACCGTGCAACAAGAGTAACACAATGAATGAAACATAGAATATGGAGGAAAATGCATATATAAATATTATCATTAACAATTATCTCAGTTACATTCAACCGGTAGCATTTGGGCTTATAGATTCGGATCGTAGGCCTGATAAAACATACAACATTCTAACATGGTCCTATGCGAGCGAACATATTACATATCAAAACTTTATTATTCTTCTCGATCTAATTTTTCCATTCTAAGGGTCTATTACAAGATTTATATCATATCCACAATTCTAGAAACATTTGCATCAGCCAAAGATCATTACATTAACCAAGGAAAGAAAATGTAACATTCACATGAATAGGTTGGCCTCAAATTTGAATTACTCTTTAATAGGTGCATAAGATGAACTTTGGACCTATACTAAAGGTTGGGGACACTCCATGAAACAATGCAAAATCACACCATTAAGATCTGCAAGTCACGAGGATGTTTCTCAACGATCGAACTGGCCAAAAAGTTTGAAATTATTGTGGTGCCAGTTCAAGAAACTACCATGAAATTCTAGAAGTGATAACTTGTCAGAAAAAATCCAATCATGCTCAAATATTGGAACAAGTAAAAGTGAACATGTAGATGATGTAATCCAAGATCCACAAGTTTTGGTGAGAAAAGATGATGAATCTACCAACATGAACTAAGCAAGAACATAATAAGAATAGAAAATTGAAAGAAAATATTTTTGGTTGATGCAAGATTGCCAAGAACCAATGATGCTCCTGCATTAGACATCTGGGGTTATTGAAAGTGATTCCCTCACTTAGTTGGGGCTAAAGGAAAACCAAGAAGATCTACCTCAACCTAAGAAATCCAAGAAGAATCCTCCACTGGTCTACCTTTCCACTTCACAAAATATTCTTTGTATTCTCTTCCATGAGTCTTCCTCTCATCTTTGACATCCAAAATCTCCTCAATCTCATTGACTGTTGTTTAGGAAACTGATTCTCTAATTTTGTTTCACTATCAGCACTGAATTATGCTTCATGGTATTGATATAGATCTGCAATGTTGAAAATAGGTGATATACTCATACCTTCCGGTAACTCCACTTCATATGCATTTCCTGAATCAAATTTCTTCAAGATCTTACAAGGTCCAAACTTCCTCATCTTCAACTTATTGTATGTACCATTTGGAAATCTCTCCTTCCTCAAATATACCATCACTTCATCTCCAACTTTGAATTCCTTATGTTGCCTCCCTTTTTTTGCTTTCTCCTTATACTTTCGGTTCATGTCTTCCAATTGACATTTCACTTGAACATGTAACTTCTTCATGTGTTATGCAAATTATTTTGCTTCTACTCTCCTTTTATCTTCCATAATGACATCTCTCAACACTAATATACCTCTAGGATGAACTCCAGTAACAATCTCAAAAGGTGTCTTTCTTATACTCTTGTTCATTGAATTATTGTAAGTGAACTCTGCTTGTGCAAGTAGTAGATCCCAACTTCCAGCCTTTTCTCCAACCAAACATCTCACCAAATTCCCTAAAAAAAATTTAGTACCTCTGTTTGTCCATCAGTCTATGGGTGAAAAGTAGAACTAAACTTCAAATTTGTCCTTAACTTCTTCCAAAGTGTTCTCCAAAAGTAACCAACAAACTTTACATCTCTGTCTGAAATAATACTTCTAGGTAACCCATGCAATCTAACCACCTCTTGAAAAAAAAAAATCTGCTACATGTATTGCATATGTTGTCTTCTTACAAGGTATTAAATGTGCCATCTTAGAAAATCTATCTACCACCACAAATACAAAATCATTACCTCTTTGTGTCTTCGTCAAACCAAGTATGAAATCCATACTGATATCCTCCCAAGGTCTCTCTAGAACTATCAAAGGCTTATACAATCCAACATTTTAACTACTCCCTTTTGCAACTTGACAAACTTTGCAACTCTGTACAAATCTCATAACATCCTTATGAATTTGTGGCCAAAAGTATCTCACTCACCAATTCCATTGTCTTATCAATTCCAAAATGTCCTGACATTCCTCCACTATGCTTCTCCTTCACTAGATTATCCCTTATTGCACTTTGGGGGTATACACAACTGATTACCTCTAAATAACATATCCTCTTGAATGAAATTATCCAACCACTAGCTTCTATCCTTCGAAATAGGCTCTTTGCAAGCTCTCCAAGGTTCTGCAAAATTCGGGTCTTCTTCATACAAGTTCTTCAATTCATCAAACCCTAATACATCCACTCTCATCTCTATGAGTAAATTCCTTCTCCTACTCAAAGCATCAACAAATCTATTTGACTTTCCACTCCTATGCTTCAAAACAAAAGTATAACTCTGCAAGAACTCTACCCATCTCATGTGTCTTTGATTCAACTTACCCTAACTGGTCAAGTATTGCAATGCTTGATGATCCATATACAACACAAACTCGTTAGGAAACAAGTAATGTATCCACTTCTTCAAGGCTTGAACTATGGCATAAAACTCCTGATCATACATTGAATATCTCCTCCTAGCATCATTCAACTTCTCATTGAAATAAGCTACAGGTCTTTCCTCTTGACTCAACATTGCTCCAATTGCATTTCCACTTGCATCACAGTCTACTTGAAATACCCTATTGAAATCTGGTAAAGCCAACACAGGTTGTTCAGTCACCTTCTGCTACAACAACTCAAAACTTCAGTCTACTCTAGATGTCCATCTAAAATCCTTCCTATCTCCTCTCATTGCTTCTATCATAGGACTGCAAATATAACTAAAATTTCTAATGAACTTTTTGTAGAAACTAGCCAACCCATGAAATGATCTCACCTCTCCCATGCTATCTGGTGTAGGCCACTCAAAAATTTCTCTTACCTTCTTAGGATCCATCTTCAATCTATCTATATATATCAAAAATCCTAGATATACCAACTCCTCCTTCATGAAACTACACTTCTTAATGTTTATCAACAACTGCTCTTCTTTCAACCTTTGCAAGACTTGTATTATATGCAATAAATGTTATTCTCTCCTTTTACTATAAATCAAGATGTCATCCAAATAAAAAATCAAAAACTCACCCAATAATTTCTTCAATACCTCATTCATCATCTCATGAAAGTACTCAGTGCATTTTTCAATCCAAAAGGCATCACTAACCACTCATACAATCCTTCATTTGTCTTGAATGTTGTTTTCCACTCATCTCCTTCTCTGATTTTGATATGATGATATCCACTCTTCAAATCTATCTTTGTAAAGTATCTAGCTCCACTCAAACAATCCATAATGTCATCCATTCGAGGCAAGGGAAATCTATACTTCATTTTGATCTTGTTTATGGCTCTAGAATTTGTACACATTCTCCATTCTCCATCCTTCTTAGGTGCAAGCACAATAGGTACTGCACATGGACTTAAGCTTTCTCTGATCAAACCATTTCTCAAAAATTCTTGCACTTTTCTATTTAACTCCTCATTCTCTATCGGTGTCATCTAGCATGCTACTTTTTTAGGAAAACTAGCTCCAAGAATTAGATCCATACAATGACTAATACTCCTCACAAGTGGCAATCCATCAGGTACATTATCTGAAATGATCTCCTCATATTCTATCAATATCTCCTTTATCTCTTTTAGGTGTTCTTCCACATGCTTGAAATATTCAACCTTCTTAGGCACCAAGGCATAACACACATTCTCATGTCTCAACCCATCCAAGAATCTCCTTCCATCAACCAAACAAACTCTAGTACTCATACAAACTTCAATTGTAGCAACATCTTCCAATGGAAACAATGGTGTATATGTTCTTTTTCCCATCATGAATAACCTATCTATCATACTACCAAGGCCTTCCCAACAAAACATGGCATATGTCCATAGGCATGATATCACACAAAACTTCATCATGGTAATTTCCTATCTTTAATTTCACCAAACATTGTTCACTTATCGGTATCTTATGCTCATCTTGAATCCAAACTCTAGTACTCATACAAACTTCAATTGTAGAAACATCTTCCAATGGCAACAATGGTGTACATGTTCTTATTTCCATCATGAATAACCTATCTATCATACTACCAAGGCCTTCCCAACAAAACATGGCATATGTCCATAGGCATGATATCACACAAAACTTCATCATGGTAATTTCCTATCTTTAATTTCACCAAACATTGTTCACTTACCGGTATCTTATGCTCATCTTGAATCCAAGAAATCTGATAGGGCTTCAAGTGTTTCAACCTTTCCAAATTTAGTTTAGTCACCATCTCTTCATTAACCAAGCTCTCAAAACTTCCACTTTCAACAATCACTTTACAAAATTTTCCATTCACCTTGCATCTTGTCTGAAACAAATTCTTTCTCTACAATGGATCCTTTTTCAACTCACTTTCACATAATACTCTCCTATTCAGCAACACTTCTCCACCTTCAGGTTTATTAGATGATCTAGCATGATCCTCCTCAACAAAGGTTGTTCTCCTATTGTTCTTTGTCTTCCTGCTTGTCTCTCCCTAATTGCATTTAAATGCTCTACATCCTTCTCCACCACATTTATAATAGGTTCCTTTGAATATCCTTTTCTCCTGTCCTCTATCATCTCTTCTATAACCTTCATTTCAATAACCACCATAACCTCCTCTTTTTTAAGAGTTTCCATCACCTCTCTAGTATGAATTTCCATTCTTATTGACCTCCTTATCCTTATTCTAATCTAGAAAATATTCTCTTCCTCTAGTAAAATTTCTTCCTCTTTGAAATCTTCCACCTCTTCCTCTCTATCTCTGGTCATGTCTCTTATTCAACTTCTCCTCTACTTTTAGGGTACTCTAATATGCCTCTTCCACACTCTGCAACTTGATCAAACTGATTTCATCCTATATAGATGACCTCAAACCATTCATATATCTGGCTACTTGTTCAACCTCATCCTCTAAATTCCCAGATTTGATATTCAACTTATAGAATTCTTCGATGCACTCTATAACACTTGATTCTTTTTGCTTCAGATTCTGCAACTTCTTGAATAGACTAATCTTATAGTTTGCAAGCATAAACTTTGACTTCAACTTATTCACCACCTGATCCCATGACTTTATCTTTTATTTTCCTCCTCTCTGTATATCTATCTGTAAATGTTCCCACCAAAGGGATGCATGTCCTCTCAACTTCGTACAAGGAAACTTCACCTTCTCACCTTCAGAGGAACCTTCAAATTCAAAATACTTTTCCATCTCTGTTATCCAATCTAACAATACATCTGAATCCAACTTACCATTATAATCTCGTGGATTGAAATGCGATCTTGTATTCACTTTAGTTAGGGATCTTATAAACCTCTCTTCTCCCTAATCTAGGCCAGGTTGCTCATCTCTTCCTCTTTCTTCTTGTACTTCTACTTCTTCATCACTCACATCATCAATTGTTCAACCTCTCCTCTAGGCCATTTCAATTGCATCTAATTTGGTAGCAATTCCTCTTAACATCTCCATCATAGCTGGGTCTACATTTCCATGCACTCCATTTCTACCATTTCTCCTTCCTGCCTTCTCTACAAAATTCCTCTATAGCTACAGATTGGATCCTTAACATGACTTCACAAACTCTAATGATCTCACAAGGAATGAAGCTCACTCTTATACCAATCTGGCACAACCACAGTAGGAGGATCCTCAAAGAGAAAAATCTGGACCGTGCAACAAGAGTAACAAAAAAAAAGAAACACATAATATGGAGGAAAATGCAGATGCAAATATTATCATTAACAATTATCTTAGCTACATTCAGTTGACAGCATCTGGGCTTACAGATTTGGCTCATGGGCTTGATAAAACATACAACATTCTAACATGCCCTTATGTGAGCAAAAATATTACATATCAAAAATCTATTATTCTTCTCGATCTAATTATACCATTCTAAGGGTCTATTACAAGATTTATATCATATCCACAATTCTAGAAACATCCACATCGGCCAAAGATCATTACATTAACCAATGAAAGAAAATGGAACATATGCATGAATAGGTTGGCCTCAAATTTGAATTACTCTTCAATGGGTGCATAAGATGAATTCTGGACCTATATTGAGGGTTGGAGACACTCCACAAAACAATTAAAATCACACCATTAAGATCCACAAGTCACGAGAATGATTTGCAATGATTGAACTAGTTGAAAAGTTTGAAATTATTCTAGTGTCGGTTCAAGAAATTGGCATGAAATTTTGGAAGCGATAACTTTCCAGAAAAAGATCTAATCACGCTCAAATATTGGAACAAGGAAAAATGAGCATGTAGATGATGTAATCCAAGATCCATAAGTTTTGGTGAGAAAAGATGATGAATCTACCAACATGAGCTAAACAAGAACAAAATAAGAACATAAAATTGAAAGAAAATATTTTTGGTTGATGCAAGATTTCCAAGAACCAAGGATGCTCTTGCATCACTATAAAGAATATCAAAACTGATTACAAAAAGGCTCATTGCCTGAAACAAGGCTCACTTCCTGAAATGAGGACTCACTAGTTGAAACAAGGACTCACTGTCTAAAGAGATACAAAGAAGACAAAGAAGACTTATTATAAAGAGACTACAATCCCAATGCAACAAAGGATTCCACCACAATCACTTGATCCACTTGCATGAATGATCGATTTCACCTTCCTCTCATTGTATCTAGAAACTTAGCGTTAAGCTTCACATTGATCTTCCAGACTCACAACTCACACACACTTACTAAATAGAATCAATGTCACACCAGATTGCACTCTCTTTTCTCCTATCACTCTTCTTCTTCACTATTGTCTCTTCTCACTTCACTATCAACTCATCTTGCATTTATACCATCTTCAACTTTGAAACATATCCAAAGTGATCCATCCAATTTCAAATTCAAATTAGTTCGGCACCAAAAAATCCTAGGGTGGAATTAGAATGAGGTCCCAAATACACACTTCAAGGGACACAAAAAGATCCAAGATACTTCATCGTCCTCGAAAGTAGTATTTCACACAAGGTTAGCCAAACCAGTGTAAAACACAGAACCATTAAGCAAAAATATTCCAAATGTCGAAACTATCTTCAATAGAACTAGGGAAACACAAATCTAGAACCACAAATCATAATACTTCATCAAAGAGAAATCTGAACCAACAACATATCTCCCCGACCTCAACCAAAAAAACAAAAAACCATAGGAGCAAATCTAGACCAAAAATCGGAGCACCCACTAAACACTTGCAACATCTCTTTATTACAATTTTCTCAATATCCTCGACATATAAAACCAACAACTAGTAGATAACCAGTTGACTGGTTGACATCAATGACAACACCTTTAATCTTTCCAAAACACTTTCATTATTGCAACAACTTCATCATAGCATTCCGATTCACCAACATCAGTTAATAAAATAGAATACAAAGAGGGAGAAAATCTTTCTAGAGGTCTACTTATCCTTGAAGATCATCTAACATTCACTTTAGTTTTTAGTATTTGTTGTTGTTATTGTTACAAAGCATGAGGAACCACTGTAACATCACTGTGTGGAGTATCATCCAACACTACATAATCATTTTCTTTCTTTTCATGTTGTTGCAAATGATCTTTGTACAACAATTTCTCATTGAATATGACATCCCTACTTACAATTTTTTTATTTTGAAAATCCCAAAGCCTATAACCAAATTCATCAATTCCATATCCAACAAATATAGATTTCTTTGATTTTCCATCAAGCTTGGTTCTATTTTCAGAATCTACATGTGCAAATGTTTCAAAACCGAAGGTATTGAGAAAGGAATCTCACCTTTTTACCTATCCATGCTTCCTCTAGAATTCCACAACCCAAAGGATTAGAGGGACCTCTATTAATTAAATAAACAACAATGTTTACATCCTCTATCCACATATTTAAAGTCAGCCCAACATGCAATCTCATAGTCCGTGCATGCTCCATTATTGTTCTATTCATGTGCTCAGCCACTCCATTTTCTTGTGGAGTCCTTGGAACCATGTTCTACCTACAAATACCATTAGAGAAATAATAATCTTCAAACTCTTTTTTGTAATACTCACCACCATTATTACATTTGAGATATTTTAACTTTTTACCTATCTCATTCTCAACCAAACTTCTCCACTTTTTAAAAGTTTCAAATACATCATATTTTTTCCTAAGAAAATAAATCCATACCTTCCTTGTTGTATGATCAATAAAAGTGGCATAATGTCGAGAGCCACTAAGAGAAGATACTTGAGCTAGAACCCATACATTTGTATGCACAAGCTCCAATTTCTCATCTTTCTTTTGCTTCCCATCCTTGAGAAAACTAACTGTCTTTTGTTTTAGATACACACAACTTTCACAAAAATCCATATTAATACATTTTAGACCTAGTAAAACATTCTTTGAATGAATTAATTTCATACTTTCTACACTCATATCCCCAAGTCTATTATGCCACAATGTTGATTTAGAATCCACAACAACTGTCTGATTTTCTACTTGCTAAATTATAGCAACTATTCATGAACATTGACTTTTATCTGCAATAGCTAAAAAAGAAGGAAAAGTATGACCTATACAAAGATATAAGGTTCCTACTTTCACACCTTTTGCTACCACCAAGGCACCTTTTTTGATCTTCCAATTTTAATCACTAAATCTAACAACACAACCTTCATCATCTAGTTGCCCTACTAAAATTAATTTTTTGCTTAACCCTGGAACATGCCTTACCTCATGTAGTAGCCAATGATTCCCATTCTACAACTTAATCTTGTTTCTTCCCTTTCCAAAAATCTGAAAAGGTTCATTATCTCCCAAATAAACTAGCCCAAAATCCCCTTGGACATGATATCATTTCACACTAACATTTCATCTTATTAAATTAAATAAATCAAACTATTTAATTTAATTCCCCAAGTCATCTTCTGTAATTAAATAACCCTAAGTTATTTAATTAAATATCATTTCACCTTTCACCCTTTCAATAAATTGTTTAATTTAATAAAAATGACTTTATTCCTCCAAAATCCACTAATTGTGTGATTAAACCTTGTTTAATTAACAATTAATCTAATTTTTCTCCAAAAAGGGAATACTCCCATAGAATATTCCTTATCCCCCCTTTTTGCACAATTAAAACTTTCTTTTAATTTGTAAAATATCTTTATCCTTATCCATGAGAATATCCCAAAAATGAATATTCTCTCTCCTCCAATCATTTAAAGAAAGGGATATTCCCACTTGGCTTCAAATGCAAGTTATCTTTTGACCTCTTGAGCAAGTCACCTTGTGACCTATGTGTGTAGGTCAAAAGTGTGTTTGTTTGAAACAAATGTGATCCCTTGATTAATTTTCATCTTGCGTTCTCATTTGTTGATGAGAGTCCATGATCCATGCCTCTTCTTCCTTCCATCCTTGACCATTGATTAATCTTTTTGATCTTAACCCTTCATTTCTCATTTGCTCACCTATAAATAGAACACTATTTGGAGACAAATGGATCCATCTTTCAATTGAAAACTTACGTTGTTGAATCTCATATGCACTAACACTCATATTTACTCACTTTTAGTTTATCTTAGTTAATCTTAATTGCATCATAGCTTAGAGCATCCATTAATGGCTACCAAACATCCATCTTAGTTTCTATATGAATTTGGGTTTCCATCTTTTATCATATCTTTAGCTTAGATTAGCTTAGCAACAACATAATTAGTTGATTTTTAGCATAAAATCATGGTAAGTTAGCTTGTATCATTTTCATTTTTAGCATAAACCAGGTTTTCATACAACAATCACGATGGTTTCATTGACTCTCTTCCATAGAATCGATTGAAACAAGCTCACTGATCATGGGATCAGGAAAGGGTCATTGTTTCACATCAACACAACACCAATTCCAAAATGGGATAAGTTTCAAATGGGTTAGAGTAGAAATTTAACTATTTTCTTAGTTTGTAGCTTTCAATTTTAGTAAAATGCTTAGTTAAACCTTTAAATTTGAATAATCTTGTTTGGTAGATTGAGGTTCAATGGATAGATTGTGCTTCAATTCATCATGGATCAATCGTAATCGACCCAGCATGACAATCCTCATCTCACATGCTGGTGCTAGAACAATGTCATAGAACTAGAGCAAATAGTTCATATTCCTGAATAACATGAAGCCATAGCAATATCATGTGTTCATGACAAGTCATATTCAATGGCTATGGATCAAATGATACATTATTAGGGAAAAGGGTTAGGTATTGATAATACCTTCACAATGTCGGGAGTAATCTTTTCTACAAAAAACATCAACATATGGGGCATGAAGAATCCTTATGATGAAAATGTTGTCAAATCTAAAACTAGTTGTATATTGAGTTGGAATTCACCCATCATCTCATATGCAAATTGGGACCAACATAAAAATAAGGATCCCTATCAAAGCAAGGAAAATATCATCAAAGAAAATGAAGTACTAAAGCAAAAGGGACATGTCAAGTACAAATGGATACCAAAGAAAAATAAAGAAAATCATCCCTAAAAAACTCCATTAGTCAAAGAATACCAAAGCAAGGTATCATTGGCATGTGATGATAGTGGTGTCCACATTAGTACCACCAAGTGGTTCAACATAAGGCTAATATTTCCAGAAAATCTCAAAAATAAATAAATAAATGATAAAAATCCAAAAAAATATGAAAAAGGATTGAAAACACTAAAGATAAAAATTGTCCTCAAGTGAAAACCACTACAGGGGATCTTTGGGCAAGTACTATGATGAAAACCTGGAAAAAAGGTGTCATGAGTAGAATTGAACACCTATATGATGCTTCTTGGAAAAAATCATCTCATCCTTGTCATGATAAAACCAATGTTCCCTCCATCCATCCAATCCAAATTTATCCATATATTCCACTTTATCTTGATCCTGACAAAGATTCGAGGTATACTTCAACTCTACTGATGGAATTTTTTTGATAGGATCTTTAACATTTTATCTCATGGAGTCCCATGGCCCATATCTAGCGTGATAAAACTTTGTCAAACTCTTCGCATATACATTACCTATCTTGGTTATCCATTGCACTATGAAGAATTGCAAGACACTGGGGGCAGGTTATTGCACTCTTGTTTTCAAATAACTCTTGATCCTTGTCTTATATCTCACAACGTGACATTGATATCATGAACTAGGTATCGTTTTCCTCAAATCTCATTAAAAATCCCAAAAAAAATCATAAAATGATCATCAAAAAATCCAAAAACATTTGTAAAATCCTATATAGCTAAAATCCACAAACATTTAGAAAATTGTAAAGGAAAAATCCAAAACATCTAGAAAACATCAAAAACCCTAAAAAGGTAAAAGCATCAAAAAATCCAAAAAATAGAGTCCTCTTGTCAAACTACAGGTCTTTGAGCTTGAATGCAGGAAAGGCCATCATTAATGTGCCCCCGAGACACCCTAGGTTAGTCCTTTAGGAGTTTGTCATAATAAATTGGCGTCTCTCACCTATTCATATCTTCATCTTGTAAATAGGTCAAGTCAGTCAAACTACGTGGTCTCTACATGTATAACGTAGGCAAGGATTATCTTTGATCAACCCCTGAGGCCCCTAGGATACGTATTTAGGTTAGGTTCTTGGTCAAAATTCAGAAACTATTAGAAAACCCTAAACATTTGTAAAAGATTTGAAAATACCAAAAACATCCAAATATCTCAGAAAACACAAAAACATTTGAAAATTGAAAATCTAAAAACATTAGAAAACATCCAAAAGACCTAAAAAGCCTCAAATAAGCAACCCCATATAATCTGAAAATTCCAAGAACATTTGCAAAACTTTCAAAAAGACCAAAAACAACCTCAATACATTTTCAAAATAACAAAAACATTAAAATATCCCAAAAAATCCAAAACCCATCCATCTCATATCACTTTCACCCAAGATAAACTTTCACCCATAATAAATTGGTCGCCACCTTCAACTTTTGGCGAAACAAATAGAAAGTAGGAATAGCAAGTTGTAAAGTGTGAACCTAAGTGTCAAAATCTAAAGTCCAAATCATAGGTAAATGCATCAATGAAGTTTATATCAATGACTTATCTTAGCATCATCATCCTAGCATCAAACAACCCTCTGATCAACATGTCCTAGGATGTATCCTTCATGTGATGGACATCAGTATCATATATCACCTAAGCTAAACTTAAACTAGGCAAGAGATATAGATAACACTAACTATTTGTCTTTAATATTTTCTTATGATTTATGTTAATGGTCTATTCCTAGGACCTCTTGATGATGTCTATCAAAATGATTTAGAGAGAAAGGAATGGGGCATTGATCATTATCTTTCGTTTGTTGTGCCTATGGATACTCTTGTAAAATAATCTTGGTGCATACTTGCTTAGTTCTGTGTAGGAAGGTTGTTTGGAGTATGTTGTTGACTATTGTGTATGCTTTGGTCCAATATATTCTAAGCCTCTAACTTACATTCCAATGAGGATTTTGTATGTCAAGATGTGAACAAGAACTATCTTTTATGTTTGTAGAGTCAAAGTCCACTACTCTAGATACAACATCATCCTGGTTATCAATACCTTGATGAATCATGTTTATGTGTTATATCAAACAATAAGGAACAATGAAAAATCTTGATCCCAATATGTGAGCACCTCATCATCCTGCATTCATCTTGCATCTTTCATTGTCTCATCACCGTCTCTAATAAAGTCTTCATGGATCATGGACTTGTTGGAATTTTTGAATCAATCTCAAAATGAATGGTCAATCTATTCATCTTATTCTTCTATATTTACTAACAATTCTATCCAAGCATCAAATCTATGTGATCTACATCGACATATACATGAGGCTACCCATAGTTTATGGTTGTTTATACATCATGAAATCTGTCTACATCAACATCTGAGCTTTCTAGGAAATATTTTTTATCCTCTTTACTAGCAATCCCTCTTTCATTGGGGCATAGTGGGGCATCTATATCATCTTCAACTCAACAATCTTAAAATTTGTAGCTCATTGATTCAAAAGCAACCTGAAATCTCAAGCATCTCAAGCTTAAGTATGATTTTCACCTATCGTGAGCCCGATTGGAACATTTTATTCTCTGATTGATCTCTTGAGGGGGAAACGAGCCATATTTTGATCATATCGATCTCAAATTGTCTAACAAATTTAGTTCTTAGCCTTGCTAGAAAATCTTGATCAAATCTATCAAATCAATCATTATTGGGATATATCGTTCCCTATCTATCCTTGTGTTATTTAACACAATCCTTACATTATTGTGAATCCTCAACAATGGTATCAATCAATCAACTTTTAGCTTGGCTATCAACATCTCAAAGAGATCATCTATATCCATTTTTGCATCATCATCAACATCAAAATCAACACTGAAATCAACATCAGTCTTTGAACCAATGCAACGAGTACATTGCTTCAAAGAGGGGAAAAATGTAAACACCTAAAAATATCTTGATGGATCACATTGGCTAACTAACATCATTTCATCCTCAAACCCATCCTCTTTTTACTTAATTGATTAAATTATCCTAGATATTTAATTAATTATACAATTTTCATCTATTAACATAATTTATTAAATCGGGTTAATTCACCCACTTTCACACTAACATTTCATCTTATTAAATAAAATAAATCAAACTATTTAATTTAATTCGCTAATTCATCTTATTTAATTAAATACCATTAATTTATTTAATTAAATATCATTTCACCTTTCCCCCTTTCATTAAATCATTTAATTTAATGAAAATCACTTTATTCCTCCAAAATCCCCTAATTGTGTGATTAAACCTTGTTTAATTAACAATTAATCTAATTTTCCTCCAAAGGGGAATATTCCCATAGAATATTTCTTATCCCCCTTTTTTTACAATTAAAACTTTCTTTTAATTTACAAAGTATCTTTATCCTCATCCATGAGAATATCCCAAAAAAGAATATTCTATCTCCTCCAATCATTTAAAGAAAGGTATATTCTCAGTTGGCTTCAAATGCAAGTTATCTTTTAACCTCTTGAGCAAGTCACCTTGTGACCTATGTGTGTAGGTCAAAAGTGTGTTTGTTTGAAACAAATGTGAGCCCTTGATTAATTTTCATTTTGCATTCTCATTCGTTGATGAGAATCCATGATCCATGCCTCTTCTTCCTTCCATCCTTGAATGTTGATTAATATTTTTGATCTCAACCCCCCATTTCTCATTTGCTCTCCTATAAATAGAACACTATTTGGAGACAAATGGATCCATCTTTCAATTGTAAACTTATTTTGTTGAATCACATATGCACTCACATTCATATTTACTCACTTTTAGTTTATCTTAGTTAATCTTAATTGCATCATATCTTAGAGCATCCATTAATGGCTTCCATGCATCCATATTAGTTTGTATATGAATTAGGGTTTCCATCTCTTAGCATAGCTTTAGCTTAGATTAGCTTAGCAACAACATAATTAGTTTATTTTTAGCATAAAATCATGGTAACTTAGCTTGCATCATGTTCATTTTTAGCATAAACTAGGTTTTCATACATCAATCACAATGGTTTCATCAATTCTCTTCCATAGAATCAACTAAAACAAGCTCACTGATCATGGGATATGGAAAGGCTCGTCATTTAAGGTCAACACGACACTAATTCCAAAACGAGACAAGTTTCAAATGGGTTAGAGTAGGAATTTAACTATTTTCTTAGTTTGTAGCTTTTAATTTCAGTAAAATGCTTAGTTAAACCTTTAAATTTGAATGATCTTGCTTGGTAGATTGAGGTTCAGTGGATAGATAGTGCTTTGATTCATCATGGATCAAGCGTAATTGACCCACCATGACAATCCTCATCTCACACTTCTTGCAAAGGATAACTGAACAAAATCCACTTTGATACCACTTGTTAGGGTTTGAAGATAGATTTCAATCAGTTAAATGTAGATTTGATCAATAAAATAGAGAAATAAAATACCCAAAAATTTTGAACAACAAAAGAAGAACACAAAGATTTAATGTGGTTCACCCAAATCTAGGCTACATCCACCAACATAGGGTATAATATATATTAAAATTTCAATAAATAACATTTACAATGCATGCAACAACATTTGCAACCTATAGCAACGTTTTCCATCATGTTTTTCACTTGTTGGTTTTACACATTCATGGCTACGGGTACCCATAGCTTCTCCTAGATTTTTCTAGCCACTATTCTACGATTTTCTGCTAATGTTTTCCATGACCTATTTCTTTCAAAACTCATCACTGAGTTTTCTAATATGCTCCCAGACATGTCCCATTAATTACCAATGAAGTGTGCCCATTGGTTGTGCCTCATGCACCCAATAAAATATTTTCTTTGGGTGGCTACATTTAATAATTCTAGCTAGCATTTAATATTTGTTTGTAACCACCTTTTACATACAAGTGCAACAAATTATTTAATAAAAAATAATATGAAGATTTAATCCGAGTTTGATTGGTCTCCATAACACAACACCTATGACTACTAGAAGCAGTGAGCATAAGGTTTCTACATTTCAGTGTACTTGAAGTTGTCGGAGGCAGTGAGTTGAAGGTTGTATATGTCGCAAAGTTTTTGTGGTGGATCTTCCTATTGCTCTGAGGTAGTGAACGTCCTTGTAATAGTCTTCTTCTATTCTTCTTTCTTCTAGACAATGAGTCCTTTGGGCACTGAACCTTTCTTCTCATTTGGGCAGTGAGCCTATTATATTCAGTGTTGTTATTCATATATATGTGAGTCAATCCTCACCATGGTTTTTCCCTAATTATGGTTTTCCATGTAAATATGGTGTTCTCATGTGTATGGTATTGTTGTGTTGATGTTTCATATGTTTACTTTTTTCTGATGCATGATAAGGATTTGAAATTTAAGAAGGGTTTAAGGATTAATGAGGGTTTGATGATTTTAGTGTACAACTGATTCACTCCCCCCTCTCAATTGTCCTATGTGTATAAACAAATTAAAAATGTTCAAAAACATCATAATGAATAAAATTAATGGTAATAATGAAAGGAGGAATAAGTTGAATCTAACTAAAAATCTTCATATTTGTATAAAATTGGTCATATAGGTAGTAAATTTTAAAATAAGAATGGGTATATAGAAAGGAAAATAGGAAAGTATTCAAATGAAAATTATCTTAAGGGTAATATTTTTTGCACTATTATTGTTTAAAATTTTTCTAGTAAAATTTAATGGATTGTAGATTAATTTCCCACACAATTCATGTCTTTTAATGAAGAAAATTTTAAATCTATACAAAAAAATAAATATGGGAAAATATTTTTTGGGTGATAATAATGTTCTACAAGGTAAATGAACATATTGTATTAAGTTTGAAAATGGAAATTTTTAAAATGTGAAGATTTTTCTAAATTATAGATACATTTAGTATTTCTCTTTCAAATAGAAATTTAAGGATATAAATTGAGTTCTATGTTGATAAATGTTTAATTTTGGACATGAATCAAAATTATAAACTTTTTGTAACAACTAAAGCTAACACTGGTTTATATAAATTTTATATTTATTTTAAAATTTAAACATTCTTGTGCAATTTAAAAATAAAGAATACACTTCTCTAAGACCACACGTTATTTTTTTTATATTAGAAATAGTGTGGGCTCCAAAAAAAACATACAGTTTAGAAATGAAGTACTACTACAAGGACCCCTTTTTATCCCTTACATTGCATATCCCTCATAGAATAATAGACTGTCACCCCCATGTTTTACCTTTACATTGTATATATCAATATCCCATTACATTTCATTAAAATGATCAAAAGTTACATCAGTATTAACTATAGGCTACCACACCATTGTTTCACATGCCCTTGCTAACCAAAGTATATATAGAAAATAAAAATACATTTCAACAAAAAAGTGTATCAAGTATTAGAATACCCCCTATCATTTTGTACCATACTCTTCATGCCCAATAGAGTTTTAGCTGCAACTATTTCTTCCTTGGAAAAATATTCAACCCTAAGTAGACCTAGAACTCCTATGTTAGGAACCTCTTTACCTATCTTCTCATTGAATTATTTCTGAAGCACTTCCAAAGCTTTCAAGAAGAGATTTGTACTAGGATTCCCCACCTGCCAAGTGTGACCACATCGGACCTCATGCAAGTTGTTCCTTAAGGTTCCATATTCCAAGAGTTTGAGAAACTTGAGCTTGGAGACTTTAACTGTAAGAGAAACCTACAATGCAATATTGTATAGAGTGAGTCTTCTAACATACTCAATAAGTTCCCTCCTGGTTCCATTAAATTTCTCATATTTCCTTGCTTTCCATATTGCCTAGATAATTTTAGTTGAAAAACACAACCAAAACAAAGAGAGTTATTTTCCAATTTTATTGTACTTCATTAAAAAAAATCATCAATTATGAGTTTATTACTAGCATCCCAAATATATTGTTTTTCACAAGGATATTTCCACACCTCTTTTGCATAGAAACAATAAAAAATGGTGATTTATTATTTCATGCACCATACATAGGGTACAAATTTCAATGTCCTCAGTGTTAAATTTGAATGGAAGCTCCTGAAAAATTAGAAGTCATCTAAAGCAGGCCTTCTTGAACTCAATTATGCTTGCCCAATTGTTTCTAAATACATTGGACCAGTCATTTCTACTTAGCTTGATTCCCCAAGCCTTGTTTAAATGATCAATTGCCTCCTTCTGATTGGAAAGAGTGTTATAAATTATTTTAGCATTTATATTTTTGAGCTTGTTTCCATCCTTCAATTGAAACTCAAGGAAATGATTTGTATTGTATTTACATTCCACTAGAAAGTTCATTTCTTTACATGATTCTTTTAAAATTAAACATGTTCTTTAGTTAGTAGAGGGAAAATTGTATTCTTTGCAAAGCTCATCTCACCATTTTAGGTATCCATATCTTATTATGTCCTTAAAGACCTTTATGCCTTTTTGAGACCAAATATTAGCCGAGTAGCCTTGAACTAGTGTTATGGGTTTACCATTTTGTTTGAGGTTCCACCAAATGGACCTAGGTGTTGACAATATACTGTTTTGGATGTAGTGATATTTTGTGATATTATTCTTCACATGTTCCCATGCTTTCCAAGCACTCTTAAATACTACATACCCTTAAGGGGATATAGAGTTGCAACTATTGAGGATGTCAAAAAGGGGGAGTCCTTTCTAGGTCTTTGCATGCTTGGGTTTTGCATTTTTGATGTTATTCCTAACCAAGATCTTACATGGTCCATCTTCTTCTAGTGCTTTGAAGATCCACTTAGAGGCCAAGGCCATACCTTGGAGTTTGAGATCCTTTAACCCAAGCCCTTCATCTGCTTTATTCAGAAAATAACTCCATTTGACAACATGCATCTTCCTTTTTCCTCTCCCATTAGACCAAAGGAATCCTCTTATCTTTTTTTGAATCTCATCTATTTGGTAATTGCTAACAACCACATGGATACAAAATGTAGATTGTAGGAAGAAAAAATATTTTGGTATACTTGTATCTATCTAGCAAGAGATAAGAACCTCATGTTCTAGTGTTTAATCTTTATTTCTATCTTTCCCTTTATCCATGACCACATTTCTTTTAGATTTGGACATAAAAAGAATGGGATGCCCAAGTACTTGACCTATTGTTGGGGGCCACCCCATTAGATATCCAACTTGCTTAACCACTATCTAGATTCCTCCTTCCTCCCTAGCATGATGGATTTTGTAAGAGATACCTTAATTCCCGAGGCTACATAAAAGAACTTCATATTTTCCATCAATTTTTTTATATTAGCCTCATTTAGGAGGGAAAATAGTGAGGTGTCATCAGTAAACTAGATATTGAGGAGTTCATTATTGTTAGGAAAATTTATACCTTTCACCCTTAGAGTGCTATCATTAGCTCTTAAGAGGTAATGTAGAGCATTTGAGGCTATAACAAAAATTGTAGGAGCCAAATACCATCCTTGTATAATTGACCATTCTATATTAAAATCCTCAATAAGTGAACCATTAACATCCACTTGTGTCATTGCATCCTTAAAGAGTGTGTTGACCATACTGCAAAAGGTTGTTGGAAATCCAAAGGCCTTAAGAATTAACTTGATGAAATCCCATTCAACCCTATCATAGGCCTTTTCAAAATCCAAGAGAAGCATTGCTACTTACTTCTCAAAGTATTTTTTCCACTTCATTGCTTCCCAACTAGTGTTTAAATTCTCCAGAATGTAACTCACCTTGATAAATCCTATTTGGGTGTTGTTAATGAATGTTGGTAAGATGTTTACCAATATTTTTTCCAACACCTTTGCCAAAATTTTATATGACGCTTTAAGCAATTTTATTAGTCTCTAGTTTTTCACTAGTGTTTTATCTCCCACTTTGGGAAGAAGTTTTATAATGCCTTTATTAGTACTTCTACCCAATGACCCATTTTATAAGTGTTGAATATCCAAGATAATAAGAGGGGGGTGAATTAGTATCTTATTAAATTTTTTGAATAGATACCATCCAATTATTCCAATGCATAAAAAAACAAAGATAAGTAAAAGCATTAATAGAACATGAAATCACAAAACACATGAACACCATGATTTTTATGTGGAAAACCCAAAATGGGAAAAACCACGATGAATGTTAGCTCACAATATAGTGTAACAAGTTATAAGATATTACAAAAATGGGGTGGCTCACTATTGGGAATCACTATCCAAATACAAAGGCTCGATGTCTACAGAGTTACAATGACAAAATAGCTTACAACCAGAAAATGAACTGATAATGTACACCTAACAAGTGTTGATTCAGTTCCAATTGCGCTTAGTAAACTGACTTGACACACTTCATCATAATTGATCTTCTTCACATTCACATTCACAACTCTATCATCTTATATCATTCTTCAAAAACTATCCAATATATATACCTGATCTATCTACAAGCATCAATTAGGTCATCCTAATTAGATGCACTTCTTGTTCATCAAAAATACCAACTGTCGGCTTCATACTTTCATAAAATCTTTCTAAAAACATAATTCAATCACTCATCATGCTACATCATGTCACCATGGACCTAATATAGGTCACACATATATCAACAAAACAAAATTAATTCACAATTACATTATTTATCCATTAGGTCGGTCAAGGATAGACCTAATAGCAAAATTGCAATCAAAAAAATAATGTCGATACACCATACGAGCATCTGAATACATGAGATCTTGAGTGTATGTGCTTAAAAAATCCATAAACCATTTACCAAAATTTCTCACAACAATAATCAACAACAAAAAATTGCGGACCAAAATATTAGAGGATGTAAGCATCATACCGGTTCAAATACCGAACTAGAATACTAGAAAAAATTTAGACTTTATCTTGTAGTTGCAACTCATATATCATGGTGACATCAATGACAATACAAAACAACAAAATTAGATGTTCTTCTTCATTTTTCCAACAATCTAACCCTTTTTCATTGATGGCAACATGCACCAAAATTTCAAAACAAAACTTGCAAAAACTTTCAAACTTTTATTTACAACACTCTCCCCTTATTACTGCTATTTTGCTTCCACCATCACTTTTTTTCTCTCCCCCTTTGACATCAAGGACAAAGGGCATCCCAAAAAATTGAAATATGAAAACAAAGAAAACAAAGAGACATGCATTAACTAGAGGATGGTGAGCCTTGAAGCTCCTTAAGAATACCTTTCCATACTAATTTACCATTCTCCCAACTTTCCTATAGCAATCAACAACATGTTCAGGGATTCCAACTCTACCAGAATTTCTTCTACACCATTCGAAGTATCAGGAGTCAGATTTATCTTCTCAAGTTTTTTTGTGCCTACCAAGGCCTTGCCAACTAGAGTGTATTCCACTCTTATAATGTCATTTAACTGATCATTTTTTTTAATAATATCTTCCTTCTACTTCTATAAAACAAAGAATTTAACTTTATGCGCAGAGATGGTGTTCTAGGTTGATTTGTCTTTGTCTTTGGATATACTGTAGGTACTAGAGACAACAATCAACTAGGACTTAATGGAGTCCATAACAACCTTAATGTTCTAAGTGGCATCTGGCCACTTCAAGCAATAAGAAAGAACATCATTTGCTTCTGACTCACAAATCTACACAACTTCTAGGTTCTTGTCAATATTTGTGTGTGCTAGAGAACACTTGTCATACAATGCCAACAACCTTTTCTTTGTTATCTTCTTATCAACCTCTTGTTTTGTCTATTCACCAAGCCTAGAGGTATACTCCTTGAAAGAATCCAATAAAAATCTCAAATTTTATATAGGAGGGAGAGATTCATCTATAAATGTACTAGGTATGACCTCTTGCAATTCCTTAAGAACATCTTCTATGTGTTTTGTTCCTTTCTAATGAGTTTCAAGAATCTCCTTCCTTCTAGATGCCTAAAATGCATCTCTTAATACCACTTTATGGACCAGAGACATCTTCTCCACACTACATACCCTTCAACCATAGGAAGTTGTAGAAACTCCTAAGGAATTATTGGCTAGAATTCAATTTGCTTGGATAGCAAGCCTTTCAATACATCATTACCAGAGGATGATTCTCTAGGACACTTAAGATATTTTACAATCTACTTTTGACTTTCTTCATTTTTCCTGGCAGATTCCTCGTTTTTCACTTCTTCCTCTCCCTTTCCTTTTCTTCTTCCTTCTTCTCTCCTTCCACTTTCTCTTCTTCTTCTTCTTCTTCTTCTTCTTTTTCTTCCTTTTCATTTTCATCTTTATCTTTATCCCTGTTGTCTTCTTCATCATTTCCATCATTTCCATTTTTATTTTTTTCTTCTTCTAGATTACCTTTTTGTCCTTCTTCACTACCTTTTCCTTCTTCAATATTATATTTTTCATCATTTCCTTTTTCACTTTCAATGTGCTTCAGAGGAGCGTCATCATATTTTTTAGGCTCAACTTCACCTTCATCCCTCTTCTCCATTTGTGGAGGATCATTTTCACCATCGGTATCATTTTCAACATTAATGTCCTCATAAGTACCCGCATCACCTGTACCAGGAGGAATACCTTCCTCAACATTTTCAGCAAAAACATCTTCATCAGTCTTAAGCATCCCATATTTTTTTGTTGTATCCCAAATCACTTTTGTAGTTTCCTTCCTTATCTTCTTTATCTGCCTTTTATCCTTTTTCATCAAAATTTTCACTCTTTTCTTCATCTGAAACATATCTTCACATATCTTTTTGAGAGTTTCTAGATTATCTAGGGTCAAAGAAGACCCAATCTTATCAAATTCATTATTCCTTATTTTCTCTTCAAGTTCAACATCATCTGATCTTCTTTTCATCAGAGCTTCCCATATATTCTTAGGTACATCTTTCTTCACATCATCCCATTTAACTTCCAAGATGATAACATATTGAATGACAACTTAAAGTAATGTTTTCTTATCCTCCTTTTCAAAATTATCATAATATTTTGTTGTAGGCTTCAACATGTTCTCAAAATGTAACAAAGAGTTGAAATTTGCCTCTAATTTGAAGTGGGGACTAGAGCTTACCAGAATGTCCTATTTTTCTTGGTTCAAGAAGGCTTCTCAAACACCTTAGTCTTCTTTGACTCTAGTTTGGTGTGCACATGAACACCAAATTTCTATTCTCCCTCTTCATTAGAAGACGACACAACATGCACTCTCTTAGAACCAATAGCTTCCTTAGAAGCACCTTCACCAAAGGATAAACTTCCTCTTCTTCTTCATCTTGATCATCAGTAACACTAAGATTCTTCTCCCTTGTATCTTTCTTTTTCTTTCCTCTTTTTCTAGGGACCACTAGAGGAGTTTCTTTCCTTTTCCTAGATCTAGTAGTAGGTCAGGAGGAAATCAAGCCTTTACCTTTATTAGTAGCACTAGGTTCAACTTTTACTACAAGGGCTATAGAGGGTTTAGAAGGAGTAGTCCTGTCGGATCTCCTCAAACCTAATGATTCTCCCTCCAACTCTTCTCTCTTATCCCATCCAAGCACAATTTGATCATTAGTGAATCTAGCTTCTCTAAGATTTTTGTCCATATTTTTTCTTATTATTGGCTTTTTGTGCTCCAAGTGGACCTCCATAGAATTTTTAGCATAAGTGCCAATTCTAGGTTCATTGGGATCCTTCACATTTTTCAACAACATTTGTATGTATAACCCTCAGCTTCATCTTCTTAAATTTCGCATCCCAATGGATGAATGCAAATGGTCTGGGGTTCAACTGCTTCAATCATGCATTCATTAGAGGAAACATGAAATATGATGTCATTGTTGTATTTCTTAACAATTTTCCTCAAAATCCTCTCTCATTCATGTTGCTCGTAAATACAACAAAGAATGTTGTTAGAGCATTTTCTTGAGTCTTCAAATCACCCAGACTATGTATATAATCAAAGATTTTATGTGCAACTAATCTGGATGAGTCCCAAAGCACTACATCATTCTTTCTAGGAAGCCTCTTCATGAAATAGAATAACAAACATACAATCACTAAGCTGAATTTAAATGCAAGGTATGTGCAGGATCATCATGGAAAAAATAGGCCCTTAAGTGGCAAAAAATTCAAAAAAATCAGAGTTAGGCAACTTGACGTACAAATTTAAATAAGTTATCTATATTATTTCAAAAATATATAAGAATAAAATTTGTATCAAATTGAATATAGTTTCTAAACTACTAGGTTTATTTTAGAAAAATAAAATCTATTTGGTGAAAATTTGAAATTTCAAAGTAGTACAGGTGTTTGTCTAACCACCCTAACCACAATAAAATGATAATATTTTTTTATAAGATTTTATCGATATAATTAGATTAATCATGTCCCAATGTGATGCATATTTTTTTGTTTTTCCAAGTAAATAATTAATTATGAATTTTTATTGCAACTTTTAAAAAATATAAAAAAATATGTCTAACCGCCTTAACTTAGTCAAAACTTCATGAAATTCAATTTTTTTTTTTTTAATCCTATAGTATGCAAAGCATAGAATGTGACACATTTTTCAGATTCAAAAAATGTGATACCGTTTGAAAGTTATAGATGTTTTTCAATCATCCTATCAATCAGAACTTTAGTCGTAATTCAAATAGAAAATGAATAATAATTATTTATTAAATTCAAAGTAAAGCATAATTTATATTGGTGGAAAGTTGATAATATCTTTTAAAAACCCTTTTCATTTCCTCAATTTTGGGTAAAAAAATGTCATCAGCCACATACCCATCATATTGCCACTTTTTGGCCCATAATGATTTTGCACGTACCCTGCATATTTTATTTTGTTGATTTTAAATTCTAAAGCAACTATTGTTGGAGAATTTTTCACAAGTCAGAGTCTACACCATTGATTACCATATTAAAACTAGTATAAATAGGTGTGGTAGAGACAAAGTTCTCTTTGTTGGTGAAGTAAATTTTGTGACCAATCATTATAGTGGTGTACTTCATAGCTAGATTAGTGATGGACTTTGTTGCAAGAGCTCTCTTATCATATGTGGCACCAGTGAGTTCCATCACCACTTCATTCTTCACATATTTCAATAAAGGTATTGGTCCTTTATCCTAGAGGCCGGTAACAACCTTAATTGCCTCCTTAGTTATCAGATGAGGTTGATTAGTCCACAATAATTTATCATGTATTCTACTAAGAATAGGTTTCACATATCTATCATCAACCACGAAACTAAAATTGGGAAAGTAGTACCATCTATCCAATTTCTTCGTAACAAGGTTCGAGTATTCAAGTTTCACCAAGAAATTATCTCCAGTGAGCTCACTCTGCCAAATATCAATCAATTTGTTGTGATTGAACTCCTCATTCTTTACTTGCATGTGCATTCTTGTGTCCTCGGTCGGCATAATCCCATGAGGGATTGATGCGAAGGAACCCATAGGGTCATCTTCAAAAACCTTCGAGGAATATTTTCTATATGATGGTTTAGGTCTTTCTGACACTTTAACAACTACAGGGGTTTCCATTCTTCACAATTTTGAATTCAAACAATTCAAGAAGATGATTCCACACAAACCCACAATTGCATAGAAAAGTAAAATACCTTTTTCTTCATGATGAACCAGAACAAGGGTTTGCACGGGTCGAATTCCAAATCACCTCAAGAACACTCCAAAAATATCTTCAATTTTTTCAAATGCATGAGTGATTAAAAAATCCTTAAACATTTACTTTATAAAGTAACGATCTGCCCTAATTCGCATTAAATGCGGCAGATTTCAAAATTATGATAAAAACTCTTCTCTGCTTAACCGTAGTTTTCTCTGCAAATGATCATGTCTTTATATATTCTTCTAGTTCCACTTGCATAACCTATAACTAGTCATTTATCTGATTGGTTTGACTTCCACTAACTTTTGTTTTGCACTGATTAGCTTTATGTCCATACTTGTTGCAAGTATAACAGTAGCCATTAAAGGATTGATTTTCTCTTCCTCCACTAAGCTGATTCATCATTTAAATTATGCATTCACTAGCCCTATGTCCAAATATTTTGCATGAAAAATACTAACCAGAGAAGGAACCAAGAAGCTTATTCATCACAATCCCACATTATCTTGCCCTATGACCAGATTTGTTACATGAAAAACAAATACCATGGAAGGATGGATACCTTTGTGCATTAGACTATCTCACAGGTGGTCTCCTAGAAAAATTCCTTGAATTTCCTTTCTACTTTCCTTTATTCTGAGTCTTTTGGTTATCCTTAGAGTTTTCATCTCCTTCCATTCCCATGCCACCTTTGTCTTTACTCTGTTCCTGTCCTGAAATTAATTCATCAAGTTTTTCTTGGCTAGATTTTGAAATTATTTTCATAGAGTTTCACTTTCTCCAGATCTACTTTCAGATTCACCACTTCTTGTTCAAGCTTAGTGCACTCACCATACTTGATTTCTACCAATTTGTTCATACATTCTTCAATTCTTTTCTTCTCTTCTACTTGCACCTTCAAACTGGTAATTTCTTCATTAGCCTGCTTCAATTGATCAATTACTTCCCTATGCCTTTCTTTGAAATTCTTCAATTTCTCTTTTAATTTTTGGACACATTCATTTGCATCTTCAAGATTTTCTTTTAGATCTCTATTTTCACTTTCAACTTTGTCAAGATCCTCAAGTGCAGCTTGGAGCTCTTCTTTATCATTCACTTCTTACATCTTCGGGATCTCCCTCAAGTTGTTAGGCTTTTCTGAAGGAACCAAGCTCTGATACCAATTGTTGAATATCCAAGATACTAAGAGGGGGTTGAATCAATATCTTCTTGAATTTTCTGAACAAATACCATCCAATTATTCTGATGTATACAATAGCAAAGATAAGTAAAAACATTAATAGAACATGAAATCACAAAACACATGAACACCGATATTTTTACATGGAAAACCCAAAATGGGAAAAACTGCAGTGAGGTTTAGCTCACAATATAGTATAACTGGTTATAAGATATTACAAAAATGTGATGGCTCATTGTTAGGACTCACTGTCCAAATACAAAGCCTCACTACCTACATAGTTACAATGTTAAAATGGCTTACAGCCAGAAAATGAATTGATAATGTACACCTAACTAGTATTGATTTAGTTCCAATTGGGCTCAGTAAACTGACTTGACACACTTCATCATAATCGCTCTTCTTCACATTCACATTCACAACTCTATCATCTTATATCAGTCTTCAAAAAATTTCCAATATATATAATTGATCTATCCACAAGCATCAATTACATTGCCCTAATTAGATGCAATTCTTTTTCATCAAAAATAGCAACTGTCGACTTCAGACTTTCATAAAATCTTTCCAAAAACACAATTCAATTTCTCATCACACTACATCATGTCATCATGGACCTAAGATAGGTCACACATGTATTTGCAAAACAAAATTAATTCATGATTACTTTATTCATCCATTAGGTCATCCAAGGATAGACCTAATAGCAAAAATTGCAATCAACGGAATAATTTTGATACACTATACGAGCATCTGAATACGTGAGATCTTGAGTGTACATGCTTAAAACATCCATAAACCATTTCCCAAAATTTCTCACAACAATAATAAACAACAAAAAATTGCAAACCAAAATATTGGAGGATGTAAGCATCATTCCAATTTAGATACTAGACCAGAATATCGGAACAAATTTAGACTTGATCTTCTAGTTGCAACTCATATATCATGGTGACATCAATGACAATACAAAACAACAAAATGAGATGTTCTTCTTCATTTTTCCAACAATAAGGCTTCATTATATACTAGGTATAGGCCTTCCATTATCAAATCTATAGAGGTTTTGTAGAATTCTAGAGGGAGGCCATTAGCCCTTGGATTTTTGTCATTTTGCAAGGATATTATGGCTTTCTTTAATTCCTCCTTATATATTTCCTTTCCAAGTTCCTTGGCCTCCTCCCATTGTATCTTCTTTGGGATGAGTCTTTTGATGAGAAACCTTGCATTAGAGAATCCATCTATGTTTCCCTTATAAGTGAAAAGGCTACTATAGTAAATAAAAAAATAACCCTTGATATCCTCTAGCTTGGAGGAGAGAACCCCATATATTTGGATTTTGTCAATCTGCTCCCTAATTTTTTTTTGTCTTTTAGGAGCTTGAAAAAGAGTTTGGTTCCTTTGTCCCCATTACTTAGCTAGTTGAGTTTGGACCTTTTCCTTAGCCCTTGGATCTTAATAGGTTGCAATCTTCATAGGGATTTTTTGATGACCATGAAGCTATTTCCCAATACCTCATTACCATGGTCTTCCTGCAAGTAATCTTTAGCCTAGACTAAGCTTTCTTGAAGGAGACCCTCTTATTTTCTCCTGTCCATGGCCCATTTCTTTTTGATTGTTTTAAATAGAGTCCTCCAACCCTTGGTGTTAAGAACACACCTCTCATTCACTCAATCCTTTATACATCCAATTGTTGATACTCCTAAGAGTCCTCATAGTTGCCATAAAATCTTCATCTTTAAGCAATTTTGTGTTGAGGAAAAATCCTCCTCCTTTTTTCCTCCCTTCCCCTCTTGCACCCTTGAGGACATCCTTTCTTTGATAGGATGGTGGTCCTTGTGAATGTAGAACATATCAAGTCTACAATATATTCTCCTATTCCCCTTTTGGGCATAGAACTAGGTAAACTAGATGCTAGGAAAGTCCCTTTTTGGCCCTTAATAGGGTCAACCAGGTTTAGTTTGGTTTTCATTCTCAACCAAAAGAACTTTTTGTTTCCTTTCCACTCCATATCTATGCCTTCACATTTGTCCTTGAGTTTTTATATCATGTCAAAATCACCCCCTAACATCTAGGGAATGCTTTCTAGATCACTTAGCCACTTCCAAAGCTTGATTCTCTCTCTGTAGTCATTAGGTGCATAGATGGACCACATACCAAATTTGGTATCATCCTTTTTTAAGGTAATCCATACAACCTTGTTGTAGGGAGAGACTCTAGTACTAGAGACATATTGGATTTGTTTCATGGAGATGAGGATAGCTTCCCCTCCTCAACCTTTTTCATGCTAGGTGAAAAAATGGACTATCGCCCTCCATACAAAATTAAGATTGGTTTTAAGGAAAAACCCCATAGCTTTGAATTCTTGGAATAATACTATATCTTTACTCTTGAACTGGTTTAGGAACCTTCTTACAACCTTCATTCTATCTTTGGATTCCAGTCCCTTTACATTCTAAGAGATGAAGTTGAGGGTCATTTGGGGTCTAGGTTAATAGAGGGGTCCTTTTCAATTCTAAAATTATCAAAACACTTAGGAACCCTATACTAAGTTTCCATCCTTTTGGCAGTGGGGCTTAGGATGACCACACTATTCCTTTTCCTTTTTTGTTTTTTCTAATATTTTAAGGCTCCCTCTCCCTATTAGATTAATGTCTCTTTCCCTTGTTTTTTTGACCTCCTTGTTCTTTGGAGTTGTCTAATTTTAGGGTCTACCTCCCCTGTTCTAGCCTCCTTAACAACTTATTCCCCTATACCCCTTGAAGCATTAGGGTCTCTCAAAGCATTATTAGCACATAACTTCTTGCTATTAATTCCTAGAATGGGGCTTGTGGAGCTTCCAAAGCTCCCTTGTCCCACCTCTTGGTTTGTTGACGCAACTATAAAATTCACCTCCTTTTTACAAGCCTTCAATACACCCATATCCACTAGAATATCATTGGTGCAATGGTTGTTGTATGTTTAAGCATCGTTAACCTTGATATCACATTTCCTTCTTCCAAAATGGTCTAGCATCAACCTGTTAGCGGTATCTTGTTGGATAGGGATGGATTGCAACCTTGTTTCAAAAACATTCACTATTTGTCTAATATTGGCTAGAGAGTTTGGATTGTTACTTCAGGAGCAGATTTATTTTAGTTCTTCCTTGTTTAAATGACCCATACTATCACCATCTGGTTTTCCTTTCACACTAAGTCTGATTGAATGAGAACCTTCTTCCTTAACTTCTTTGCTACTATTATTGTTACTTGCTTTACCATTTTTTATCATACTTAGTCTTATTCTATGTATAACCAATTGTTGTGCATTCATTTTTCCCCCTTCAATATTGGAGGTTTGGTGTATATCTATAGCCACATTAGAGTGATCAAACATGTTACATTTATTTTTATCCCTAAACAAGGGGTCCAAAGAGTGGTTTTTTAGTTCTTTCCTCAAATTATCAAGCTGGTTTTTAATGTTATTTACAAAATTGTTCGAGGGATCTATTGTTTCCCCCCAGGTTGGGGTGGAGACCCTGACCAATGAACAAGATCTTGGAGTTCTTGTACAATTTCCTCACACTCAATTTCCATATTTACACATTCATTCTTAGTTCCATAGTTATGTTTTCGTTTAGGGTTTTTGGGACCATGTTTTTAGTTAAGGTCACCAATCTTACCCTACTCTCCAATTTCTCCATTTTGTGGCTCCATTTAGGATTTTATAGTTCTCAACTCCATTTTGGGTTTACAAATTCATAGTGGTTTCTAGGGCTTTCATGTTTATTATGTAGGAGCATCCATGACAAAGTGATGATCCTACTTAATTTAGTTTTGTCTAATTTTTGGAGTGGCAATTTTGGTGAGTTTTCAAATCATATTTTTGCTTTCAAAGTCCTTTTCCTTGAGCATTTGAATGTGATGGAATTTGAAGGATTTGAATTTTCATTTTTGATGTGTGTAAGATGCTACCCGGATAAGTGAAAATGGACAAAATTGATGTTTTAATTGTAAAAATCTTGAAAAAGAAAAGGTGGGCATTGAGTTTGACTTGGGAATCAGTTTTCTTGCAAGTTTTGAAAATCCCTAAAAAATAGGGTAGTGGAAGTGGGTGCCCAAGGTGATAAGATTGATTCGTTTTATGTGAAGGGTATGTGCAGGATCATGATGGGCCAAAAAGTGGCAATATGATGGGTATGTGGCTGATGACCTTTATTTTACCTAAAATTGATGAAACAAAAAGGGTTTTTAAAGGAGATTCTCAGCTTTCCACCAATATAAATTATGCTTTACTTTGAATTTAATAAATAATTATTATTCATTTTCTATTTGAATTACGAATAAAGTCTTTATTGATAGGCTAATTGAAAAAGATATATAGATTACAAACAGTATCACATTTTTTGAATTAGAAACATGCCTCACATTCTATGATTCACATACTATAGGATTGAAAAAAGAAAAATTGAATTTCATGAATTTTTGACCAAGTTAAGGTGGTCAGACATACGATTTTTTATATTTTTTAAAAGTTGTAATAACAAATTCATAATTAATTATTTACTTGGAAAAAAATTACAAAAAAATATGCATCACATCAGGATATGAGTCCTCTACTTATATCTAAAATATTATAAAAAATATTATCATTTTATTGTGGTTAGGGTGGTCAGACAAACACTTCTTATTTTTTCCCTGAAATTTAAGTACTATTGCATTGAAATTTCAAGTTTTCACCAAATAGAGTTTAAAAAAAGGAAACCTAGTAGTTTAGAAACTAAATTCAATTTTCTACATATTCTATTCTTACATATTTTTAAAATAATATAGATAACTTATTCAAATTCTTACATCAAGTTGCCTTACTCTTTTTTTTTTTTAATTTTTTGCCACATAAGGGCCTATCTTTTCCATGATGATCCTGCACATACCCTAAAAAATGAAAAAGAAAGCATAAAGCAACCCACTATCTTGGTGGGTTATGAAAGCATGATTTTTTGAATCTATTTTAGCATTTAAAATTTATGTTTAATGTTGTATTTAAGGAGGTGGCATGCCAAATTGAGGCCCTCATTAAATGCAAAGAAAATGACATGAAATGAAGTGTCATTTCATTTCATTGTTTTATCAAAGCATACAAAAGTAAGATTTTTCATTTTGGGGAGTTAGTTTTTCCCGTTCAAGTTGAGGAGAAGCTCAAGGGGGTGTTGGAATCATCCATGAGAGGATTTGAAGAAGTTTTATTTTTAGGTTGAAGATAAAAGATAGCAGCTACGACATTACTCATTGATGGGGAGTTGATAAATTAAATAGTTATTGCATTGTTTGCACACTGCTTTGTAGGAAGGGTTTTGATGAATGAGAGGGCAGATTTATTTTCTGTTATAGTTCTTTAATTTTTTGTCATTTTGATTTCATACGGGCATGTTACAGTCCTTGAGTCCCTTGAGGACTTTGTAATGGAGATTGGTGATTTGGTTGCACAAATCTACCTGATTTTTAATACAAATTGCAGAAATGTTTGTGTGAGTCTTTCATGAGTATTTTGGTCTTCTAAGAAGGGTTTTGTATTGTGAGGGATTTTTTAAGCTATCATACATTAGTGGTATTAGAGCAAAAGGATATTGAGTGTGTAACATACTACCAAAGAGAGGCAGTTACACTAGGACTATGTTGTGGGTATTGAAAAAAAATGAATGGGAGAGGAGCCCATCATGGTAGAGGTAGAGGAAGAGGAATAGGAGATAATTTTGTCAGAAATGATGATTTTAGAGTTTTGAGAAGGAAGGTTGAAACTTTGCAAAATGAGATAAGGAGATGATTTGCAAGAATGAGAGACCCAAGAAGTGATGATGAAGAAGATGAGAACACAGAGAATGCTATTTTAAATATTGAGCAAAGAGAGGAAGTTGTAGTAGTTGCAATGGATCCATTGTTAATATTTTTAAGAAAAATGGGAAAAAAACCAAGTATTGATGTTCCTACCTTTAATGGGAGTTTGAGTGTAGAAGAACTGATAGAATGGATAAATGATATGGAAGATTATTTTGAATTTGAGGAAATTGGAGACCTAGATCGAGTAAGGTTTTCCAAGACAAAATTAAAGGGACATGCTTCAATCTGGTGGAGAGAAATTTAGTTGGAAAGAGGAAGAAAAGGAAAAGAGAATATTACAAAATGGGATAAAATGGTAGAGAAGATTAAGGGGCAATTCATTCCAGCAGACTATGAGTTGGAATTTCTTAAAAAGATGTAAAGCTTGAAGCAAGGAAGCAAGATAGTAAAGGAGTACAGGGAAGGGTTTCATATAACTATTATAAGGACTGGACATTCTAAGGCAACTAAGGAGAAGGTTGCAAGATAAATAAATGGGTTGAGATCAAGTATTCAAGAAGAGATGAAACTGGTTAGAGTTGTGACAATGGAAGATGCTTATCAAATAGCATTGAAGATAGAAGAAAGGATGAACAAGAGGTTTGAGAATTAAAAAAAAGGGAAAGGATAGAGCTTTGTGCAGCAAAAAGAGGATGAACAAAAGATTAGAGACATTAAGCGCAACAAGGATGAAAGGTGTGAAGACTCAAGCAAGCCCCATGATCAAAATTTTAGAGGAAGAGAAAGATCGGGTAGGGGATTTGAAAGAGGAAATTTTAAAATAACGTGTTTTAAGTGTGGAGAAGAGGGGCACAAATCATATGAGTGTCCTCATGAAGAGGAAAGACCAAGAAGAAGAATTGTAAATCAGAATAGAGCAGCAAAAATAAATGGAGAAGATGCACATTCAACACATTCTTAAGAAGCAAAAGATGGTGAAGCCTTGATGATGAGGAGAGTTTTGATGAATGAAAACAGTGAACCTATTTAGAGGAGATTGTTTCATACAAGATTCAAATGAAAAGGTAAATTTTGTAATGTCATTATTGATGGTAGTAGTACTGATAATATTGTTTCTATAGAGATGGTTGAGAGGTTTCAATTGGAGTGAAAGAGGCACTCGCATCCATACAGGATCTCATGGTTGCATGACCATAGACCGTGGCAGTTTGCAAGGAAAGTAGTGAATGATGGATGTGCGAACAATTATAGTTTAACAAAGGATTCAGTTCATCATAAGTTGAATCCATTGGATGAGAGAGGAGGCAAAGTATGTAGCATGGTTCAAATTTTTTTGGTTAATGATTTGAAACAGTTAGGGAAAAAGGATGAAGGTGAGGAGAATGATTTGCTAATGCAAAATTGGAAGAAATTGAAGGAGAGAGGAATGAGAAAATTTTAGCTAACACAAAGGTTGCAGCCAAAGGTAATGAGGTGATTTATGTTTTTATACTTCTTATGCTAAGAATAAATATGTAGTTGCAGCAGTAGATGTGTTAGAGATAGGTGGGAGTGATGAGCAAGATGTGAATGTGAAGTTGGGGTTTGTGATGTTTCCTTGTTTGAGAATGATGAAGGTGAAAATACCCTGATACAACATCATTCCTACCCTACAATTGAACATCAAATATTCTTTCTTTTGTCAGGGTGTTCCCTTTAAAACTATCTAAAGGCCTAGAGGATGAATTCTTTTTTGTTGGTAGAGGACAATTTCTCCTTACATGCCCCTCCTTTTTGCAGAGGTAACACGCATTCAAACCGCCAATAATTTCTATGGCACATTTGACATCTCCGCCATCTAGGTTTAATAGTATCTAGTTTGGAATGTTGACTCTAGGAGTTAAGGGAACAAGCACTCTAATGTCTAAATGTGGCAAGGGGGATATTGTGTTATCTATTTTGATAACCCTCTCGTATGGCTCAAGGAGGGGGATAAAATTACAAATTTGAGGAGGTACATTTTTTATTATCATACATCTCGAGCTTGATAGGGCCAATATTTCTTCATTTAGGGACTCTGGTGACCAAGCCAAGGCCAAAAACACATTTTTCCCAATGCTCCAAAACTATTTTTTGATAACAACCTCTTGCATTTCATAATTTTTTAAGCAAATAACAAAAAATCCTCTCTAAATCATTCAAAAGTAAGAGAAATGGATTCCTAATTTCTTTCCCCATATGCTAGCTAGCCATTCACCCATGTATTTCCTAGCTGAGACCTTATTTAGGTCCATAGATGCCAAAGAAATTACCACATTTTTTAACTAGATATCTTCTTCACAAATTGCATTATGTAAAACAAGGTTCAGAATTAAGATGTCCATTTTAGAGGAAGCAGGGGAATACTTACCTCTGTCTCTACTTCCCCCATCATCTTCTTCCTTCTGTGCTTGTACCACGAACTTTACTCCAGGTGGTAGTGACACCCTCTCACCAACCACAACCTCCTTGAATGTTTTAGCCTTCAAATTGTCAACATTTTCTTCACTCAACTATTTAGGTGGACCATTAGGGGGATCTGTATTGGCTACTATCATTATTCAAAACCTCACCAATTTCTTCACATGAGTAAGGGAAGAGGAACCCCCACCTTTGCACCAGTGAAAACCTCCAAAGTAATGTAAAATGAGGGGGGAGTCACTTCACAACATGCCCCATACCACAAGATTAAATCCTATGTGGAGGAGGGCTAAACTTCCCCCACAAGAACGTGCAATGCCTTGACACATGTAGATTGTTGAAACCTACACTTGTAAAGTGGCCTCCAAATCTAAAATCATGCCTCAACAAACCCTTTTTCCACACGTTACATTTAAAAAATTACCTTATTCATTTTCATCATTACTCAAAGTTATGAATAACATCCAAAAAATTGAAGATAATTAATAAGGGACATATTAAGCTTATATACAAATAAGATTAAAAGAAGAATTAAAACATAATCAAAAGGAATTTAGTCTATGTGAAGGTATACAATACTAAATAATCCATATGAAATATCATTGATACTGTAGATCATAAAATAGGAATATTTATAAAATATCAAATACCTACACTCTTTTATAAAGAATATACAACTAAAAGGCCATGGAATAAAAAAAATCTTAATTTAAGATGCAAAATCTAAAAAATAGCTAATGGATGCCAACTATACCCTTATCCCAACAAATAGTTACAAACAACTCCTATTGTTAGTAAGACAATCTCGTCCAAATTTTCAATCAACTCAATAATAAAGGAAGAAACATATTATTAACCCATACTTTAGTGGGGAATCAATTTATATCTTTTTCCCATTCTTTTCAAAAAATATTTTTTTGTTTCAAAACTAGCTTATTCGACAATAGTTTAAAAAAAAAAAATCCCAAGAAATTTAAGCATTCAACTATACAATTTTTTTTTGGGTGATGGAGGATTATGTTGATTGTAATATTCTACTATATCAAATATGCAAATGAGAGTTTAGGCTAGATTGTAGAACCATCCTTCCAACCTAAATAACTAAACCACAATATATATTTCCACAAAGTTAGATACCTTTGTAATGTTTTTATATTTTTCTTCCTCTAATTTATCCCTATTTATTCATTAGAATCATTGTACTCTACCAATTTATTTTCTCACTTTTTCTCTTACACCTTGTTTTTAAGTTACTAGATTACTTTTACCTTGATGAGTAAATACATGCAAGATTATATTTTGATGAAATGGCAATAGATGAATAGAATGTATGAATATGCATTATGATGAGTTACTTTTTAAATGCATAATAATGTTTATGATATATGATGAATATGATTTATATGTATACTATGTACTTTTTGCACTAAGTTAGATGTAGGTAGGGTCCAAACCCTCCAAAGGGGGAGGGAGAGTATCACGTAGGAGAGGAGTTTGGTATGGAAACCATCGGTAAGTCCATTTGAGTAGATGCACACAAGTGTTGCATTGGGTAGGGTAACCTTGTTGAGTCAGTTTAAGTTCGGTGTCGATATGTGTTAAACCAAGTTGATAGATTTATGGTTGCTAGAAATTAGGATGGTTGTCTTAGTTGTTTGATTGTTTAGTTTAAATATTAAAATGCTTGAGATGAGCATGAGTTATACATTGTGTATTGTAATATATACATGGATATGTATATATATTGAATATATATGCATGTATATATGTAATGGTGCATACATATGTACATATGTAGGTATGAGCATACATAGACAATAATGTCTACATATAACCATATGTAGATATGTAATATGTATGCAAATATTCACATATATAAATATATATGTATTGTATATATAGATATCAATATATAGATATGTGAATAAATTTAAATAATAGAAATAAATATAAACTTATATAATTAAATGATATATATATATATATGTGTACTTAATTGATTGAAATATATATATTAATATATGTATCGATATATATATTATAATAAATAACATATTATAATGTTATATGCATATTATTGTTAATATTAATAAATGTGATGGAAGTATATATATTATAACATGTTAAATACATATTATTATTATTATAAAGATTGCAAAGGAATCCATGTAATGGCGAGTTAACCACGCAATGAAGGGGGATGTAAAAGCCATTAAATAGCATAAGTGGAAATATTATTATGGCTATTTAAAAATAGTAATAAGCCACCCAAAAAAAGGCACATAACCAGCAAAGAGAATAATGGCAAAGTGCCACGATAGAAGCCAAGTCTTAATAGAAGTTTGAAAGACTTTTGTGTAGCATTTGAAAGGGGAATTTGACCATGTAAAAGGAAAATGAAATAACTCTTATGAGAGTTGAAACCCAACGTCATATCTTGCATTGTTTAAATGTTTAAATGTTGATCTTTATGTCATGGCATACAGCAAATTCATCGCCAGCAATTCACCGATGGAAAATTCACCACCATCAATTCACCATGGAAAAATTCACCGCCATGACAAATTCATCATGGAAATTAACCGCATTAATGTTTTTTAATATATATTTCAAAGAGTTTGACTTTTTTTAAAAAGAAAATTTCACTTGTTACAATACAATTCTATTTTTTAAATATTTTTTATGTTTATATTGATATGAAAATTATGCACTAATTTTCTTAAAAAGTTAAAAGAAAAATAAATTATTTACTTTAATTTCTACTTCAAATATTATTTTACTTTTCCATTGTTTATTTATATATACAATTTTTTGTTTTTCGGTGTGTTCCTTTATTTTATACAATAAACATAAAAAAAAATATTTAAAAAAATATATATTATACAATATTGTATAATGAAACAATGGAAAAAAAAATTATTTTATATAAAATATTATATATACAATTTTTAATTTTTCTATGTGTTTCTTTAGACAAATATTAAAAATATATATTTTTCCATGTGTTTATTTATGATATTAAAATTAAGTTAATTGATTTATTTTTTATTTTTATTATCATAAATCAAGTTCTCTAAATTTAATACAATTAATTTTTTATTATCATAAATCAAATTATTCCTTTAAAAAAAAATCATTTTTTTTGAAATGTATATTAAAAAACATTCATCGGGGATAATTTTCCACCTCGGTGAATTGCTGGCGGTGAATTTTACTTGGCCGCGAATTTTTCATGGCAGTGAATTTTCTCATGATAAATTTATCATGGGGTGAATTTTCCCACGGTGAATTGCTGGAGATGAATTTTCCATCGATAAATTGCTGGTGATGAATATTCCGAGAGCCGTATGCCATAGATGCAAGTTTGGTTAAGAGTGGCAAGTGTTAATTACATTTGAAGCCCACAACTTGGGCGATGGGCGATGGGCGATGAAAAGAGGAGTAGCTTGCATTTGTTTTTACCTCCAACATGCCATCTTGTATGAGCTTTTTACTGAGATAATGAACAACAAACAACAGGGTTGAAAATTTCATTTGGGTTGTGGCATTGTGAGGAGGCATTTGAGATGTTTTCAAAGACAGGTCTACAAGTGAATTTATCCATAAATGCCCACGACTGGCAGAGAGTAGAGAAGTGGCAACAAACATAGCTAACTTTTAGCAAGAAACTTCGATTATTTTTTGTCTAAATAGAGCGTAACATAGTGTTTGGGGTCTATTCATTCTGAAATAAGTCTGAGCATTTGTGTGAGTTTGAGAGCAAAGTATTTGTTAGTTTTTGTGTAGCATATTTGTTCGTTATTTTGCAACATATTTTCTGGTTTGAGAGAAGTATATATTGTAAGTTTGAAGAGCATAGAGTGTTTGATTTAGTAGTAGCAAGAATTACTAAGAATAAATATTCATTGGGAGCTAATTCATATCAGGAATGCCTGATATATCTACTTCTCTTTCTTTTTCTAATTTTGAAAATAAGTAATATTACTATTTGAAAGTGTTTGTACAATCATTGTTTGCATATTAAAGCTATTAGATAGTTATGAGTGCTTATGCATTTAGCTAGATTACTTAAAAATTGGATTAGGGAATCTAAATAGTATGATAACTAGCTATCTTGATTATATGATTTGAATAACATAGTAAAGAGAAGCTAATATAGGGTATTAGTATAATATCCAAAAAAAATAAATATGGTATTTGTATTGCTTGAATAAGTGATGTAACCTTGAAATGGAAAGGATTGAAATCATAATAGAAGTGTTATGTCATAACTATCTAGGGAATGATGCTATTTATGAATACCTTTATTTGGTAGTTTAACCATGAGTGGAGAACTTATGTTCTTGATTATTTATAACCCTTGAAAGTATGAGATTGGTTTATTCCCTAGAGTTAGGGTGTACACTTAAATAAGAGTTTATATCATTTTTCAACAAGAGAGTTAGAATACGTATAAGAGTAAATATGTCCTCGTTATCTTTGGAATGATACTATCTTATATTTTGACCAAGAGTCTATTAATACCTACTCATGATAGTTTAATCTTAAAAGAAGAGGACTTTACATCTTGACAAACCAAAGTCGTAATGCGAGGACATTTTAAGGTGTAGAAGAACATACTCCTCTCAAGTAGAAAATTTTATCCAAACTAGATATTAACTTATCATACATTTTAACATGTGAATATATGTGTCATATTGAGGGAAAGGATATATGATTGTTTATGAAAATACAAACATAGGTACCTTGTATAAATTATGCAAAAGATAACTTGGAAAGAACCACGAGGAAATCTAAGATTATTCAAAAGGTTCTTAGTTGAGTTATTAGAAGTTAAATAGCTTATTATGCTAACTTATTGTGGGATATTACTATGAACATAAGATTTTATATGATATTTAATGTCAAGAATAACCAGATTGGTTATGGCATCCTAGAAGGATGGAGCCATACTAGGCATGATAATAAATAGTCTAAAACACAATACAAAGAAGTAATCTTTAAACCAAGTTTAATTCTTGATTATTATACATATTGATATATTGGCAGTGCGTTAGTTTGAGACTAGGTGTGTCTAGTCAATGACATGGTGTCATCAGTGTTAACTAATTATGTATAAACTAGGAGATGTGTTACTCCCATGATCAAAAGAAATAACTTAAATAAGAGGCACTTTCCAATCCTAGATTATTAAAATTAATGTAATAGGGTATTCAAGAGGTTGGGTCAAACCTAAATTTGTCAGTTAGATCAATATAGGTGTGTGATCACTTTTGAATGAAATATTGTTTATGCTATTTGAACCTTGGGGTCAAACCAAGGGAATATTTATTCACAGGTTAGTAGAATTTCCAAGTCGAGTAAGGGGTGGGTGAACATATGACACTGCTTCATAGAAAGTGGATTTATTATATATATGAAAACTTTGGCCAAAGTAAGTGTAGAAGTTGTTGCATACGCTTTGTCAGCTCACTATTTGCTAGGATTACATAGCTAGTCAGGGGTGTCATACATAGTTAGTAGGTATCCATAGTTGTAGGATCATACTAGTTATGTAGGACACAACACCATACTCAGGTAGGAATTTCTAGAGGGTTTCCATACCAAACTCTTCATTGAAGGGTAGGGCCATCTATCAGTTAGGAGATGTGTAAGGGACTGCTTAAGTCCATTGTTGGAGGAAAAGTGCTTTGGTGATGCTCTCCATCTTGCAGTCGACAACTAATGCTTGTGGATTAGAAGAAGTGTGATCCAGATGAGGAAACCTTGACCATTGAACTCTTGTAAGTTATGAATTTTTATATGAACATGATCATGGATAAATTGTAATATGTATTTGAAAAGATGAGATTCATCTATTTGGAATTATATAAGGACACCACTTTCTAGGTTGAGGAATTTCCCATAGACAATTAAGATGTGGAATCTGCTGATAGAGAATCCCATGGGGATACAGTGGTTGCTACAAGTTTTGACATGGGAGTTGAGAAAAATAGTGTCTAAAGATCTAAAATATTGGAAACACATAAAAAGGAGATCATGGTCAATGAAATTTCTAGCAGTTCAGAGTAGAGTGGTGGAAAAGAGGATAACAAGCATGATACTATTGAAAAAAATTCATACATACAACATGCCACAATTCAAAAAAAAAAAACTTGTAATAGGTCGACATGGAAGTATAATTGATCCCACATAAGATGGAAATACACATTTAACCTTCGCATACCTTCAAACATATTAGGTCAGCTTCACATAAGACCTAAAAGCAAAAGCCTTCAATTGTGTATCCACATCTTGACACATGGACCTCAAAACTCGATGCTAACTCAAATTCACACTACACTGCCATCTGGAAACTTATCCTCAAAAGCACAATGTCAAGTACTCATTTGTAGAGATGTGTGAAATCTCCCACACAACTATATTGTACAAAAAATAACTATAATTTACCAAGTCTAACTTTGTTACTCATAAATTTCAAACCTTTTGCCAAAACCTAATGAAAAATTGGAATCAAATACATCTAACATCCATCAAAATTATGTTAGAATCCAAAAGTGAAATCTTCAATTGCGGAGTGGTGTGGACTCAAAAACTAGAACACAATAACACTATATTCATAGAATTGACACTTAGTCAATTTTCCTTTACAACTATCTTTACTAGACCAAACCATTATGCAAAGATGTCTTCTTGATCAAATCAAAAATTTGTTAGAACTGAACAAAATTGTCTGCAACCAAAATATTCATATCAGTTACAATGTTGTGATTAATGAAAACACTGCAACACATTGTTATGCACCTTCCATGCTCATGTTGCCAAGTACCATCATCAATGACATTCTTCCAACAAAAAAATAGGTTTAATAATATTTTCTAAGTTTGAGACTCCAAACATTCCTTCAATGAAATTTCAAACTTTTCTTGTATTTTTGCAAGTTACAAAACTATAATGAGGTTCTAAAATGTAAAATACATATACTTCAAACTTAATTTCTCACTTTGCATGTACATGTAATTTTCCATTTGTATATTGATCCCTAAACTTCTTTAAAATATATTATAGGATCTTGGACACAAAAAATCCACCTTATTGGACTTACAAGTTTAAAATAATGGAATACACTTATTGACATAATCCAAATTTATCATGTTTTTAATTATAATATGATAAATTGAATTCTTAAGGAAATTCAATATGTTGAATGGAAATTTTGATTTTTTTTAAAAGATTGAAAGAAGTTGACCATTGTTGACTATGTGATCTTTTGAATTATCTTATATAATATTATGATTTAAACATTATTGATGAATCTTGGAAAGTGCAAGTTGTTGATGGGTGTTTTATCACTTTCTCAACATAGACAGTGTGTAGGTGCACTACAGCTCTTGAAAGGAAATCTCCAACAACAAGTTGCTAGAAAATCACTCCAAGGTCTCTTGAGTGTTAGGTCATGATGTGCATGGAATTTCTCAGTTCGGTTCAATGTGATTTTGTTGGTAATCACATGGCAGACTCAAAGTTAAGTTGGAGGGAAGTTGAATCTTAAAATGGAGTTCTTGAGATGGGGAAGTTGGTGTGCAATTGTTGCAGGTTCAAACAGGAGTCTTAAACTCCAATTTTAACTTAATATTTGGCTTTACAATGTGAAATGAACCTTAGCATAGGTTATTTCTTAAAAAAAGGAAAAAGGGCTAAGGAGAAGGAGTTCTTGGATCTAAAATTCAGCAATGAACAGTGATCTTGGAGGATTCTACTGCAGAAAACCTTCCTAAAATAGAATTTCACTTAACCAAATTATATCACAGTCTAATGAATTTTGTGCAAGCTTCTAAGGACTGTAGATATTCAATCATTCATTCACCATAAGCATGAACAAACAATGGAAATTTAGAGAAGCTTTCAATTTAAGTCCAGACAAACTTTACACAGTTGTCTACCATCAATAAACAACAAAAATTATGGACCAAAAAGGTTTCCAACACATAGTAGAATGCTTCAAAACCAATGAACAACATTAACTAATCTACTAAATCAAGCTAAAACATGAATAAAAACAAATTAAATATATTCAAATCAACTAAATATGGGAGAATAACCATGTAACATGCAATAGAAACTCAAGAGTCCACCAAAATCCAATTAAGTTCTATTAAAATTTCTACAGCATGCCTTTATAACAACTCAACTATCCTTGAAAATGAGAGGAGACCCCCTATTTATAGTGTTCAAAAAGAAAAATGAATGGCCAAGATTGATTTGCATTGTGTGGCCAAGATTCACTACAAACTAGGGTTTCACCTACCCCTAAATATATTACAATTTAAAATACATTTTATCTTTTTCCCTATTTTGTCCCTTGTGGCAGCACTATAGCATTTTTGTCTTTTGCTGATTTCCTTTTGTTGTAGCTACACTGTGAGGAATTCATCATCAATCATAGGAATTCCTTCATTTCTCTTCATGGTGGCGTACTCCACAAATTTTTTGATTAACACATGGAGCTCATCCCATTCCAATATATCAGATTGGATTACTTGAAAGTTGAATCTCCTTGATTTGTTCATGACAGTATCCCAGTCTTTGTCAATTTTTTGTGCATTCTTAATTAGCTGCTCGAACTAAGCGAAGGCTCAAGCAGCAAAGTCCATGAAATCTGGTGTCATTATATATGCAGTTCTATTCTCCATCTTCTTGTGGAAGTAGGGCTTTATCTTCTCAAGATCCAACTCAACTATTGGCACATCAAAGTTTGTCATCAGCTTTATATATTTTTCAGAAACAACCCGACCTTCCATGATCCAATATATTTCAATCTCCACTTCATGGAGCACTTGTTCTAATACCTCCTTTCTATAATCTAGGCCTAGCTTCCATGTTTCTACAAGCCAGTGGTCACCTTTTTCCAAAGAAAATACCTTTTCCCGGGATCCATCAGGTACCTTGAGGATAGCCTCAAGTTTGGGGTACATGATCATGTATAGCTCAGGGAATTCAATGCAAATTTTCTTTATTCCCTCAAGCACCCTTTGCAGCTCCAAGAATTTGTTTGTCATCTTGACCACGTGGCTTATACCCATGTTCCCATTGTAGACAACCTGTCTAAACCAATCCTCTGTGGCCTTTGTCTAGTTCTTTCTCTTTTCAAGCTGATCAATATGGTCCTTGGACAACAATTGTGGTGGCACTGAGGATGTGGTGGGAAGCTCCTCCACTGATGACCACTATTGAATATAGGTTGTCAAATCAGCCACTTGTACCTTGAGTTCCTCCTTGGAAATCTTATCCTTATGCATCTGATGTACCACTGTGGCAATGGACTCTTGGAGATGATCTATTTTCTATTCTCTGGTGGTTTTCCCAAAGTTGCTGGTGGAGACATTATAGCCTACCCTTCTTCATTCACTACTAGGGTGGCTATTTGCACGGTTCGGGATCTAGAAGTATCCATCGTTAGTTAAAATCTGACCTTAGGTTTCTTCTCTTTCTTCATACTTATATGGGCTCAGGCCAAGATTGCCTCCAACCTTGCCCTTAGATCCATTAATGTTGGGGTTTTCTTTTCTAATTATTTCTGAAGCCACTCAAGCATCTGAGATTCTCCCCTTGGTGATTCATGATGATGCTCTTCTTCATGGGTGTGTTCAATTTCCATCACCTTACTGCTAGGGGTCTCTTGCCTGATCCTCTCTCCTTCTTCCAGTTCAAAAATGTGATGAATCTGAACCATCCCTCTGGGGATCGTATTGGTTTTGAAGTTGATGACCCCCTTTATATCTAATTCTACCTCTTCTGGATCAGCTTCATCAATTATTTGTGTTGCAAAGACATCAAAACTTGTAATGAATTCTAGGATGTGTTTATCATCATTGAATACCTGGAAATGAGTGAGATTGTCTGGGATAGATTGGGTTTAGGTCAACTCAACTGTGAATTTCTTGAGTCTAGACAGAGACAAGGGTTGCAAAGTGTTGGTTGCTTGAGCCAAGGCATTAGTTGTATTGTTATGAGAATGAGGGATCAACTATATATTAAATGCGTCTAGACTTTCCAAGAGATCCCAGACTCTGTGCCTATAGTTTGCAAGCCTTCTATCATGGCATGAGTACAATTTCCTAACTTGTTTGACCACTAATTCTGAGTCACCAAAAACTTGTAGCATTTTGACATTCTTTCTCAAAGCTATTAAAAGCCACGCACCAAAGTTTCATATTCTGCTACATTATTGGTACAATAGAACTAAAGTCTATGAGCAAAAAAGTAAGACTTTCCCATTGGGTTGATTAGCTAAAACCCAAGCCTGACTCCTTGCTTGGAATTGGATCCATCGAAGTGTAGCATCTAGAACTTGGAGGGCTCTTTGACACCAGGGCCAATCATGTGTTCATTCCTCTTAGGTTGTGTATTTTCATCCATAACTTCTATAGTCATTGGTTCAGTATGATTGGAGGACATCTGCTATGCTATTGTCATTTTCTTTTAAGGAATAACTAGTCCTTTGACATGTTCCACTACTACTTGGCACAAACAACATTCAAAATCAGAGTGGGCGGCATTGTGAACTCTACACTAGCTAGGGAGTATGAACTCTACACTAGCTAGGGAGTAGGAGCTCTTGGAAGTCCATTCTAGCTCCTAGACTAAGTTGATTTTATATGCATTTCTCCATGAATTCTTGAAATTCATCTAGCAATCCTAAGTTTCTATCTTCATAAGGCTCTTCATCTTTTGATTCCACTAACATTTCCGTACTTTGAGGCACATGAGCCAAGTTGGTCGGAGGACTGCATTGCACTAGGAAAACCTCTGTAGCTAGTTCTTCTTCTTGAGACTTTGATTTTTCTTAATATGCGAATGGGGTAGTAATTTCCCAATTCTATTTCAGCAAATAGTACCTCAATGGCATTGTTAGAATATGTGGTCATAAACTTCATTCATGGCTCTCGATCTATTTGAATTTAGTTTGGCAGTCCTTTCCATGGAAGCCACATGTGAGAAAATTTTGTTGTAGCATACCCATTCAATGTAAGGGTGAAGTCTTGTCCCAAGATGATTCCATATGTGTCAAGAATGTTTCTAACTTAGATGTCAATTACTTGTTGCACCCTTGGATTTGTAGCAATTTACATTGGGATATAGTTGATCTCCCCAACAATGTTAACCTTCGTTTTGTCTAGCTGAGTCACTTTTTTTCTCGAAGGTGTGGGGGTAATCCCAAGGGCTTTACACACTGCCAAAGGCATGACATTAGGTAATGCTCCAAAGTCAATCAGACAATTGTGCAAATTCTTTCTGAATATCCAGATGGTGGTGAGGAAGGGTGGTGTTTCCAACTTTCCTTGGAATAGGCCCATAAGTGTGTCCATGTGAGCTACTTGAGCTTTTTTCTTATCACCGGATTTATCCTTAGTTTGTATGGAGGGCTACTCCTTGGGGTTTTTCCTTTTATTCTGATCTAATTCTTTTGCAAGCTGCCTACCCGTAGGCTGATTTTGAGGTGGATCAACCTTCTTGCCATGAATTTTTTGAATAATGGGTTCACTTGGAGGGTCTTCGAAAGAGACTCTCTTGGCTAGTATGTCCTTTATTGCCTTAGAGGAATGGGTTCCATTAATTACCCTAAAAAAAGCATGTCTAACTGCAGGAACCTTGAGCAACTTAAAGGAAGACATGCTTATTTTAACCCTTTTGAATTCTTTAACAACATATTCACCCATTTGTTCAATTTTAGTTTCGAAGGCTCCACCTATGGTAGAGCTAGTAGGTTGGGCTTGTGATTGGCTTGACTAATGTTGGGGTTGACCTTAAGGATGGTTTTGTGCCTAGTTTTGGGGTTGATTTAATGGCCTATCCTTCTTAAGGTATTGAGTGGGCACATGAGGAAAACTAGGATTATTGTTGGCATTAGGGTCAGGTGGGGTACTGAAATTATTCGATGGAGTTGAAGTTGTAAAAGGTCCACCTACTTGCCTATTCCTAAGGTAGTAGGGAGTCACTCTCTGGTGGAACATGTGAACCTCATCTACATATGGTTCATCTTCATCTAATGGACCATTGTCTACTGAAGTAAAAAGCTAAGACAAGGTTTCTTCACTACTCACCTCTTGGATTTCTTCCTCTTTTGGTGGAGCATCTTCACATTCTAGTACATTGTTCTCAGTTTGTGGGAATGTTGCTAGATTGACCATGAGATAGGAGTCATAGGGCTCAAATGGGACTATGTCAAGGCATCTGAATTTTCCATGGAATTCTGAACTTCAACTTGGAAGATTTATGTGGTTGTCTTGGATGTGGGACTATGGGCAGTTGAGGCACCTGGTTCATAAGAGATGTTTGATGAGCGAATGCTTGGTTGAGCCCTTGAACCTACATCGGATGAGTCGCTGGACCCAAGGAGGGTAGTAGACTGCAATTTTTTCCAAGTCTGTACTAGCAATAACTGCCTCAGCGTAAGCATCTACTAACCGAGTTGGAGTTGGTTACATTCTTTTCACCAACATAGCTATGAGATTATCCAATGTTGTGTAGTAAACTGGTAGGGCAACAACATCATTAAGCACATACGGGGCCTACAACCTTGTATAGGTGGGATGAAAATGATCATTGAAGAGGTTGATTGGCACGTTGACTTCCCTACAAACTGATGTGAATTGTCGATATATCTCTGAAGGGCTAATTGAGATCTTGTAGTTTTGCAAGAAGGAATTCATCATTAAATCCCAAGATGTAATGGATCCTGCTGACAAGTTACTATACCAATAGAAGGCCTCTTCCCCCAACAAATAAGGGAAGAGCCTGCACACCACATCCTCTTGGTCGATCTGCATGTCCTTTAGCATTGTTTGGAGTATTTTGATGTGCTCCTCAGCTGTCCTCTGTGGATCCCGAGGATTGAACTTTGTACAAAATCTCTCAAGATTCTTAGGCATGTCATAGTAGGCGTTGAAGTGAAATGGAGAAGGATTATTCCCTATCCAATCCATGAGGGGAGGTAGAGGTAGTATTTGTTGTTGAACAATGATTTGGGGTTGCACAATGGCAGTGATAGTTGGGACTGTGCCTTGGACTTGGAGAACAAGGGAGGGGGCAACACCCCAATTGTGAGAAGCAAGTAGTGGAAAAGTTGTGAGGTACGACTGAGTGGAATGGATGAAGGTGAAGGAAGTCTGTTGAGTCTGAGGTGAATGGAAGGAGAAAGGAGGCAAAGGAAAAGGTGAATTGGGTGGAACAAAGGAGGAAGAAGAGGTTGTGTCCCCTCCTTTAGTTATTCTAGCCCTTGTGGGAGGCTACAATTCTTGAAATTCCCCTTTATTTGGAGTAGACCTTAAAAAACTCTTCAAGACCTCCCAGGGGAGAGTGAATCACCTTGATCCAGCTTAGCTCAAATTCCTTCCTTCTAGTGCCAGTTCTGTTGATGGGTGTTTTAGTATATTCTCAACATAGGAAGTGCCTAGGTGCACTACCTCTCTTGAAAAGCAATTTCCAACAATCTATTGAAAATCACCCCAAGGTCTCTCGGGTGTTAGGTCATGACATGCATGGAATTTCTTAGTTTGGTTCAATGTTATTTTTCTGGTAATCATAGGGAAGACTTACGGAGTTAAGCTAGAGGGAAGGTGAATCTTAAAATGGAGTTCTTGAGCTGGGTAAGTTGGTGTGCAATTGCTGCAGGTTCAAACAATAGCCTTAAACTCCAATTTTAACTTAATATTTGGATTTATAATGTGCAATGAACCTTAGCATAGGTTATTTCTTAAAAAAGGAAAAAGGGCCAAGGAGGAGAAGGAGTTCCTAGATCTGAAATTCAGTAGTGAATAGTGATCATGGAGGATTCTACTGCAGACAACCTTCCTAAAACAAAATTTCACTTAACCATATTATATCATAGTCTAATGAAATTTGTGCAAGCTTCTAAGGACTGCAAATATTCAATCATTCATTCACCATAAGCATGACCAAACAATGTAAATTTAGAGCAGTTTTCAATTTAAGTCTAGACTAACTTTACATAGCTGTCTACCATCAATAAACAACAAAAAGTATGGACCAAAAACGTTTCCAACACATAGTAGAATGCTTCAAAACCAATGAACAACATTAACTAATCTACTAAAGCAAGATAAAACATGAATAAAAACAAAGTAAATCTATTCAAATCAACTAAATATGGGATAAGAACCATGTAACATGCAATAGACACTCAAGAGTCCACCAAAAGCCAATGAACTTCAATTAAAATTTATGTAGCATGCCTTTACACAACTCAAATCTCCTTGAAAATGAGAGGAGACCCTGTTGGAAAAACAAGGACAAACAACTGAGAGGGGGGGTGAATCAGTTGTCATAGAATATTTTAAACTTTTTAATCTTAACTTAATCTCATATCCGATGAATGAATAATAAACCATAGACAATCTACACATCAAAAATACATAGAACACCAAGAATTTTTTATGTGGAAACCCCGTTAAGGGAAAAACCATGGTGGAGGTTATTCCACAATATTATTGTTGGAAACAAGCAACACTGAGAGGGGGGTGAATCAGTGTTCTACAAAAATTAACTTTATTATTTTGATCTTTAATCCACTTACAACATTCAACCAAAAGTAATATGTAGAAACATAAAGCAAACAACCGCAACACCATAACACAATAATTTTTATGTGGAAAGCATGTTAGGAAAAACCATGGTGGATAGCCAATCCATAATAAGTTTTGAGTATACCCAAAAGAAAGATTACAAAATGGGAATGTACTTGCATTCAGGCACACTTCCTAGAGCTCACTACTCAAAATAGGAAGGCTCACTGCCTTACAAAGATTTGGATTAGATCCAAGAGAATGAACTAAAAGATTAGCATCTACAAATGCTTGATTACAGTTCCAATTAGGCTTTGATGTCAATCTTCTATCCTTTTGACTAATATGGATCTTTTTCTCTACTTTGCTCTAACTTTCTTCAAAAAATATTTATGTGCAAGTGAAACTATGCAATAAATTTCTCTAACACTCTTTAGATATTCAAAACAAACATCGATACACCTTCTTCATCACATAAAGTGAGATAATCAATCATCTATATATATTTGTGACTAAGGATTTAATCTTTACAAGTTAGCTGCAACAAAAATTAGAAATATTTTCAACTTTTCAACTCAAATCATAAGTAAAATTCAATGTGTATCTGCAACGGTTGGCTATAGCTTATCTTGGACCCAAAACATAATGAGAAAACACAAAAATATTCAAACAAACATTCCCTGAATAACCACAACATATTTTATCAACTCAGTCAGCCCCAAAATACTGATAAACAAAAAATTACCAACCATATCTCCAAACTTACACAAGACTTGGTACAAGGTACCAAAATTTTTGGATAACATAAGAAATATATTGATGAACTGCCCATGAGATCCACAACACAAGGTAACAACTAGAAATTTGTACGTGAATCATTGAATACCAATCTATCAGATGCTATAATTCTTCCTGGCTGACTTCAAACTGACTACAGGTGGGAGAAAATGATGTCATGCGAATCTGTTTACTGACTAGGGTTGCCATCAATGACAACACCAAAGCATAACTGCAATGTCTCTTGCCAATAGTTATACCCTATTAAATGTATAATATGAAATAATAGGAATACACATGCATTTAGGCACACTACCTAGAGCTCATTGATCAAATAAAAAAGAGGACTCACTGTCCAAAGAAAGGTTTGGATTAAGACCATCCAAATTGTGAACTGAGAAAATAGCTTCTACACAAGCCTGATTACAGTTCTAGTTAAGCACATGGAACCTTCTTCACTCTTTGCTCAAACTTCTTCACACTTCACTCACTCTCCTTCACACTTTTCTCTGCAATCAAATGATATTCACACATACACACATAGGAGCACACCGAGCTCTCAAATCATACTAAGCACACACTACATCGATGAAACAATCACTCTTATACATCCGCAACATGAGATTACACCAACAACTTAGTCAACTAGAAATATAAAACACATTTTCAATGTCGGCCCAAATTTATAAATAAATTTGCAATGCGAATCCACCAAGGTCAGCCATAACATAGTGGAGACCCAAATTTACAACTCCAACACAAAAGGACTTCAAATAATTTCACCTTGAAGATCCACAACACGCTACCACCATCATGTCGACCAAGAACATGAAAAATTGAACATACGGAGTAAAATATTTGACTACAAGCACATCGATCAATGTGGATGTACCAAAAATATAGAGCATGATCTAGAAACATCCAAGAGCACAAAGAAACAACAGAGAAGCATCTACAACAACAAAAACACACAGACTTCATTCTAGAAACACAGACAAAACCCACAAAATACTGTCAGAACACAATTACTCACAACATGAACAGATCTTCACGTAGACCTTTGAAACTTCTAGAGGATGAACTAGATACACTTGGTATAAAAATATTTAATCCACAACAATTGATCTTTGATGTACAAAATAAGACACCTTCATGACCTTCACAGGACCACTAGGAGCATGCAACACTTCTTTTAACAATTTTCTCAATATCCTCGACATATACAACCTTCAATACACCAAATGCTAATAGTGTTGACATCAATGACTACAGCATATCAACAACACATCCACAACATCCAAAAATTTCCCCCTTTGGCATTGATGGCAACACATGATGTGAAAAACACCATCAACCCAACTTTCAATCAACACTTACTCCTCCTTAGATTTTGACTCTTCTTCCTTGACCTCTTTAGCATGAACTCCTCCTTAGAAGGCTCTTCACTCTAGATAAGTAAGAGTTTTTCACATTACTCTTCTCCCCCTTTGACATCAATGGAAAATACAAGCATTATCTTTCCACATACAAGTTCTGAGTCACATATCTACACATTTGATTACTCCCCCTGAGTAGTAGGCCATAGAAACATCAATCCATATCAGAATATGATCATGAAATTCATGGATTGATTCAAATTAATGCATCCTAGTTCATTTTAGGAGGGGTAATCACCCCTAGCATCCCTCTAAGATACTCAAAAAAATCCTTCAACAATAGCTTGGTGAAAATATCTACAATCTACTCTTTGGTGGGCACCTATTCCAGTTTTACTTCTTTCTCACTCACTTTCTCCCTCAGAAAGTGGAACTTGATTGATATATGCTTCATCTTAAAGTGTAGCACTAAATTGTTTGATATGTTAATTACACTTGAGGTAGCACAGTATATAGTAATAGGTTCATCATATACTAATTTGATATCTTCCAACATTTGTTTCATCCACATCACTTGAGTACAATTGTTTGTAGCAACAATATGCTCTACCTTAGCATTAGATAAATAAATGGAATTCCACTTTTTGCTCAACCAAGATACCAGTTTCTTCCCTAGGAAGAAGGAACCAACACTAGTACTCTTCCTATCATCTACATCTCCTTCCCAATCCGCATCAGTATATGCATTCAAAGTAAGATCATCATCCTGAGGATACCAAAGCCCAACATCAAATGTTCCTTTCAAATATCTGAAACTTCTCTTAACAAAAATCACATGAGATTCTTTTGGATTAGCCTAAAATCTAGCAACCATACACACATCATTCACAATGTCTAGTCTAGTATGAGTTAAGTAGAGCAATCCACCAATCATTGATTTGTACCTTGTTTTATTTGCATTAGGAGAATCATCATTTTGTGTTAATTTGCATCTAGGAGGAGGAGGCGGCGGGAGAAGCGAGGTGGTGGAAGAGGTATGTGGATGACACCAATGTTTGTTGGCCACATGGCCTCGACAAGTTAGGAGGGGAAATTCCCATGCTCACCTCAATGCAAATGTGAGCCCTTTGCATCTCTTTCACCAAGGAGTCGAATCTAACAAACTGGGCTTGCCTTCCTTGATGTTTTGTTCTCAAGAAGTCTCTGAGATGGGTCCCTTTGGCTGCCGAAGCTTCCCGCAAAGCTACCCAATAATACCTGATGAGTACCTTCATTCCTCTTCTCCTATCCACTGACTCTAGCCAAAAATTTGGGATCTTAAAACCCTACCACGAGGGGTTTATCGATTTGTGATAAAGATCACATAGACCAAGAATCAACCACCTTCTGGGTGTCTTTGCTAAACGTATACCAACCAACAAATTTCTAGAGCCCTTAGGCAAGCCAAATCGTTTCTTCTCCAACTCCAAATCCAATTTTTCCTAACCATCTTCTTTTCGATTGCCTCTTTACCTTTTTGTGGAAGGCATCTACCACAAAATCTCCTTAAAACCTTCCTCCTTAAAAGAGGCCTCCTGCTTTCAAACCCGCTTCCACCTTTTAAAAGATCGGTGTCTTCAAGAAGACTCAAGAGACATCCTTCTAGACTCAGGGGTATACAAGGTTGTCTGTTCTTGTGGCACTCCATATATAGGTGAAACGGGCCGCTCATTTTGCACCAGAATTAAAGAGCATAGTGCTGACATCAAGTATGAGCGTGTTATTAAATCCGCCCTAGCTGAACACTCCTCTTCAACCAAGCATCATATATGCTTAGAAAATACTCAAATCTTGTTCAAAGAGGACAATTTCTTCAAGAGGAAGCTTAAGGAGGCCATTGAAATCATCAATCATCCCACCAACCTTAATCGCGATGAAGGTCTGAGTTTAAGTCGAGCTTGGCATCCCCTTCTTTCTAACCTGAGAAACAACCATTACCATCACCCTTAATCTCCCTCGTCTTCTCCTGCCCCCTCCTCTGTCCTTGGTTCTTCTTCAACTCTCTTGTGTTGGGTCTCATTTCGTCTAGTGTGTATTTTCCCCCTTCCTTTCTTTTTGTTGCTTAGTTCTGTGTTGTGAAAATTTTTATTTTTGGATTCTCTTAATTCTTCCTTTTTCTTTTTCGGTTTCTCAGTTCCTCCTTGTGTTATACTCATTTGCTGGCATCTCATCTGTCTTCAACTGCGTTGTATTGTCTTTCGCTTTTTCTCTTCTTTTTTTGGTTTTTGTTATTTATTGCATTTGCTTTTATTGACTCTTGTTCTCTTTGGGCTTGTAGTTTATAGATATTTAATTTTTCTTTTTCTCTTTTGACTCTTGCCTCTCTTAGTTTTTTACTCTTTGTGCTTTTATTAATCTTTTGGTTTCTCTTTTTTAGAATTTTATAGTTCGTACTTTTATTTTCGTTTCAACTAGCTTTTGCATTTTTGTGCAATTTCAAGTTAATTGCATTTATTTACTCATATAGTTTTTGGGCACAATTTTTGAATTTTTAGTTTTTAATTTTTAATTTTAATTTAATCTTATTTTTAATTTTTTGTCTTTCTTTTCTCTTATTCTTATATAAAATATAAGATAATTATATTTTTTATCTTATCTTAATTCCTTTGATTGTGTTATGAATCTTGATAAATTATCTTATTTGTCTTATTCATTTGTGATTGTGTTCTACTTTGTGTAGTTTTAATTCATTGCATTAATTAATATAATTATTTCATTGTTTGTTCCTCATTATTATTTTTGGGTGCATTAACTCTGTTCTTAAGTATCTCTTAATTTATTAATTAACGTGCTTTCTTAAATTTCTGTTTTTTGTTTCTTATGGATACAAATTGATTTACTTTCTTTGATTTACATTTTTCCTTTGTAATTTTTTCTCTTTTTTATCCTTTCAACTTGTCTCTCTCTCTCTCTCCTCGTACTTTGTGTCTTCTTTCCTCCTTTTTCCCCTTCTTTTAAGCAAATTTTGAGTCTGCAATGGAACATTATTCATCTCCTCATGCTCTCTTTACATCCTGATGATGGATCACGGAGTGTGATCCGAAACGTTGATGCAAAAACTAGAACACAATCAAAAACCAGAAACAGAAAAAATAGGCATTATGGATTGTGGAAATCTCATAGCATTAATTGATACCCTTCATGGTAGGGAGATTTGTTTCAAATGCAAGCAGTTCGAGTTGCTAAGGATTAAGCTAACAAAGAAAGTTGCAGACTTTGCATTTCTTAAAAGGTGTAGGGACTCTCAGTTAATTCCCTCGTTTGCCAAAATAAACCACCATCTTTTCAATGGCCGAACACAGCAGATTTTTTTCAAGGCGGGTTTATCTCTTCTCAGGGCTGTCATTAAGTCCACAAGGAGGTCGATTGACCACCTAAACTCCAGGGTTTGTCCCCTTCATCTGGAGCTCGCTGCAGCACTTCGTCCGGATCTGTGGATTCGTCTTGACACCTCCTCCCATGCAAGAGCCATGGGTCGACGTGATTCATGCATTTTGAGGCAAAAGAAGAAATTCTTCTCTCTGCAGAGAAAACATCGGAAGTTCTTTGTGCATCCTTCCTCAAGAGACGTTCCCCCTTTCGATCACTTGGGGAACCGTCATTCGGCTTCCTCTGCCTGTTTTCCACACCACGCTGAGCTTCTTGCATCTCCTCCTTTTACGTGCACACCTCTTCCCTCTTTGGGGCGTGTCCACCGTGATTCCGCAGGAGACGCTCGTCCTGGGACTTCCAGCAAGCTTTTGGATCACCGGCAGGGTCGTGCTAATCCGTCAGTCCACCTTGATGGCGCTTCCTCTCCTCCTCGTCCTGTTGGTAATTGGAAGTCTTCACCTCCTCTTTCTAGCAATCATTTCCTTCCTTTTTATGCCCGCGATAGTCGTTCTCACTCGCCAAGGACAATTCATTCCTCACCGGACCTTTCCTTCAAATCTTTCGCCACCGTCTCCTCCCCGACCGAAATTGTCCCTCTTCCTCTCCTTTCGGTTTTCCTGCTCGCTGTTCCTCACCTCTCTCACGCCATTCCAGTGGACGTTTGGAGCATATCGAACACAACTCTCCGCCGACACAGATTGAGTCCAACGGCCAGTTGCTGTCAGCGCGCCAACACCAATCGCCGCTAGTTGACGTGACGTCCAGTTGCTGTCAGCGCGCCAACACCAATCGCTGTTCCTCACCTCTCTCACGCCATTCCAGTGGACGTTTGGAGCAGATCGAACACAACTCTCCGCCGGCACAGATTGAGTCCAACGGCCAGTTGCTGTCAGCGCGCCAACACCAATCACCGCCCTCTGACACGTCGCCAGCTCTATCAGGTACGTCTGCCAATCATTCTAGTCCTCGGCATTACTCTTCTGACTTACACTTAAATGAATCTGCTGCCTTCTCCTCCACGTTTTGTGTTCCTCGAGCCCCTTCCTCAGCTGACCGTTGTACCTGTCGTGAAGACGTCGACTGTTCTAGGCGTCTCTCCTCCCTCCACGTTTCTTCCTCGGTTTTTTCTAATCTCCCTGTTTCAATCGGACCATCCTTTCCCTCCAGCCAGTCTTCTTCTAATTCCTTGGGAGTGTGTACAACTCCTATCCTTCTCTCTCGGGGATCCGCTCCAATTCAAGCGTGCTTGTCTCAGCCTCGGGTTTCTTCAACTCATCACGCTGTTCTTGATTGGGAGAGCAAGTTGGTTGTCAATTTATCTGATGCCACCTTGGACTCTCCGACTTTTAATTTCCTCAAAAAAGGTCTGGGGTTTGCCCTTTCTCCTCGTTTGATTCCGCATATTGACTTTATCATTGAAGTTGAGAATGTGGTCCGGAATCTTCCTGTGGAGGTTGCTGAAGAAGTCAGACAAGATTGTGCTGTGGCACTTAGAAGGGCCAAGCCGCCTAGGTGCAATATCTCTAAAACGGAGGCTATTTCCTTTCAAAAATTATTGAAAAACAATGATTTAATCATTTCTAAAGCGGACAAAGGCAATGCCACAGTTATTCTAAACAAAAAAAAAGATTATGTGTCCAAAATGCTTGACCTCTTGTCTGACACTAGTAGTTACAAAATTGTCTCTCGTAACCCTTGTACCAAAATCTTAAAAAGTGTCAAATCTTTAATAGCTTGCTCCTCCTTTGATGATGACACCAAGAAGCGCCTCATTCCTTGCAAAGAAGTGACCCCTCGTATTTATGGCGCTCCCAAAATTCACAAAGAGGGCATACCCTTAAGGCCTATTGTGGATACTAGAGGCTCTCCGACTTACAAGTTGGCCTCTTTTCTCACCAAACTAATCTCCCCTTTGGTGGGAAATTCTGATTCCTTCATCAAAGATTCCACCCATTTTGTCCAATTTATCCAGGACATCAAGCTAGAAAATAGTGACATCTTGGTAAGTTTTGACGTAATCTCCCTCTTCACCAAGGTTCCTATTCCTGACACCATTGAGATTGTTAAGCGTAAGGTGAGTTCTGAGATTGCCGCCTTGGTTGAATTTTGCCTGAGATCCACATTCTTTTCTTTCCAAGGGGTCATCTATGAGCAAGTTGATGGTGTAGCTATGGGATCCCCCCTCTCGCCTGTCATTGCCAACCTATACATGGAGCACTTTGAACAAATGGCTCTCATGTCCTCTCCCCTAAAACCGAGGTGGTGGAAGAGGTATGTGGATGACACCAATGTTTGTTGGCCACATGGCCTTGATAAGTTAGAGGAATTTCATGCTCACCTCAACAGCATAGCCCCTTGCATCTCTTTCACCAAGGAGCTGGAATCTAACAACCAGTTGCCTTTCCTTGATGTTTTGCTCCTCAAGAAGTCTGATGGGTCCCTTGGCCGTCGAGTTTTCCGCAAAGCTACCCACACGGATTTATACCTTCATTCCTCTTCCCATCACCACCCTAGCCAAAAATTTGGGATCTTAAAAACCCTTACCACGAGGGCTTATCGTATTTGTGATAAAGATCACATAGACCAAGAATTGAACCACCTTCGGGGTGTCTTTAAGTTAAACGGGTATACCAACCAACAAATTTCTAGAGCCCTTAGGCAAGCCAAATCAAGTTTCTTCTCCAACTCCAAATCCAATTCTTCCCAACCATCTTCTCTTTCGATTGCCTCTTTACCTTTTGTGGAAGGCATCTCCCACAAAATCTCCAAAATCCTCCTTAAAAGAGGCCTCCGTTGTGCTTTCAAACCCGTCTCCACCTTAAAAGATCGTGTTCCCTCGCTTAAAGACTCAAGAGACATCCTTCTAGACTCAGGGGTATACAAGGTTGTTTGTTCTTGTGGCACTCCATATATAGGTGAAACGGGCCGCTCATTTTGCACCAGAATTAAAGAGCATAGTGCTGACATCAAGTATGAGCGTGTTATTAAATCCGCCCTAGCTGAACACTCCTCTTCAACCAAGCATCATATATGCTTAGAAAATACTCAAATCTTGTTCAAAGAGGACAATTTCTTCAAGAGGAAGCTTAAGGAGGCCATTGAAATCATCAATCATCCCACCAACCTTAATCGCGATGAAGGTCTGAGTTTAAGTCGAGCCTGGCATCCCCTTCTTTCTAACCTGAGAAACAACCATTACCATCACCCTTAATCACCCTCGTCTTCTCCTGCCCCCTCCTCTGTCCTTGGTTCTTCTTCAACTCTCTTGTGCTGGGTCTCATTTCGTCTAGTGTGTATTTTCCCCCTTCCTTTCTTTTTGTTGCTTAGTTCTGTGTTGTGAAATTTTATTTTTAGATTCTCTTAATTCTTCCTTTTTCTTTTTCGGTTTCTCAGTTCCTCCTTGTGTTATACTCATTTGCTTGCATCTCATCTGTCTTCAACTGCGTTGTATTGTCTTTCTCTTTTTCTCTTCTTTTTTTTTTGGTTTTTGTTAATTATTGCATTTGCTTTTATTGACTCTAGTTCTCTTTGGGCTTGTAGTTTATAGATATTTATTTTTTCTTTTTCTCTTTTGACTCTTGCCTCTCTTAGTTTTTTACTCTTTGTGCTTTTATTAATCTTTTGGTTTCTCTTTTTTAGAATTTTATAGTTCGTACTTTTATTTTCGTTTAACCTTGATCTTTTGCATTTTTGTGCAATCTTCAAGTTAATTTGCATTTATTTACTCATATAGTTTTTGGGCACAATTTTTGAATTTTTTGTTTTTAATTTTTAATTTTAATTTAATCTTATTTTTAATTTTTTGTCTTTCTTTTCTCTTATTCTTATATAAAATATAAGATAATTATATTTTTTTATCTTATCTTAATTTTGATTGTGTTATGATTTTGATAATTATCTTATTTATCTTATCTTATTTGTGATTGTGTTCTATTTTTGTAGTTTAATTATTGCATTAATTAATATAATTATTTCTTTGTTTATTCTCATTAGTTATTTTTTTGGGTGCATTAACTTTCTCTTAAGTATTCTCTTAATTTATTAATTAACGTGCTTTCTTAAATTTCTGTTTTTTGTTTCTTATGGATACAAATTGATTTAATTTCTTTGATTTACATTTTTCCTTTGTAATTTTTTCTCTTTTTTATCCTTTCAACTTGTCTCTCTCTCTCTCCTCGTACTTTGTGTCTTCTTTCCTCCTTTTTCCCCTTCTTTTAAGCAAATTTTGAGTCTGCAATGGAACATTATTCATCTCTTCATGCTCTCTTTACATCCTGATGATGGATCACGAAGTGTGATCCGAAACGTTGATGCAAAAACTAGAACACAATCAAAAACCAGAAACAGAAAAAATAAGCATTATGGATTGTGGAAATCTCATAGCATTAATAACATAAATTAACAAAAATATATGAAAACTTAAAAGGAGTGAAACTAAATCATTGCTATTGATTGATTGTTGTTAATTATCGATTTCCTTCATGCAACTACTCTCTGCAAAAGTGTTTAGTGCAATAGTACAAATTTTCTAGAAAAACCTGTGATAGATATTTTTGAAACCATTAAGTATCTGTACAGTTTTACTCCAAGTTTTACACATGCAAATGTACAAACTACCAAAAACTTTAAATTTAGGTATTTCATCAAGCAAAGGACAAGTGGCATGGACAATCAAATGAGAATTTGGGAACATCTAATACATCCTAAGTTTGTTTGATTGTAAAGGCATGAGTAATTCATAATCAATAAGCACTTCATTTAACTACTTACAAACCTTTTACCTGCATTTAGTACTCCTCACATGCATTCACATCACTTCAAACATGTTTAAGTGTTTGAATGTGTGGTTCCAAATGCCACAAGTGGGGTATTTCTTTAGTCCTCAACACAAATGCTTCAATTGATACATGGTCAGTAATGTTGAGCCAAGAATTTCTAAATGGAAAAGCAAAATTTATGGATACAAGTTTCATACATTTTCACAAAGTAAAAAGAACTAACACATATATAAGAAGGAGATTTTGGTTGTTAAAAGAGGAATTGAAAATCTTGAAATATTCCTCAAGCCCAAACATTTTGCAAGCAAAACAAATAGTTAGCCAATAAGAAATTTGTTAAGGAAAAAACAAACATAGATTTAGCCCAAGGGAGAATTGCTGGATGGTATTTTGAGTTCCAGAGTTATAACTTTGATATACAATGGGTTAAATGGGAAAAGAATTCCCTTGCTGATAGTTTAACTAGAGATCTCAAAATTATTGTAGTCATCACAATAGATCCCATAGATCCACTTATTTTCCAAGTGAGATTCTAGTTATTCTATTAACCAATAGGTATGCTAATAGGTGGATCAAAATGATTAAAAAACTAAAAAGGGATACTTGGGAAAATAATATAGAAAGACATCATTTCTATGTTATGGATGCTCTAGACCTTTTGGAAGGACAAATTATCTCAGAAATGCTTTCTCATTTGATCTTGTGATCACACTTATCATTAGGCTAGTGGTTACCTAAACATTGATCAAAAATTATAATTCTCTACTCAATCAGAGTAGTAAATAGTTTTTATTTTGGTAGGTTTACTTTTGAAAATTATGCAGATGCATATGGAGCTATATTAGATGAAGAAATGGTTGATTTCCTCAATTTAATTAAGTTTGTAAAATTTAAATTTTTTGGTAGTTTGTACATTTGCATATGTTATAGATCAAATATTATTAAGTTGCCCCATAAATACTATATTAATGGGCCCAACTTAAAATAATATTATCATTCATTTCCCTTGATTTATCCTTTAGCCTATGAGAAATGATGATACGCTAGAGGTCTCTCCATGGTTCTAATTTGGAAAAGGGGACATGACAACATAACTGATGAGTAATTGACTGATTTTTAACTATGATTGCACAACTAACTGCATGATTGCATGACTACATAACTGATGGGCAATTGATATGCTGCTAATGATGATTGCATAATTGGTGAAGACCTGGCTTATTTTTAATGTGCTAATAACAGACATCATTCTAATCAACAAGAGGTCACAAACCACTTAGCTTGGTCTTTAATTGACCCTGATTACAACTGCTGTACTAAATAAGCCTATAGGGCCATAGCAGCCTGTAATAGTTTTAACTAGAGGGCCATGTTATTAGTCCAAAAGTAGACTGATTTTGAGAAGCCTTATAGTTTTCAATCATTTTTCCAGTGTTAAATTTAGTTTCTTTGGTTAATGTACTTATTTTGTGGAATTTTATTGATTGTTACCATACTTCTGTGGAATTTTATTGATTGTGTATGCACAAGCAGGCTGATGAGAATGGGTTTGTAAAAAGATCAGCTGCTAGTATGTTGAGTGGAAAACAGTTTGCTTCTCCAAACACGGTGAGTTCTGTGATGACCTCAATGAACACATTTTATCATATTTTATGTGTTCTATGGTATTGAATATTAAATCTTACAATTTTTTATTTGTTTGAATAAGATATTGATTGAGCTGCATGTAGCTGCTGTAATCTAAAGATAAAATTGTACAAGTTTATTAGTTTATTTTATTTATGCATAAAAATTTGTTGGAAGCCTTTATGCAAGTTTAGTAGGAACATGGATAATGTGTTATTTGTTGGAAACCTTTATGTAAGTTTATGTTATAATGTGTTTTTTTTTTTCTTTTTGTAGGAATGTATTGATAAACTCAAAGAAGGAGATAAAGTTAAGGTGTTGGATCCATTAGATGGTGATGTTGTGTGATTTGGGCAGATTCACTCCTTATCTATTATACATGGAGTCAACTTGAAAGGAACAATGGATGCGAATGTAAACATTTTAAAGGTCACGAGTAACATACCCCTTGTTTATGAAGACAAAATAGATGGAGTTGTTCGTCTAAAAGAGAAAGAAGGAACCTTCACATAGTGGCCACTAAAATATCTGCAAAAAATGACATAGTTGAACATATTTATCATGTAGTAGTTGCTAGACATCTTGGCTCACTATTTTATGCAATATTTTGAATATGTTGTTCAGGGATCTTAATTATCATGGTGTATTTGAAAGAGTTGGAAACTCTTAGACAACTTTGACATTTTTTATTATATTTACATATATACTCTTAGACACTTGACATTTTATAACTTGATATATATATTGATATATATTTGCATTAATTTTTTTTATTGTAGATTACCTTTATTTATCATGATGTTGAATCAATCTTTTAATTTTAGTATGTTGTAGCTTATATGCATATGCAATATTTTTATTTACTTTTATGTTTTAGTTCAAATTTAATATTATATTAGTTTTGCATTAAAAAATTTATGGTATTTAATAAATTATTTATTTCGTGATTATATTTACTACCAATTAATGAAAATTAGTAAATAAAATGATTGAATTAATGACTAAAGTAATGATTAAATTAATGACTAAATATGACTAAATGACTAAATAACTAAATATATGACTAAAGTAATGACTAAAATAATGACTAAATAAATGATTAAAGTAATGACTAAATTAATGACTAAATATATGACTAAATTAATGACTACATATATGACTAAAGTAATGACTAAATATATGACTAAATAAATGACTACCTTGACTAAATAAATGACCAGTTAGCAACAATTAATGACTAAATTAATGATTGAATATATGACTAAATTAATGACTAAATATATGACTAAATAAATCACTTCCATGACTAAATAAATGACTAGTTAATAACAATCAATGACTAAATTAACGATTAAATCAATGACTAAATTAATGACTAAATCAATGACTAAATCAATGACTAAATTAACAATTAAATCAATGACTAAATCAATGACTAACTCAATGACCAAATTAATGACCAAATCAATGACTACAAATCAATGACTAAAATAGTTTAGTCATAAATTTGGTCACATTATAAATGACCAGCAATAGACTACTAATGGTCACGTGACCAAAATTAGTCATTTATATGCAATTTTTAGTAGTTTATTTAGTCATATATTGTTGTTTGTGTACTAGTGATCCTTTATTTTTAATTTTTTTATAGTTAGAAGGTGCCTTGAAGTTTTCACCTAAAGATGTGTCTTTTTTTGTTTTGTTTTTATTATTTTTGTGAATAGAGGATTGCATAGTCTCCCCAAAGTATGCCACAGAGTCACGATCTATAGTGAACTCAACTTTATCGTCCCCACTTGGTATTCCTTCACTAAGTCCCATGAATTCTACAATAGCTTCATCATTCTAAAAAATGTCCATAGTGGGTTTTCCTTGTTGATCCTAGTCAATGAGTTGTGGGTAGAAAAGGGAGATACCATCATCATAAGAAAGCATGCAAAATGAGGCTAAAAGAGAAAATAATTTTTTTTCCTCAAAGTCCCAAGAGGATTCCATCTAGCTATCATCTTCATTAGTGTTAGGAAAATTAGATTCTTCCACAAAGTAGGGGACAAATGAGTGAGAATCATGTTCAATATAAGGGAAAAAAACATCAGATTCATGATCAATAGGCTTAAGTAGTGGTTTTGGTTTGTTCTCATCACAAGGCTAGAATAGTCTTACACCAAATCTTCTTTATTCCATGGGACTTTAGGAGGATCTTTAGGAAGTTCAATGTTAAACATTTATCTAAAAAAATTATCAAAAGAAGGCTCTCCTAGTTCTCGAAACATTTCATCAAGCTCATAATCACTTAGGGATATTTCAGAGCCATATTCCCGATCATGGGAGTGAGTCTTTATATGGGAGTGTTTTATTTTCTTGACACTTTCAAAACCATTTCCACTCTCACCTGAAAGCACATTAGTATGTTGATCATTAGTTTCGATTAGCTCCAACCCTAACCCAAAATACTTTGGTCTTATAGAAGGAATTATAGGTTCTCTTCCTCATTTCTTATTTATAACAAGGCCACTAATACCATCATATAATTTTTCCTTCATTATGTCATAGCCTTTTCCATATTGTTGTATTGTTAGCAAAGATGGGTCTTCTTGATCTTTGTAATTCTAATTCAACATTTCTTCAATATCTTCTTTGTTCAACTCCCCCCACTTTGTGAAATTCATTGTAGGAGGAACCTCAAAAATCTCTTTTGGATCTAGTTTGAAACAAGGCCTCCCATAAGCTTTTAGAGACTTGGGTATTTTAGTGATACAATAGGAAATTTTCAACTTGTACTCACCACAAGCTTGATCCTAGATCTTGATGTTAGGATTAGTTCTCAGGATGGTGGAAGGAGATGGTATAGAGGAAGAAAAAGGAGTGGATGTGGATGGATTGATGAGTGTGAAAAAATAAATCTATTTGGAATAAGTGGATATTTAAACTTCACGGTTAATGGGAACTCGGTTTTTAGAAATACCTCTCAAATTGGTGCAATACTAGAAGGGATCAAGATCTCCAAGTATGGTAATTTTGGTGCCATCAAAAAGAAACTTCAAGCATTGGTGGTAAGTGGATGGTATCTCCTTTAAGGCATGGATCCAAGGTCAACCAAGTAATATGTTATAAGGCAGTTCAAAATACAAGACTTGACATGTATCTACAATGATCGGCCCAACTTGGATAGGAAGTGTGATAATGCCCCATAGAAGAGCATTCCTCATCATCATTTGCCTTTATGAAAATGATTTTGGTTACATCCACACACATATCAAAGAAGCTTAGTGATTTGACTAGTTTTTGAGACCATATATTCAATCCTTCTCTACCATCTACTATGACTTGTCTAACCTTGTGTTTATGGATGAATACTTCAATATGCAATGTGTGATTGTGAGATGGTTTTAGGGAGGAATAGTCTTGTTCTAAAAAGGTTATGTGATGGGGAATAGATAAGTATCTGACCATGGATTTGAATTGGTTGACATCAATGTTAGTTGGTATGCAAGACTCCTATAGAACCTTATCAAGTATAGATTTGTGTGTAGGAAAAATGTGGAGTAACTTGAGTTTGGAGATTTGAGTGGGAATTTTAACCAATTTGTCAATAAGATTAAATTTCCTCTGGGTTGTGACTTTTTGGAAAAGGGACCAGGTATCATGATCTTTGGTTGTCTATTAGGAGGAGTAGCTATTGTGACCTTGCTTCTATGAGTGGAAACATTGCACTCTAGAATCTTCTTAATGGTGATAGTATTGACATTTTCATTAGTAGCTCAAAGGTGATTAATGATAGGTCCACTAGAATGATCAAAAGTAGTGTGACTGTAATTAGCTCTGTTATTAGTGTTTGGACCTAACATAAAGGGTTTACTGGAACCATGATCTTGCAGTGGGTTTTTATGAATTGTATGGTCTAAATTTGAAGAAAATTGTTGACCATATAGTTCAATGGTATGATTTTGAATAAGATCTTATATGAGATTTCTTAATTGTCTACATCAAGAAGTTTTATCCCTTTTTGTTTGGTGGGAATCATAGAATGCATTATCATTCCACGATGGTAGCTTGAATTTCCCTGGGACATATGGTTTAGAGTACAACAATGTGATGACATTGTTTTGGAGGAGCTTTTTGAGGACAATTTCAATTGGTTCACCCAAGGGGGTGAATGTGCATCTCTTTGGAAATTTTCTGGTTTGATGTGATTGCCCTTGGTCTTCGTTGTTTTGGATTGTGTTCGCTATAGGTGTAAATGTGGTAAATGGTGTGCTTTGTGGTTGATTTCCTCTAAGAATGATTGTAAGACCTATCATGTTTATTGCTTTATTATCAACAATGCCAAAATTGGTGATATGTTTGTTTTTTACCTAGTATTTTTTTTTGTTATTTGATTGGTTTGGGTTTGTGTTCTTGTTTCCATATTTGAGTTCTCCTTTTCAAATTAAATCCTTTTCAATTTGGACTAACTTTTCGACTAGGTCTATGAAAGTGGTGCAACAATAAACTTGTAAATTATATCCCAATGGGCCAACAAGGTTTTGAACAAACATGTTTACCTTTTCCTTTTATAGTATCTTGACTGGGCATCGACATACCAAACCCCACCATCTTTGGAAAAATGGAATGAATGTTTTGCTAGTGTATTCTTGAGTATTCGTAGATAAATTGGAAATGGTAACATTAGTGTTAATTTTATAGGCATAATTTTCTACAAACTTGAACCAACAATTTTGCGTGTTCTATAGACTTCTCTTGTACTCTTAGGATTTTTTACCTAAAAGGAAAGAGATAGAACCCCAAAATTGTTGTGGTTCGCTCAAATAATAGAATGTTTTATTTTATTATGACTAAATGGAATGATATAAATGCAAATAAGTGAAGCAATTGATTTATTATTAATGTAAAACTAATGAAATATGTAATGTTTGCAAACATAATAAGGTATGAAAAAATGAACTAAAAACATAAAAAAAAAGCAAATAGAAATGAATGAGATTAAACAAAGTGCACCTGGGACTTGATTTTTGATCTTGGAAGGTTCTAGAAACTGGCATAAATCACTAGAAATCACTAGTGGGACTCATTTTCCACTGAAGGAAAATCAGTCCTCCTATTGGTAAAAACACCTAAAACTACTGTCTAACTATTGGGAACTAGATTATGACAAAATAAAATTGTCTAGCCTATAGGTGGGACTCATTCACCTCTGATGGAAAATTAGTCCTCCAAAAATATACAAATTTAATATTCAATCCTATAGCTTCAGATCTATACTTTTCTTCTTGTCGGGTTGACAGAGTCAAATCTATAGAAAATGGGTTGTATGTTGTCTCCAAGCTTGAATTAGGGTTTAGTTGACTTGAAATAGTTTTTTGACTTGTTGAATGCCTTTCAACTCCTATTTTCTTGGAAAATATGTATACAAAAGTCACAACCTTGTTGAAGAAGTCTGAAGATATGTCAATGGCTGCTCTGAGATGCTCAGTGATTGCTTAATTGAATGATGTTATGATTAAATGCAAGAATGCTAATTAATGAGTGTATTAAATGTCTAAGATACTAAGGAGGGTGAATCAATATCTTTTTTTTTTATTAGATACCATCCAATTATTCCAATGCATATAATAGCAAAGATAAGTAAAATCATTAGCAAAACATGAACTCAAAAAACACATGAACACTAGGATTTTTACGTGAAAAACCCAAAATGGGAAAAAAAAGATGAGTGTTAGCTCACAATATAGTATAACTAGTTATAAAATATTAAAAAATTTGGTGGCTCACTACCAGGACTAACTATCTAGAAACAAAGGCTCACTTCCCACAAAATTTTGATGATAGAAAATGTCTTATAGCCAAAAAATGATCTGATGGAGTACACCTAATTATTGTAGATTTAATTTATCACACTTCATCATATTTTCTCTTCTTCACATTTACAATCTCATCATACAAAAAAATTGCATCTTAAACTTCAAAGATTATCCAATATATATCTAATCTCTCTACAAGCATCAATTATATTGGCCTAATTAGATGCACCTCTTATTCAACAAAACATGTCAACTATTGGCTTCAAGAATTCATAAAAAGTTGTGAAAAAATAACTCACACATCCAACAACCTTCATAAAGTTGGCATAGACCTAAAAATAGGTTGCACATATACTCACAAAAAAAAAATCACGGTTACACAATACATCCATTAGGTCAGCTAGGGATAGACCTAATAGCACAAATGAAAACACCAATTTAATTTCAATACACCATATGAGCAACTAGATACATGAAATATTGAATGTACATTCTCCCTACATCTATTGACCATTTCCAAAAACCAAAAGCAACAATAATCATTGGAAATCAAAGGTAGACCAAAATACCAGAGGATGTAAGAAAAATATCTATTCAAATACTAGACTAGAATACCAGAATAACTTTGGTCTTGATCTTGTAGTTGAAACTCATATATCATGACGACATCAGTGACAACACAAAGTAACAAAATCATATGTTCTTCATTTTTTCAACAATCTCCCCCTTTTTAATTGATGGAAAAATGTGCCAAAAACTAAAAATAATATTTATAGAATTCCTTATTTATAATACTTCTCACCATTTCACCATTCTTCACTCCCCCTTTGACATCAAGGACAAAGGGTTTCCTAAAAATGATTAGAAAAATTAAACCAAAGAAAACAAAGAAACATGTATCAACTAGAAGATGATGAGCCTTGAAGATTCTTTAGAATACCTACCCATAGTGCTTTTCCATTTTCCCAACTATCATTTACAAAAATCAACATCCTATTTAGAGAATCCAACTCAATCATAATTTCTTTTGCACCTTCTAAATTATTAGGAGACAAGTTTATCTTTTAAAATTTTTTTTGTACAAGCAAGAGCCTTGCCAACTGGATTGAATTCAACTCTTGCAATGTTACTCAGCCTATCAAATTTCCTGATAATTTCTTCCCTCTACTTCTACAAAATAAATATTTTTTCTTTATGCAAAGCGATTGCATTCCAAGTTGAGCTATCTCTATATTTAGATAGATTGTAAGTACTAGAGACTATTGAAAATTTAAATTCAATGGAATCCATAGAAATATTAATATTTTGAGTGGCATCCAACCACTTTAAGAAATAAGCAAGGACATCATTAGCCTCTACCTCAGAAACCCTTACAACTTCCAAGTTCTTTTCAACTCTAGAGTGTGTAAGAGCACACTTGTCATGTCATTCCAATAACCTTCTCTCTACCAATTTCTCCTCAACCTCTTGTGTTTCCTTTTCATTAAGCATGAAGGTATACTCCTTTAGAGAATATAGCAAAAATCTCATATTTTCAATGGGGGTGAGAGATGTATCAATGGATGCACCAGGTATGACTTCCTATAATCCCTTGGGGACATCATCTACAAGTTATGTTCCTCTTTGATGTGCTCCTAACATTAATTTATGCACCAGAGGCATCTTCTCCATATCCACCCATGCTTCAACCATAGGAATTTGTAAAATGTCCTGGGGAATTATTGGCTGAAATCTAATTTGCTTGGAAAGTAGTCCTTCCAGAACATCATTACCAGAGGATGATTCTCTAGGAATCTTAAGTGATTTTATAATTTTCTTTTCACTTTATTTATTTTTCCTAACACTATCTTTGATTTTATTTTCTTTCTTTGTTTCTTCCTTCTCTTCTTCTTCCTTCTTTTCTTCTTCTATTTCCTCTTCTTCCTCTACTCTATTTTCTTCTTCTTTGTCGTCATCTTTATCTTTACGATTATCTTTATCATTATCATCCTCTTCCTCATTTCCATCATTTTAATCTTTATTTTATTCTTCCTTGGGATTGTCTTTTTCTTCTTCTTCACCACCTTTTCCTTCTTCTTCAACATTTTCTTGTTAAATATTTCCTTCTTCTACTTCAATGTGCTCTGAAGGAGCATCATTATGCATCTTAGGCTCAACATCTCCTTCATTCTACTCAACATTTTCACCATGAACATTAATTTCAACATCAAAATTTCTAGAAATATCTTCATTACCTATATCAAGAGCAATATTTTCCTTAGCATTTTTAGTAGCATTAACATCTTCATCAATCTTAAGCATACCATATTTTTATGTTGTTTCCTGGATTACCTTTGTTGTTTTCTCTTCAAATACGACCTCTGATCTCCTTTTCATTAAGTCATATCACATGCTTTTAGGGACATCTTTCCTTATCTCCTCCCATTTGAATACTAAGATGATAACATATTCAATAGCAACTGAAAGAAGACTTTTCTTGTCTTCCTCTCCAACCTTATCATTGTATTGAGTTGTAGGTTGAAGTATATTCTCAAAATTTAGCAAGGAATTTAAAGTTGGCTCTAGTTTAAATCAGGGACTAGAACTTACCAGAATGTCTTGTTCATCTCTCTGGTCATTAGTGGCTTCACCAGATACCTTAGCCTTCTTTGATTTCGGCTTGGTGTGCACATGTATACCAAACTCTTGCTCCTCTTCATCATTATAAGATGATACAATATGTACTCTTTTGGAACCAACAACTTCTATAGATACACTTTCACCAGAGGGTAAACCTCCTCTTTTTCTTCTCACCAGCTTTGCTTCAGGATATTCTTCTTCATCATCCTAATCATTTGTAACAATAATATTTTTCTCCCTTGTAGCTTTCTCTTTCCTTCCTCTCTTTTCAAGAGCTACCATGGGAGTTTCCTTCCTCTTCCCATATCTTGTAGTAAATTTAGAGGAAACAAGACCTTTTTCTTTATCAACCACACTAGGCTCAATCTTAGCTATGGGCATGTGCAGGATCAAGATGGGTATGTGGCTGATAATTTTTTTTTTACCCAAAACTGATGAAACAAAAAGGGTTTTTAAAGGAGATTCTTAGCTTTCCACCAATATAAATTATGCCTTACTTTGAATTTAATAAGTAATTATTATTCATTTTCTATTCAAATAACGACTAAAGTCCTAATTGGTAAGTTGATTGAAAAACATCTATAGCTTTCAAATGGTATAACATTTTTTGAATCCAAAACTTGCATCACATTCTATGCTTTGTATAATATAGTATTAAAAAAATAAAAAATTAATTTCATAAAATTTTGACCAAGTTAAGGTGGTCAGACATACGAGTTTTTATATTTTTTAAAAGTTGTAATTAAAAAATTCATAATTAATTATATACTTGGAAAAAAATTACAAAATATGCATCACATCGGGACATGAGTCCTCTACTTATATCTAAAATATTATTAAAAAATATTATCATTTTATTGTGGTTAGGGTGGTCAAGCAGACACCTACTTCTTATATTTTCCCTTAAATTTAAGTACTACTGAATTGAAATTTCAAATTTTCACCAAATAGATTTTTTATTTTTTTAAACAAACCTAGTAGTTTAGAAATGACATTCAATTTGCTACATATTCTATTCTTACATATTTTTGAACTAATATACATAACTTATTCAAATTTTTATGTCAAGTTTCCTAACTCTGATTTTTCTAATTTTTTTGCCACTTACGGGCTTGTTTTTTCCATGATGATCCTGCACATACCCCTATAGGGGTTGTGGGTGGTTTTTCGGAGGTAGTCCATCTAGATCTCCTTGGACTAGATGATTTTTCTTCCTTTTGTTCTCTCTGAGCCTTGCCTAGGGTAATCTCTCTATCAGTAAATTTGGCTTCCTTAACCTTTTTTCTATACATTCTCTCTAGTTTTAGGTTTCTAAAGTTCCAAATGAACTTCCATAGACTTCTCTGCAAATGTCCAAATTCTGGGTTCATTGGGGTCCTCTAGATTCTTCAACAACAATTGCACACACTTTTTAGCTACATATTTTGTTACCTCATATGCTAGAGGCTGAATCTAGACAGTTAGAAGTTCTACAACCACTATCATGCATTCATTAGATGAGACATGGAATATGATATCATCTTTATACTTCTCAACAGTTTTCTTTAGGATTCTTTCCATTTCATTCATGTTTCTTTTAAATACAACAAAGAATGTTGTTAGAGCATTATATCGAGCATCCATATTTCCTAGACTATGAAAATAATTAAAAAAATTGATTTCCTATAGGTTTGGATGAGTCCCAATGTACTTCTTCACTCTTTTTTGGAAGTCTCTTTGTGAAGTAAAATAATAAACATATAATCAATGAACAAAACTTGAAGGCATACTTCCTCTATTTTGTCAACTTCAAGTTCTCTAGTAGTTGTAGTATAAGAAGCTCACATAGATCATAATATATCAATGTTCATAACCATATCAGAAGTTGTATAGATTGTTGTTACCAAAATAAAATTCTCTTTGTTTGTGAAGTATATTTTATGTTTGATCATCATATTTGCATACTTCATACTAGTAGGATTAGTAACCGTTTTCATTGCTAGGGATATTTTGTCAAATGTTGCTCTTGTGAGTTTCATTACTACCTAATTCCTCACATATTTTAACATAGGTATTGTACCTTTATTTAGAGTCTTGTTATAGCCCTAATTGTAAAGAAAGCTAAGGTGCAGAAACAACTCTCCTAACGTCAAAACCTCATGGAAGAATGTAGAGACACTTCTAAATTTTACAATTACAGTCCAATTAAGATGTATTTGAAAGAGATAATAGAAATAGAGAATTAAATATAAACATATGAACACCAGATTTACGTCAAAAAACCCTTACGAGAGAATTACCCACCAAACCAAGAAAAACCCCTTTGTATTACAATAATGAAATTACATACAAAGTACAAGCTTGACTCTCTGATGTTAAATTACAACAGCTTTCACAATGGCCAACCTTGTGTAGAACATTCACATTACAATGCTCTCATAATCGAATTCATACACTAATCACTCATCGAACCATTGACAACACTGTTAATCTAAATATTGATCGAACCATCCAACTATCCAACCGAACATCATCTGCAACTACAAAGTATATCCATGTCATCCATGTCTATTGAACTTCCTCACAGAACTTCCACAACAGACTAACTTCCAATGGTTCCCATTTGACTTCTTTGATTGGTCAAAGACTCACAACGTAGGATAGTCATCACTTGGTTAAAGGTGTTCACAATGTATTCACATGTCATTGAGACACTAACCATGTCTTCTTGATGCCACAAGACCTGATTGTTGATATCTCCAAGAGTCATCACTATCGGCAGGAGGTTACACCTAGTTCAGAAAGTTATCCCTCAGACTTCACGTTGTCACCAAGACCTCATATTGATGATCATCACTTATATCAGTATTTGGAGAGGCCATCATTTTCAATGAGGGATCATATCAAAGTTCCAAAGTCACATAGACATTAGCATTTCCATTGACAAGACTATCATCATTCACCAAGAGATCAAACTGAGCCTTCAAGTCATATGAAAAAGAACACTTGTCGGCAAGACTTAGGCTATCACTGAGATGTTACTCTGAATGTTCACACCTTTCATCGAAGACTTTAGTTGCTAGGAGTTTCACCGAAGACACCTGATAACAAACATACAGTGTCGGCAAGACTTACCACCATCGGTAGGAGGTAATACCAAAGTCTTCAAGTTATTCTGAAATGTCCAACAATCAAAAAGACTTACCCCTATTTCCAAGAGGTTACACCGATGTTCATACCATCAGGGAGAGAACCAACCATAGGAAAGACTTCTTACCAAGGCTTCCATGTTACCCTGATGAGCATCGGTGAGACAAACATATGCTGACAAGAGTTCATAATGAAGCCTCCGTGTTACCCCGAAGACTCCCAGTTAATACTTATTGGTGAGACTTTCCATATTGATAAGACTTCATACTGAACGTCCAAGTCTCTCCTTGAAGACTTCAATCCCTATGAATCTTCCTGACCATCAGCTAGACACCAACCCGTCAGCTAGAGATCTCCACTTAGTAGAGGGTTACAACAAACACCATAAGTCACAGTGATAACACTAGTCGGCAAGACAACAACATTTTCTTGGAAACATGAACAATCAACAAGATTACTAAACTACTAGTTAGCCAGACAACAACAAAGTCACACTGACTTTGCTCTTTCAGAGGTTTCAGGTTGTGGGATTGAGGCACATTATCCCAACACTAATTGCTTCCTTAGTTATCAAGTGTGAGTAGTCAGTCCAAAGAATTTTTTCATGGATTCTGCTTAGGACTAGCTTCACATATTTCTCATTGTAGCTAAAATTGGAAAAAATATTGTATCTATCCAACCTTTTCTCAACCACATTTGAGTACTCAAGTTTTACCAAGAATTCATCACTAGTAAGAACCTTTTTCCAAATATCAATCAAGTTAGACTGATCATATTCCTCATACTTCACATGAACGTACATCCTTGTATCCTCAGTCAATATAATTCCATGTGGAATTGATGAAAATGAACCCATGTGGTCATCTTCGAAAACCTTCAATGAATATTTTTGGTAAGAGGGCCTCGACCTCTCTGACACTTTCATGACTACAAGAGTTTCCATTCTACTAGTTCTAAACTCAAAAAACTTAACCAAAGCAAAACTACAACTACTCAAAAGATAAAAATTCCTTTTTCTACACGACAAATTGCAACTAGTGTTTCCACAACTTGAACTTCAATTCTCTTCAATAATGCTAAAAAAAATTCAATTTCTCCAAACACTCAAATGATCAAAATTCCTTAAACATTTCCTTTAAAAAGTAACAATCTTCCCTAATTCACATTAAATGTGGTAGATTTCAAAAAGCTGCTAAAAACTCTTATCTTTTACATAGACAAACCCTAAATTGCTCAATAAAAGATCATCACTTTAAATTTTCTACTAGTTCCTTTTTTAGATCCTCTAAAAACTCCTTCTTATTTCATCCTCATGCCAACCTATGATATGCCATTTATCCTAGGGGTTCCTATCATTTTCTAATAATGCTTCCCTTATGACCTTGCAAGTTGTAATTATTGAATAAATCATCTATACCAGATGAGGGAACAAGCTAATCAGTAGTCTTTGGTTCTTCTTTCTTCCTCCAAATCTTATTCATCATTTTCTTAATCCCATATTTGTCAACCTTATTCATAGATTCATTCTTTTCTACCAGATTGGCCTTCTTACTCTTTACTTCTGCAAACTTTTGAAACATGTTATGGTTTGTTGCAGTTATAGTAGGCAATATTTCTTTGATTAGATTAACTTCCATTGATTCTTATTCTACACTAGTTAGCTTTATGTCCATACTTGTTATAGGTATAACAATAGCCATTAAAGGATTGATCCAATCTTCTTCTATTAAACTAATTCATCATCAAGGTTTTGCATTCACTTTCACTATGTCCAATCCTTTTGCATGCAAAACATTAACTAGTAAAAGGACCAAGGAACTAATTCATCCTACTACATTTTGTTGCTTTGTGACCAAATTTTTTGCATAAAAAACAAGTACCATTAAAAGGACACCTTTTTCCATTAGGTTGTCTTACTGAAGGTCTCCTAGTTAAGTTCCTTGAACTTTCATTCTGCTTTCCTTTAATCAAATTCTTCTAATTATTCACAGTCTTAGAAATTTCACCGGTATCATTTCCCAGACCACCTTTGTCTTTACTCAACTTTTGTCCTACAATCAATTCATCAAGCCTATCTGAGCTAGATTTGAAATTTTTTTCACAAAGTTTTTCCTTCTCCATATCTAATTTTAGGTTGAAAATTTCTTGTTCAAGCTTGGTGCATTCTTTAGATTTTCTTTGTACCAACTTATTTAGACATTCTTCAATTCTTTTCTTCTCTTCTACTTATACTTTCAAACTAGCAATATCTTCATTATCCTTCTTCAACTAACCAATTACTTCCTTGTGCCTGTCTTTGAACTTTTTGAATTGCTCCTTTATGTTTCAAACACACTCATTTGCATCTTCAATATTTTCTTTCAAATCCCTATTTTCTATTTCAAAAATTTCAAGATCCTCAAGTGAAGTCTAAAGCTCTCATTTTTCATTCATTTCTTCCATCTTGAAGATCTCCCTCAAGTTGTTAGGCATTTCTGAAGGAACCAAGCTCTAATACCAATTGTTAAATGTCCAAGATACTAAAAGGGGGGGTGAATTACTATCTTCTTAAATTTTTTGATTAGATACCATCCAATTATTCCAATTCATACAACAACAAAGATAAGTAAAATCATTAATAGAACATGAAATCAAAGAACACATGAACACCGAGATTTTTATGTGGAAAACACAAAATGGGAAAAACCATATTGAGTGTTAGCTCAAAATATAGTATAATCAGTTATAAAATATTACAAAAATTGGTGTCTCACTTCTACGACTCATTTCCTAGAAACAAAAGCTCACTACCCACATAATTATGATGATAGAAAATGGCTTACAACTATCTAATAAATTGATGGAGCACACCTAGTGAGTGCAAATTTAGTTTCGATGTAGCTTAGTAAACTGATTTAACACACTTCATCATAGTTTCTCTTCGCATTCACAATCTCATCATACCTAAAATTTGCATCTTAAACTTCAAATATTATCCAATATATATCTGGTTTCTGGGTATGTCCAGGCTCATCATGGAAAAATATAGGCCCTTAAGTGGCAAAAAATTCAGAAAAATCAGAGTTAGGCAACTTGACATAAAAATTTGAATAAGTTATCTATATTATTTTAAAAATATGTAAGAGTAGAATCTGTAGAAAATTGAATATAGTTTCTAAACAACTAGGTTTAATTATTTTTTTTTTAAATCTATTTGGTGAAAATTTGCAATTTCAATGCAGTAGTACTTAAATTTCAGGGAAAAAATAAGAACTAGGTATCTGTCTACCCACCCTAACCACAATAAAATGATAATATTTTTTATAATATTTTAGACATAAGTAGAGGACTTATGTCCAGATGTGATGCATATTTTGTGTAATTTTTTTCCAAGTAAATAATTAATTATGAATTTTTTATTGCAACTTTTAAAAAATATAAAAACTTGTATGTCTGACCACCTTAACTTGGTCAAAACTTCATGAAATTCAACTTTTATTTTTTTAATCCTGTAGTATGCAAAGCATAGAATGTGATCCCTATTTTTATTCAAAAAATGTGATACCATTTGTAAGCTATAGATTTTTTCAATCAGCCTATCAATTATCAGTTTAGTCATAATTCAAATAAAAAATGAATAATAATTATTTATTAAATTCAAAGTAAAGCATAATTTATATTGGTGGAAATAAGAGAATCTCCTTTAAAAACCCTTTTCATTTCATCAATTTTGAGTAAAAAAAAGTCGTTAGCCACATACCCTACAAATACCCATCATATTGCCACTTTTTGGCCCATCATGATTACCCTTCTCCACAAGCATCAAGCAAGTTGGCCTAATTAGATGCACCTCTTATTCACCAGAACATGTCAATTGTTGACTTCAAGCATTCATAATTTTTTTTGAAAATAATTCACACATCCAACACACTTCATCAAATTGGAATAAACCTAAAAATAGGTTACACATATAGCCGCAAAAATAATTTCACTATTACACAATACATCCATTAGGTCAGCTAGGGATAGACCTAATAGCACAAATGCAAACACCAATGTAATGTCAATACAACATATGAGCAACTGGATACATGAAATCTTGAATGTTCATGCTCCTGAAATCTATAGACCATTTCCCTAAACCACAAGCAATAGTAATCACCAGAAATCAAATGTGGACCAAAATACTGGAGGATGTAAGAAAACTACCAGTTCAAATACTAGACTAGAATACCTGAATAACTGCATTCTTGATCTTGCAGTTGCAACTTATATATCATGATGAAATCAATTACAATAGAAAGTAAAAAATTGAGATGTTCTTCTTCACTTTTCCAATAGAGTGAATGCAAGTGAGTGCTTGAATGAATTAGTGAATAAATTAGGTGTTAAATGGGTAGAAAAATACTTATTTATACAATATTATGCCCTAATAACCCAAGAATACATCATCATAAGCTGTAATAAGGTATTTTTCAATGAAAACTCAAAAGAAAATTTGAATTATTTTGAATTTGGATCTAAGAGGGACTCACTCACCACCCATGCCAAATGGGTCCCACCTTAGGATTCTAAGCGGGTGTCAAGAATTAAGTTGCATTTAATGTTGTTTGTTGGGTTTACATTCAAAAATACACATAATTAAAGCTTATGAGTGCATAAATGGGTCATTAAAGCATAAGAAAGGTACAAACAATGATAATAATTATAGAAAAGTGTGAAATCTTGTCACAAGAATTTACAACAATTTAGAATAGGACTTGATAAGGGATGAAAAGGTGATATTTAGATGAATTATAATAAGAAGAGTGTAGAAAAGTGTAGAAATGTGTTACAACACTTAAAAATAGCTTCACTAGACACCAATTTGAATATTAAGGACCTAGTGTGAATGTATAAGTTAGATTGAAACATTACATCAAAGAAAAATAGGTAAAGCATCATGAGAGAGAGACATAAATGACCATGAAAATGTTAATGATCCATTTTTCTATGGTACAAAACTTATCAACAAGTTCCTCCCATGACTTTATTCCTTTATGCAAGCTAGCAAACCATTTAAGTGCAAGACCTACGGGACTCCTAGGTGAACCATTGATTTTAATGGTTTAGGAATGCTATGTCTCTTTCACTCAATTAGGGTCTTTCACCTAAAGGAAAGAGATAGATCCCACACCAAAAATCTATGTGGTTCACTCAAACTAATGTATGTATGATGAAATTATGCCCAAATGCAATGATCTAGATGTAGCAAACTAATAAAATTGAATGATTATATATGCAAATCCTAAGAAATATGAAGTGTTTATAAACACAATGTTGTTTGTAAAAGGCTCAAAAAGATGAAATTTTTTTTAGATAGAACCAAATAGAAAGTTGTAACTCATAATGTGTCCACTTGTAAGCCTAATGGAGATTAGAAACTACTCTAAAAAATGTACAAATGTTGATTTTTTTACTGAATGAGACTCATTCGCCACTTGGGCGACTTAGTCCTAGTTTAGGGTTTCTACCTAGAAACTAGTTTTTTTCCAAATAGGAATTAGAATCTGCATTCAAATCTAATAGTCACCTCTAGTGGGACTCATTCTCCATCCATGGTGAATCAATCCTTTTTTAGTTTTCTACAAACTCAATTTTCAGACTTGTACTTTGTCACCTGCACAACACTTCTTGATGGAAACCCAGATCAGAATCTCATAAAATACCTACAAAATAGCTTAAAGTTTATTGTCTAATTTGGGGTTTTCCTTGGTCAAACCCCTAATTTTGTAATAAAACTTTTAATGAACAAAATCTACATAAAACCCCACCATTAAGTGTGTCTAAGACTAGGAAAATATTAAGACAAAACTCTATTCTAATGTGCTAAATTAAGATGAACAAATGTGATTTGAATGATGCAAGCCTTCCATCCAAGATGAAAAAATATGAATTGAATGAAAATGTTATGTAAACCTTAAATCTAAAGATGGAGAGTAAATGGAAGTTAGAATCACTTTGAAAACAAGTCTTTAGGTGTGAGTTGATGTCTAGTTGCATCTCCTCAACCTAGATTTCTCCATGAATTTCCATAGGAAACCATCATCAACTGTTTGTCATGTTGGATCTTGAACAAGAAGTGAGCTTGAAGACTTGTTAAAACCTATCTTGTTGTCTAAAAGCTTTAAGTTTGTTGTAAAAATGCTAATGAAGCTTTACGTTTAAATGCATCAACACCTAATTTTCCCATTATTTAGACCTAAGAGGCCAACATCCACTGAAAAATTAAGCATCCCCTTTCTCTGCAAAGTGTCTCATTTTTTTGCAAAGTGTCCCTTTTGTTTGCAAAGTCTCCTATTTCTTCACAAAGTGTCCCATTTCTTTGTGAAGTTTCCCAAAAGGGTTCTAAAGTGTCTAGGGCCTTTAGAAGAGCACACTAGATGGAATTTAGTACACTTGCATGATGAATAATGTAAAAATTGAAGATATTATATGAATTTTTAGAGAATATTGTTTTGATTGTGATAGGTACCTTCCCAGGAATGACAAAAACTAGGGGGAGATAGATAAGTTTTCTTATAGACTTAGGTCCAACACTATCAGTGGAGGATACAAAGTATCTTCAGGTAGTAGGTATCTATTGGGAATATATGATTCCACCTATGAGATAGCACAATGCCATGTTGATGGTCCTATGTGAGCACTAGGATACTGAAACATGTATGTTTCACTTCCTAACTAGGGAGATACATATCACCTTAGAGGATATAGATAGGATTATCCAAGTTCTTATTAAGGGAGAATAGTAGATGGTGGACATGAAGTACTGCCTTCATGGACCTATTCATGATGAGTGCATGAGAGTGAAAATTGGGATACCTATACTACTATATTCATGAACCCCCATAGTGAGATGAATTATGATGCACACACTTGAACCTTTACTTAATCTAGATGGACAAGTGATACACCCTGATGGGGGATTGATTTACTTGATTCGTGGGATGGTAGAGCACATAAAGGTCTACGCTTGGGGACATTGTATTCTGGCTCATCCTTATTATGATTTGGGCTAAAAAAAAATTGAGAGATAGACAGTATGGTGCACTGCATGCTTCTGCAGGTATGGTTCCTTGAGAATATTAAATGCACTAGCCCTATTGGTTTTATATGTGCTATAGTTGTAGGATATCCATGAGCCTTTGGTTATCATCTACAACACTTGTGGTAGTATGGAGACCTGCATTTTTTGAGGGTGAGATTTGATCGGCTAGAGGAGGATGATATTCTTTAGAGACCTTATCTACTCACACTATAATGGGTAGATCCCATAGGACATCTAAGGAGGATGCAAATGGATAGATTTTTGGTAGGTCAGCATGACTATGTAGTATGTCATTTCTATTATGGGTGAGTCATGCAACAATTTGGGTAGATACAAACACCACTGAGGGTGTGCCCCTTCATTAGGAGATTAGTACAAAGTTCTTGGAGACTAGGTGATATTGTTTGGATCATTATAGACCATGTTGTCTAGAGTGACTCTAATGATTCAAATCGTGATCGACCACCAGCCTCAGACACTAATGATGTTGACAACACTAATGAGAAGGAGGAGGATATGTGTAGGAGAATCATGGAAAAAATAGGCCCTTAAGTGGTAAAAAATTTAGAAAAATAAGAGTTAGGAAACTTGATGTAAAAATTTGAATAATTTATCTATATTATTTCAAAAATTGAATGTATTTTCTAAACTACTAAGTTTTTTTTAAATCTATTTGGTGAAAATTTGAAATTTCAATGTAGTAGTACTTAGATTTAAGGGAAAAAATAAGAAGTAGGTGTCTATCTAACTACCTTAACAACAATAAAATGATAATTATTTTTTATAAAATATTATATATAAGTAGTGGACTCGTGTCCCAATGTGATGAATATTTTTTGTAATTTTTTTCCAAGTAAATAATTAATTATGATTTTTTTATTACAACTTTTAAAAAATATAAAAACTCATATGTCTGACCACCTTAAGTTGGTCAAAACTTTATGAAATTCGTTTTTATTTTTTTAATCCTATAGTATGCGAAGCATAAAATGTGATATAGTTTTAAAACTATAGATTTTTTTCAATCAGCCTATTAATCAAGACTTTAGTCGTAATTAAAATAGAAAATGAATAATAATTACTTATTAAATTCAAATTATGGCATAGTTTATATTGGTGGAAAGTTGATAATATCCTTTAAAAACCCTTTTCGTTTCATCAATTTTGGGTAAAAAAATTTATCATCCACATACCCAACATATTGCCACTTTTTGGCCCATCATGATCTTGCACATACCTTGGAGTGGTGGTTAGTGACATGAGAATCTCTTGTATTTCCCATGGATGTCCCTATAGGTGATGCATGTCCAACACCAGATGAGGGAGATGAGACAAAGGATAGGGCTGACGATGTACAATACATGACTGCAAATATATTTATTGATGTTATAGATGATGAATATGATTTAGATTTCAATCCTTACTATGAGGGCCAAGATGAAAGAGAGGAGGATGAGGATGAGGACGAGGATGGGGAGGAGTATGAGGAGGACCCACCCCTAAGTGAGGGTGATGAGGTAGTGGTTGAGGATTAGTAAGAGCAGGGAGAGTCCTCACACAATTGTGTGACCGGATCATGTGTAACTTAGCTACAACAAACATCGATAACCATAGTCACAAAGAGGCTAGCACATCCTTCATGCTCCTAGAGAGGATGAGGTTGATATCCCTCAATCGGCTGGAGATCTAGGTGATTATATTTGGTTTTATGCATGTACTTTAGTGTTTATAATTTATGAATATATCATGATGATGTTTACAAATTATGCATTGTTTTTATCTTGCAGGAATGATGAGAGACTATTGAGAGTTCTATACTCATGTTGCAGTAGAGATAGTACCTACACCCATTGATGAGTAGGAGATGGAACTTGATTACATGCCAACACCAATCATAGAGGAGGAACTAGAGTCACTCAGACCTTTCATGAGGCTACAAGCAGTGTATGAGAATGTGAGGAGATGATTCCATAAAGCTGAGACCATAGGATAGTCATCCCAGACTCCAGTAGAGGTGGAGAGACTACATGTAGAGATATCATGGCTATGGGAAAAGAGGGATTAGACAGTAGAGGAGTGTCATGTAGCTCTTGGGAAATTACAGGGTTTGGAGTGTGCACTCAAATTGAATAGATTGATATCACAATCACACACAACCATCTCATGACATCTAGGAACTAGATCATAGGCGTTGGAGCTTGACGGGTCTAGTTCTCATAAACCTTGTTAATTTTGTATATTATGATGAGATGTACATAAATATTTGGATATATATGTCCTATTGTGTTTGAATTTTAAATGACAATGTAATTAATTGAATAACTTCTTGTAAATTTTTTAATTAATTTCTACATGATTTAGCATGATTGATGTTATCTAATGAAAAGAATATTTTAGTTTCACTTTAGATATAACATTGTTATGCTAAAGAGGGAATGCTAAATTAGATACACCTATAATTCATATAAGGATCAAACTTAACGTAACAAGAGGGTGAATAGTATGAAACCTAAAATAATTATAAAAATATCTTAAATAATTACCCTAGTGTTCAAGAAAAATAGATGATCATTTGTCAAGAATGAAGCAATGTGAAAGTATTTAGAATGTAACCAAATGAATTTAGATGGAACTGCTTTATCGATCATAATATTCAAAGAGACTAGAGGTAATACTGATGTAAATGCATGGTATTAATAGGTTCCTTAAGGGGTGTTCCATCGAACTCTATTAATGCATAAACACCCGACCCATAACTGGTATCAAATATGTAAAGTTGAAACCAATTAGGTATAAATTTCTCTTTGCATTCAAGGTCAACGTGAGTATTGCATTGATTCTTATAGAGAATGAAATCAACCTTATTACATTTTTGAGGAATGACATGAATATTGTGTTTTTATTCTAATTTTTTTGTGTAAGCCTAGAGATAGTCAAAAGCATTAATTCACTTTTCATCAAGCATCTCAAGCTAATGCAATTGTTATTCTTTATAGGTGGTGTCATCAATAAGGTCTTGAAGAGAAATTCACAACATAGGAATTTCTAATTTGAAGGGCATGATCACATTAGTACCATAAACAAGGTTATAGGGTGTAGTTCCCGTGGATAATCTAACACTTGTTTGATAAGCCCAAAGCACATAATGTAAATGTGTATGCCAATCCTTATGATGTTTGTTTTAACAATTTTCTTTAGGATTTTCTCAACAATCTTATTACTGATTTCAGCTTGTCCATTGGATTGTAGATAGTATGGTGTGGAAAATAGATGTTTAATGTTTCAAGAAATGTATTTATCTCATTGTTTGTAAATTGGGTTCCATTGTCTAAAACTATTGTTGATGGGAGTCTAAAGTGAGAAATTATGTGTTCCAATATGAAATGAAACATTACTACAGAATTTGTAGATCAAAGAGGAATAGCTTCCACCCATTTTGTGAAATAATGTATTGTAGTTATGCTAAACGTATGTCTACCAGAGAAGGGTGGTGAAATTTTTTCAATGAGAGCCAATCCCCATACTAAAAACGTCCAAATGAATTTGGGCATGGAGCTCAAAAGAAAAGGAATGAATCAAATTGCTATGTTCTTGACATTTGTGGCATCATTTGACATAAGAAAAGTAGTATTTCTCCATATGCATACAATAATATCCCATACGGATAAGCTTTTGCACTATGACCATCCTCCAAAATGACCTTCATAAGCACCAGGATGAGCCTGGTCAAGTGCTATAGTAATTTCAAAGTTCCTAAGACACCTTAGTAAGATACCATTGAAAGATCTATAATACACATTAGCAAGGATTATGTATTTGGCTGCCAGATTGCATAAACGATTTTGAGTGTTTATCATTGTGGGCTCGAGAATTGTACCATCTTTTAAATAATTGTATATTATGTCATACCATTCTCACAAGTCTTCTTGAGTTGTTAAAATTTCTTTTAATCAAATATCAATCAAATATTTCATGATTGGGTGAATAAAAAATGAGAATTCTATTGAAGGATCATGTGCAGATATAAGAGAGGTTGCACTTGCCATCACATCCACATGTCTATTTTCTTTTCATGGGATGTTATCAATGGTGAATGATTCAATCTTCTTTAATAGTTTCATTGTCAGATCCTTGTATTTTGATAATTTTTCATGTTTAGTTTGATATGTCCCATTGATTTGTTTGATTACTAATTGTGAATCACCAAAGATCTTGATATCTTTGGCACCCACATGTTTAAAGAAACTCTCAATCTAGCAATTAATGCTCCATACTCATCTGCATTATTTGTACATACAAATTTTAATTGATAGGACAAGGGAATACACTTTCCTTTTGGTGGAATTAATACCACTCTAGTACTAGAACCTATTCTAAACTTAGATCCATTGAAATATAATTCCCATTTTTTAACATCTATGGTCAAGACATTATCATGAGGAAAAGAGTCATGATTAGGTAAAGTGAGAGGAGAATGGGAATCAACTAAGTAATCAATTAAGGCTTTTCCTTTGATTGATTTTTGTGAAAAAAACTTAAGATGAAACTCAATTAACAACATCACCCACTTAGCTAAGTGTTTGAAGAGATCTATTTTTATTAAAAAGATGCTTAAGGGGATCAATTTTTTTGATGACTTGTATTTCAGCATTGAGTAAATAATGTTGCAACTTACTAGTAGTGAATACAAGAGCTAAACATTATTTTTCAATTAGTGAGTATCAAGTTTTATAATATATTATAGTTTGATTGATGTAATAGATAGGATGTTCTTTTCCATGATCTTTTTGTTTAGCCAACAATGCTACAAGAGCATGGGTTGATGTGGCTATTTAAAGGATAAAGAATTTTTTTGGAACAACAGGTTGTAAAATGGGTGGAGTTGCAAGGTGTTTATTTAAACTATCAAAAGCCTATTTATAATCCTCATTCTAATCAAAATGTACATGCTTTTTGAGAAGATGTGTGAAGGGCAAAGTGTGATTAGCTAAAGATGCAATGAAATGATGGATAGCTTGAATTCATCATTGTAATGTATGCAGTTGAGAGATGTTCTTAGGAGGTGGCATGTTAATAATGGATTCAATTTCTTCATGTCAACCTTAATGTCTCTATGAGATATGACAAACCCCAAAAGTTTCCCACCATCTACACAAAAGACTCACCTTTTTGGATTTAATCGTATGTTATATTTATGTATTCATTCAAATATTTTTTTAAGGAAATTTACATTGTCTTGTCTTGTTAATGATTTAGCAATGATTTCATCAACATAATCTTTTAATATTTTATGTATGTAATTGTGAAATATCAATTTCATTGCTCGATAAGTTGCAATGACATTCTTTAATCCAAAAGGAATCACAACCCAACAAAACGTTCCACAAATGGTTGTAAATGCACTTTTGTATTGATCATGTGGGTTGATAATGATTTTATTATAACCAAAAAAATTCATCCATGAATGAAAACAAAACATGTCCAACATTTGAGTCCATGATCATTTCTATATTAGGAAGCATAAAATAGTATTTTAAAGAGGCTTAATTGAAGTCACAAAAATCTGTGCATAGATCCTAATACAATTATGGGGTTTAGCAACTGTGACAATGTTTGAGATCTAAGGAGAATATCAATAGGGAAAACAAAACCTACATCAAGGAATTTTTCAAGCTCTCCTTTAACATACAAGGCTATGTTAGGGTGCATCTTTCCTATCTTTTGGTGAACATGTTTAGCATTTTTAGCAAGAATGATGTTGTGTGTCATAATTTTTGGGTCAATTATGGGCATATCAAAATATTTCCAAGAAATCTTTTTAGGAAAATCATGAAGTAAAATTGTAGTGTCCTCTTGTTCTTCATCGTCAAGGCACTTCCCGATCCTAACAATTTTTTCTTTATCATATATGTCAATTGGTATATCAATTGTATGTCCTAAGGGGAGTGCATTAGACTTAGGAACTTGAGGATCATATGGTTCTTCAATGATATCACTATCTTTTTGCTTGGTAATTATCAAAACACAAGTAACTCATTTCATGGGAACAATAGACAATGTGTTATCATAGACTCCTAACATTTGTTTTAAATATTCATCACTTTTAATGTACTCCCATGATGGTGGTAAGTACATATCAATTAGGTTGGGATGTTTGATTGTGACATTGTGTTTTGGTTGATATGTAATAGCAGTGATATTCAAATATGGTCGTTGAGTGGCTTTTGTCATCTTAGAAAAAGAATATACCAATCTAGATTTTGTCTCTTGTGTATTAGGTTTTATAGGGACATGAATACCTTTTTCATTATTTTCACATCCTTTTCTAGTATATCACAATTGTTTCATAAGTTCATAGCATTTCCCATAAATTCTTTCCATTTCCTTTAAATTAGGTAGATATTGATAATCTATCTGATAAAAAAAAATTGTGTACATTTTAGTTTCTTCCAAAGTAGAGGAGATAGATGCTTGAGAAGATTTTTCTGAATTCTAAGTTCTCATAACAATGGGTTGTTCTTGTTTCTCTTTCTTTTTTTGTGTAATATGTATTCACCCATAAATGAAGGCATGAATTCTAAGGATCCCCAATCATCACCAAAAAAATTAGACACTAATTCCTCATCTTGTTTTTCAATTTAAAGAGGTTCTATATTGGATGTTAGAATTAATGTATTTAGAGGACTTGTGCTTCCTTTTTCAAGGTGTTAGCAACTTTTAGACTTGGGGTCTATTTCAACTTGATAAATGTTTTTGTTATAGGAATATTTCATTATATGATGAAGGGTCAAAGGAACTTCATTCATCTCATGAATCCATTGTCTTCCTAAAAGAACATTATACAAAAGATCATAAAGCATGACATGAATAGGAGTTTGCAGAGTAGCCATGCCAATTGTAATAGGAAAATTAATTACAACGAGTGATTTCTTTATTGTATTGTCAAATCCTAAAATGGATAAGGAATCAAGTTTTATTTTTGACTTTTCAACATGTAATCTATCAAAGAGATTCACACTACACATTAAGGGTAGAACCATTATCAATGTGGGTTCTTTTGATACCTATTCGATTGAATTGAGCAATTATCATAAAGGCTTCATTTTTTTCCATAACTTTGAAGGAGGGAACTCATTTTTATGGAAAGTAATGTCTAGATTAAGTCTATTCATTCCATGTATTTAAGCTGCCACATTATTTGGAGTTGTACTAGGAGGAACCGCAATGTGTTGAAAGGTTGTCTTAAGAATGGTGTGATAATTTGGTGAATTCTAAAGTAAATCCCAAAGGGAAGTCTTTGTAGGAGTATTCTTGAGTTGTTCAATAAGATCATACTCCTTTGTGTGTGAGGGAAAATGAGGATCACTAGGTGGATTAGGTAAAGGTAAAGAGGGTGGGGTTGGTTATAGTGGTTGCAAATTGGTTTAGGTATTATATGTATGAGCAACAATAATATTACTGGATTGCTACAACACATCAGGTTTAGGTGGGTAAAGAGTAAACTCGACTTTATTAGAAGGATAAATTTTATGTGAGGGTGGGTAAAGAATGAGTTAAGGTTGAATCACATTAACCTCCTTATTTTTGGGTTTCTCACTAAACTGTATATTTTTGGCACCCTAATCCTTTCTAACACTTGTAGGGTTTTTCACCTAAAAGGAGTAAGAAGGAAAAAAATGCTTATAGTTCATACAAAATAAATTTAATATGGATGGAATATAGATGCAATATGCTTGGATATAATGTTTAAATGCAAGAAAAAAATGAGATTTATTGACTAACGAATAGATACTAAAGGAGAACAACTTGTTTGAAAACACATTATTTAATATAAAATCACCTACAAACAAATGGAAAATCCCAACAAAAAAGAAAAAAACTGAAAGAGTGCACTTAGGATGATGAAGGAGGTTGAAGATGAAATTTGAAATGCTAATAATTTTTTTTTTCAAGCCTGGAGGGACCCATTCACCATTCTAGGCGAATCAGTCCTAGTTCTGCCAAACTGAGCAAAAACGTGTTTCTGATAAAAGGGTATCAGTGTAATGCCCCGTCACACAACCCTAGAGGAAGTTGCAATTCACTACTTAAATGAACCAATTTTTTTTTGTTTAAGTACAAATAACATATAAGATGAATACACATTGCCAACATCCTCTAAGGCCATGAGACAAAGATTACTTTAATACCCAAACAACAACAAACATAACTATAAAATTAAACATTAAACACTTAAGGAAATGAGACAACATACATTCCATACAAGATAACTTACAATTAAGGATAAGAAATACCAAAAGATTTCAATTAACAATATTTAAAAAAATAAGATTACAACACTCATTCCCCGAATGAGGTAATTCCAACAAAATGATTACATAATACAATTCCACCTTGATAACAACTGAGGGGTAGTAAAATATCATAAGAACTGAGAGAACAAGGCGTGAGAAGAAATTGATTCTCACGAGCTCTCCAACTGGAAATCATGAACACACGAACATGAAGAAGAACCAACGGAATAAGATGCATGCCACTTGACCACGTGGAACCCAAAGGCCCCACTCCCTTTGTGCTAGGAGATAGTAACCAGGAATTCCTACACAAGACCATCTACCACTAGGCACGACCACACAAAACTGATACGAAATAAATACAAGACCTCATCACATGACTAAACGGTCATATGTACAACTCTAGGTACGAACTCTCACAACACTGACATAGGTTACATTGCTTCCAGACATAGAATAGATCAAGAGTGTCACAAATAACAAGTACCAACTGCTGACTTAGGAAGAGTGTCATCGCATAGCTCGTCAAGGGATATCCTCTGGGAATCTTCCTAGGCTCTGGCCCCCACCTTGGGTTATCCTGGTGGCCTCTACCAAAATCTCAGCACCCATGCTCACTCATGCGGAATCAAATACCTCTCATGAAGATGAGATAGATGATCTTGCCATTCCAAGCCTTCCCGTCTTATCCCAAGTCTCGTACTAGCCCTTGGGTCTATGAGCAAGGCATAATTATCTTGTTTAATGTTGATGCAACCTAAGCTTCTAAAAGTTTAATTTAGTTATCACTAAATTAACCAACTTGCAAAGGGTTATCCTGGCACCACTTTGTGCGCTGGTGCCCATTGCAAGCCACTCTCCTAAGACAACATGCACGGTAATAACCAGAATAGGTATCCCGATAAACACAACCTCTCCATTCAAGGAGGTAACAATCAAGAACTCACACCAACACTGGAGGCAACAAGGTTAAGACCCTCTCCAAACACTGGAGGGAACAAGGTTAAGACCCTCTCCAACCACTGGACGAAAAAAACAAAACAAAACCACTCTATCCAAGGGGGCACATATTACAAAACCTTCTCCTATTCCCAAGGAGGTACAAATTACAAAACCCGCACGTGAAAACTGGGTGAAATGACATGGTGTCACATGCACATTTTCCCATGGCACAACAAAATTGACTCACGTACCACAATCCCATACCAATACATGAACTCCTATCTGGAAGACTTCAAGATTGACTCTATTCTCCCAACATTGAGGATGAACATTATAACACTACAAGCATTCCAGACAGTTAAGTAAACTAATGTTCAGATTTCCTAAATCTAGTCAAACACAATTTACATGACTTGCAGCGTTTATCCAAACAATCGAACCCATTTCTTTTCACGACAAAGAAATATGCAAAGAACATATCACATACTCTAAATTTCACAACCATATTCCAAAAAAAACCAAGACATTTAAATAAATAACATCATTGAATTGGAATTAGACCAATCAATCACTCTATGTCTCACAATCATATACTGTAAATAAAATTACTTGATTAACAAAAAATTTCAATTAAATAATAAGTCCTTCCTTTCTCTAAGTTTTTCCATTATATTCTATAATTAAAACATCTTGATAATAACACTTAGATCAACAAATCAGTCTTCAATTTCAACTCAACATTAAATAAATCAACTAAAACTCATCTCTACTTGAACACAATATATTCCAATCAACTATACTAAATAGTAAATGCATATATCCTCTTGCCGACATTAAAGAATTTAATCCAATAATACAACTCTACTTGATCAATCTATAATTAATCAAAATCAAATTATCAATAAATCAACATTTGACAAATAAAGTTCTTTGATTACAATAAATCATCTGTTAATCCTAAGCTCTTCAATTTTGTTCCATAGTTAAAGATCATAACCATCTGTGTGAACTAAGACATTCATTATTTCTAAGTTTCTCAATTGTCTTCCATACTTAGAACATTTTGATAAATAGACATCTAGATGAAATAAATTAATCTTGAATTCAAATTCACATCAATGATTTAACTAAATGTTAATCAAGTCACTTAATCTAAATTACCACATGGATTAAATAAATAAATTAATCGAATTCAATATTCTAGATACTACAAATGATCAACATCAACTTTCATTTCTTCAATACCAATGCAATAATCATTTTAGAGTAAGTTCTATTTTCAATATTCAAATATCATCTAAATGTGTACCCCTAAAAGATCATTTAGGATTCCAAGATTTCCCGTTCAAAACATCATTTAAAACCCCATTAATTAAAATATATCTAATAATTTCATATATTTCAATTAATCATATTTTATTCCTTATTATTTTGCATAAACAAAATATGACTTTAATATACATTTAAATGATAGCTTAAATTCACTTCTTTTGAAATTTATGGCTATTTATAAAAATGCCAATTTCTTCAATTGTAATAACCCCATGATCATTATAAAATTTCAACTAAACATTTAACATCCTTTTATTATGCCCAATAAAATATCAGTTAAATAAAATATTATTTTATTTGCATAAGAATAAATTATTTAAAGTTTAAATTTAAACTCCCTTTTTAAATTTCCATAATGCAAAATTTATTTAATTAAAATATTATATTTATATATATATTTTAATAACATATAAATATATTATATATATAATATTATAATAATATAATATTATAATATATATTATATTTATATATTATAAAATATACATATGACTTAACACATTAAAATAACAATTAACCCAAAATTAAATTTTATTAACCTTTATTTTATTTTTGAAAAGCAAGGGTAAATGGCCGAAGCCCTAACCTGTAGCCCCCTGCCTCCCGTGGCCGGTGGGGCTGTGTGCTCTGCCCACCGCCCATCGCCACCCACGGCGGCAGGGCTGTGTGCTTCGCACACAGTGACCTTCGCCTGCGGGCGGCGGGGCTGTGTGCCGAGCACACAATGCCCGACTCTCGGCAGCAGTAGAAGCTGTGGTGGTGGTGGGGGTTGGTCTCCCCACCCCACAATAAATTACAAAAAAAATTATATTATTTTATTTCTGTGTTTTTCCAGAAATGAAAAAAAATGAAAATGAAAAATTTCATGGGGTTTTTTCTGGGTTTAACCCAAACTCAGAATTTTTCAAATATATACAAACATATTTGTATATATATTTGTGAATATATCCATGTATTGATATGCATGGGTATATTCACAAATTTATATACCCAGATTTAATTTCATACTTAAATTGTGAAAATAATCCAAATACTTTGCAATAATAGAAGTTATTTTCAAAAAACATTAAGAGGGTTTCAAAATCTAGTTCTAAAATAGAGTTTTCTTTGATTTTGTTTCCATTTCATGGTGTAAATTTCTTGTTTGGTTTCTATTTCCAAATCTATCTACAATTTTGCAAATTGGAAAGCTTTTCCATGAATTTTCATTGAATCCAAAACTATATTTTCAATCATAAAAAAAAAAGAGCAAGAAGATGAAGGGAGAAAGGATGGAACCTTATGTTTTCTCCAAAATTTTCAAGCTTCCACAATGGAGATTTTCAAGCACTCTTTCAACTCCACAATCTTGGTCTCCTCCAAGCTCTCCACCAAAATCCTCACAAGAATTTTTTTTGCTCTCCAATTTCCATCCTCCATTTTAAAATTAAAAAGAAAATAAAATCCTAATTTCCTTATGCAAGCCTTTCCCCCAAATTTGTCAAAACCCTAAAATGGACTCACCCACCAAACTTATTGCTAAAATGAAGATATTTCATTTTTGCAAAATCATAAAACAATTTTTGTTTCCAAGTGTAATTCGCATAATATCCTTTTAAAATAAAAATCTATTTACAACCCCAAGGTCAAATAAATTTCCTTTAACAAAATATAATTCAACAATTCATAATAACAATATTTTTTTTCAACTTTATTTGTAGGAGTAAAATATAAAACATATTTCTAATTTTGATTTAATCCAAATATCTAATGATGCCAACATGACTAAATTGATTTAATTTATCTCTATTAATTTAATTAGTCAATAAAATAAATCTAATTAAAAATTAGATTATTTTATTAATTAAATTAAATTAATTAATTAATCACTAATTTTCCAACATCTCAATAAGACAAAACAATCATCATTTATAAATTTCAAAAGCCATTTAATCACTTTTAACTTGCAATTAAACACATTTAATCATTAATTAAACTACGCAAGTCATTTAATAAACTTTAAACTTGAAATTAAATAAACACTCAAGGGGAAACTGACCAAGTTAAAACAACTGACCCCGATGACAACCCAACAACACGCTATGACTAGGGTGACGACTTGGTTCAAAAAACCTAGCTACTATCTCCCAATCAATTTTCATTGGTAAATGGACACGCTCACACCTGTGAAACTAGGTGGAGTCAATGTCATATACCTGCAAACCTACAACAAAGAACATGTCGAATGTGCAACATATATATGTATGTTATGATCAAACATGCCGTGAAGAGGAAATCTCAGAATTGTAGGGTGCTCACAAGTGAGTGATACAACCCGTCCCCTCCACCAATACAGTATCTCTAACTGACGCATCTAACATCAATTATATGATCAATGGCATAAAACATCATTTAATCAGATATCTTCTAAGTTATTCTGAATCATGCCATAAGGATAACATCGAAATAAAAGAACATCACATCAACATATAACTTCCACATCATTTAATCAATCATGATCACAAGTAATCAAGTTCCAAAGTCCAAGCATGTTCAGACATAGTCATCGCATCATGATATAACATGTGCATCACCAAACAGTTCATGATCAAATAATCACTAAGTACACAATCACATCATAAGCATAATCAAACATACAAAGAACCTTGCCAATCCAAATATCCAAAACGGAGGGGTGTTACAATCAGAAAATACAAAAACAACAAAACTGGCCTAGAAATGGGACTCATTCACCACTCATAGTGAATGAGTCCAATTTTTAATTTTTGGATTTTCAGAAGTGGAATTTGGAGCTTCCGATCTGCACTTTGGCTTCCTACAGGTGTCTGCTTCTGAAACACTGATTTATAGGTCTAAAAATGAGTTTTTGTTCATATTATGATTTGTTGCATGATGATAAGACTTTATAAACCTTGCAACTTAACCTTCAATTATTTCCAAGCTTCCAAGATTCCTAAATATTCAAACAAACAAAACAAGGGAGAGAGATGTTTAATGTCAAAGCATGGGGGTTTGCCTTGGTCAAACCCCTTTTAGGTAATTGAACCAAAATGATGAAAGAATGGATTGAAAAATGCAATTATGGAGTTTATTACCTTGCCATGAATATTTATCTTAAAATTCTACAACAAAACATGAAGAATCTTTCCTTGAATGTCTGAAAATTGATATCTTGGTGACTTACTTGATGACGAAACCCTAAGTTGCTTGACTTGAGACAAAAGATTGGTGGATGAATAATGAAGAATGGATAAAAGTGATGTGAAAATGAGTTAAAATTCTTATATTTATAGAAAATTCACCTATTTTACCTGTTAATACCTCATCATAGGCTAACATGAAATAATATTAAACTTAAATTTCACCTTTTCCCACTCAAAGGTCAAAATTGGGCTAAATGGGACTCATTCACCACTCATGGTGAATGGGTCCCACCTAGATGGGAATGATTTACTATGCATGGAAAACAAGGACCACTTGGATGGGATTGATTCACCATGCATGGTGAATGGGTCCCACAAGGGCTATTTTGATAGCTCAAATGCCTAGAGTTAAGGAAATAAGGTCTAAAATGCAAGCTTGTTAGGTATTTGATCAATTTGAGCCTCATATTGCAAATTATGGGTTAAGAGGGGCCTATTAGTGATGAGGTAAATGTCAAATAGGGATTGGGACATATAAATCAATGTGAAAGTGTAATTAAATACACTTTACAACATTAAAATGAGGTCTACATTGCCTAGGAAGGCACAAGAAGTAATGTGAATATGCAAGACACATTACAACACTAGTTTAACATTAAGTTTAAGTTACGAACCTTCTATATTGATGTGATAATGTTATTAAACATATTTTATAATGTTGAATCAGTTCATTAAGTCTAGAAAAGCATGAAAGTATCTTATAACACCTTACAACACCTTTACAAGATCTTAAAAACATGTTATTCAATTTGCAAGGGTCCAAGACCTAGTGTGGATGCATAAAATGCCTCACAACACTAGATTAAGACCTGATTAAGTCCAATTTATCATGAATTATTCTCATGTTAATAAAAGGGTCCTTTTCTCTATCTTTTTTTTTGTAACTCTAAAGGAGGGAGCTCATGTTGATGGAAAGTAATGTCTAGATTAACTCTATTCATTCCATATATTAAAGTTGCCACATCATTTAGAGTTGTACCAGGAGGAATTGCAATGTGTTGTAAGGTTGTCTAAAGAATGGTGTGGTAATTTGGTGAATTTTGAAGTAAATCCCAAAGGGAAATCTTTGTAGGAGTATTCTTGAGTTAATCAACAAGATTGTACTCCTTTATGTGTGAGGGAAAACAAGGTACACGAGGAGGATTAGGTAAAGATAAAGAGGATGGGGTTGGTTGTGGTGATTTCAAATTTTTTTGGGTATTATATATATGAGCAATAGTAATATTACTAGATTACTGAAACACATCCGGTTTAGGTGGGTAGAGACTAAACTTATGTTTATTAGAAGGATGAAATTTATGCTAGGGTGAGTAAAGAATGAGTTAAGGTTGAATCACATTAACATCCTTAGTTTTAAGTTGTTCACAACAAACCTTAGTGGAGGACTTAGCTAAGATGAAGTCCTGAAGGGCTTCGTCTAACATTTCAAAGTCATCATAGCTAAAAGGTTTGAGAGATAATTTATCGTCAATTGATTTCAACTTTTCATGGAAAAATTTAGAGGCATTAACGTTCTTTGTTGTAGGTTGGTAACAAAAAACCTTATTGGATGAATTAGGAAAGATGAACTCCTAAAGGGCTTCATCTAACATGTCAAAGTCATCATGACTAAAAGGTTTGAGAGATAAGTTATTGTCAATTGGTTTAGACTTCTCATGACAAGCTTTAGAGGATGAAGTGACTAAGAGGAAGTCTTGAAGGACTTTATCTAACTTGTCTACATCATCACTACTAAGGGGCTTGGATGAGATGGTGTTTCTATATTGAATCATTTTTTTGAAGGGTTGGTTTGATGTTTGTTGCTTTTTTTTTAGTTACTGATGAATCTGATTTAAAGGAACTAGGAACTAATGATGAAAATGAAACTTACAAAAATATAATTCTCTCCATAGATTCCATGAAAGGAAATGATGTTTATGCAATAGAAAATAAAATAACTAAAATAGAAAAGGAATTTTGGTAAATAGAAAAGTGTAAAACAAGAAACTAAATTCTTGAAATAATGATGCAAAAAGTGTAGTAGGATTGATTCACCCAGGGTTGTGAATGAGTCCCAAGAGAGGTATTTTTAATTTTTTTTTTTACTTTTTCCTATGTGTTTAGGTCTGTATAATGTAGAAAAGTAATGGAAATTCAAATTTTTATAGTGATTTGATAAAATGAAATGCAATAATGAAACTTATATGATAGTTTCACTAATGTAATTTTGGTAAGTGCTAGGATGCAAAAACAATGAAAAATCCTATCCAATTGAGTCCTAGGATGTAAATGCAATGAAAATAAAAAAGAGATGATGCTCAATATGTAGGTTCACCAAAATGAACCATTGATTTCAATGGTTTAGGAATGCTATATGTATCTTTCACTTAAGTATGGACTTTCACCTAAAGGAAAGAGATAGATCCCACACCAAAGATCTAGGTGGTTCACTTAAAATAATGTATGTATGATGAAATTATGCCTAAATGCAATGATCTAGATATATCAAACTAATAAAATTGGTTGATTATATATGAAAAGCCTAAGAAATATGAAGTGTTTGGAAACACATTGTTGTTTGCAAAAGGCTCAAAAAGATGAAAAAAATGTAGATAGAACCAAACAGAAAGTTGTAACTCAAAATGTGTGCACCTATAAGCCTAATGGAGTCTGGAAACTACTCTAAAAGTCTAGAAATGTTAACTTTTTGACTGACTAGGACTCATTCACCACCCTGGGTGAATCAATCCCAAGTCAAGGTTTCTGCCCAGAAATTGGTTTTATCCAAATGGGTACTGGAATCTGCATTTAGCTCTGATAGAAACCTCTAGTGGGACTCATTCTCCATCCATGGTGACTCATTTTTTTTTCAATTTTCTACAAGTTCAAGTTTGCCACTTGTACAATGCTTCTTGATTGAAACTGAGAGAAAAATCTCAAAAAATACTTGCAAAATAGCTTAAATTAAATTTTCTAATGGGGCGTTTTCCTTGGTCAAACCCCTAATTTAGTAATCAAACCTTGAATGAACAAAATATGCATAAAACCCTAGCCTTAAGTGTGTCTAAGACTAGGAAAATCTGAAGTAAGAAAAAACTCTCTTCTAATATGTTATAATAAGATGAAAAAAATTGATTTGAATGTTGCAAGAATTCAATCCAAGAAACCCTACATCTCAAATGAATGTAAATGACATGCAAATGTTATGCAAACCTTAAATTTAAAAATAGAGAGAAAATGTAAGATGGAATCACTTTGAAAACAAGTCTTTAGGTTTGATTTAATGGCTAGTTTCATCTGCTCAACCTATATTTCTCCATGATTTTCCATATGAAACCATTATCAACTCTTTGCAATGTTGGATCTTGAATGAGAAGTGAGCTTGAAGACATGCAAAAACCCTATGTTATCATCTAAAAACTTCAATTTTTTCATAGAAATGCTAATGAAACTTTTTCTGGAAGAATCTTAATATTTGAATTTTGAATTTCCTTTATAAAAAGTGACTAAGAATTGATAAAAATGACCTAAAATGTGTATTTATAGGAATCAACTCCTAATTTTCATATTATTTAGACCTAAGAGGCTGACATCCATTGAAAAATTGAATTAAATTGGTGAAATTCTTGCTCAAAATTCAAATTCTCCCCAAAAGGGACTCATTTTCCACCCTTGGAAAATGGGTCCCACTAGAGGGGACTCATTCACCCAAGGTTGTGAATGGGTCCCACTAGTGGTTTCAGGAGGTGGGATTTTGGGATATGAGTAAATTAAGTGTTGTTTATCAAGATTTATATGATTTTCAAGTGAAATGGGCCTCTAGATCAAAATTAATGGATCTTATGAACCTATAAATGTTGTTTTGAAGAATGATTAATATAGGGGTACTCAAAAGTAGGTCCAAATTAAGCACGAAGTTGTCTCTTTTCTCAAGAGTGTCCATTTTTCTATGCCACACTAGGGAAGAGTCTCATCAAATAGGTATACCATATGTAATGTCCATGCAATTAGTCATAAATTCTCTTATGTGCTTGAGGGGATTTATCTTTCCTTTATTTTTGGAGAAGTTGGCTACCACATATCCCAGAGGGAATAGTGGCATGTGTAATTTTTTTCAAATGGGTTTGGACATAAGTCATATGATATTTGGGTCTTTTTCTTGGACAATTGCATGTTCTCCATATATTTTCAGAGGGCAGTGAGTTGGGATATGATTGTATCTATTATAGGGTTATTTGTGGTTTCATACATTCTAGTAACGGGTATTCCATGAGTTCCCATTTGTTGTGATGATGTGTTATGATTTGGGATCTATTGTTGTGGAATGTATGATGCATTTTGGTTTGTTGGTATTGAATGTTTTGAATGGGAATGTGTTATTGCATATCAATGTGTGACACATATGTAGGAATGTGAGTCCCAATAGTGTTCATTTGTATTTTTGGAATATGTTGTTGAACCAAAGATTTTGTTGAGGTCTATAGGCTACTCTTGCACTCTTGGGGTTTTTCACCTAAGAGGAGAGAGATAGACCCTCAAAATCAACATGTTTCACTCAAACTAATGTATGCAAGATAGAATTAAGGCTAAATGAGATGATCTAAATTCAACTAAATTGCATATTATGAATGAAAAACCTAAGAAATGTGCAATGTTTTAAAACACAATGTGATATGCATAAAATTTAATAAAGAAGTAAATGAATGCAAAAAGAAGTAAATAAGGCTGAACAAAGTGCACTTGAGAATTTTATGATGAATCTAGAGACTTGAGATGACTTTTGAAATACTTTTGAGCCTAATTTTTTGTCCTCATAGGACTCATTTTCCATTTTGGGTGAATCAATCCCAATTATGTGAAACTATTCTAGATCCCGTTTTAGACAAAAGGGTATCCAAAAATGTAAAAAACCAATATCATGCCTTGAAGTGTGACTCTTATGCTACCCATGGTGAATGAGTCCACTTTTTAATTTCTAAAGATCCAAAGGTGGAAACAGGAGCCTTTAGTCTACACTTTCTACTTCTTCAAGTGTCTGATTCTAAAACTATCAAATTTAGGCCTGAAAGTGACTTTTTTTGGGTATTTTTCCTTATCCAATGAAGAGATGGCTTGAACAACTTTTCAATGCAATATTTAATGATTCTTAAGTCTCCCAAGTACCTATGTCTACTAACACACAAGACAAGAAAGAGAAATGTTGAATGTGAGGGCATGGGGGTTTGCCTTGGTCAAACCCCTTATAGGTAATTAAACCAAAATAGAGAAATATTGTAATGAAGCATGCAACAATGGATTCAATACTTTTTCCTGATGTTTTATCTTGAATTTATGCAACAAAACATGTAGAATCTTCCATTGAATGTCTAAAAATTGCTGTCTTAATGACTTGAAATGATGAAACCCTAACTTGCCAAACTTGAGATGGAAGAATGGTGGATGAATAATGAAGAATGGCTATGATTTAGGGTTTAGAGACTTGATTTTATAGGGAATTCACCTTATTTTCCCATTAATTGGATCCTCGAGGTTGACATATGAAAATAATAAACTTAAATTTCAAATTTTCTCACTCAAAGGTAAAAAATTGCTCAAATGGGACTCACTTGCCACCTTAGGTGAATTAGTCCCTCCTAGTAGGGACTCATTTTCCATAGGTGGAAAATTAGTATGAGTGGGACCCATTTGACAACTAGATTCTTGGGAGATAAGAAAATAAGGTTTATATGATTTCTATGTTGGTTAGTTCATCAATTTTTTTCTTTAGATGCACAATATTGGGTAATAGGGGCCTATTAATGATGATTCAAGGGTCAAATAGGGCTTGGGACACAAAATTAAATGTGGAAGTGTGATTAGATACACTTTACAACAATAAAATGAGGTCCACATAGCCTAAAAATACACAACATTGAATGTGAATGTCTAGGACACATTTCAACACTAGATTAACATTAAGTTTATTTTACAAGCCTTCATTAAATACATTTTATAATTTTGAATTAAGGGAAAATGAGTTCATTAATTCTAGAGAGGTGTGAAAGTATTTTACAACACTTTACAACACCTTTAGATAACATTGTTAAATGCATTTAAAATGGGCCAAGACCTACTGTGGATGTGAAAAACACCTCACTACAACAAATCAAGGCCTCAATAAGTCCGATTTATCATCAATTATTCCCCAAATCAAGCAAGTTAATTTTTTTCTATGGTATAGTTGTCCTTGAGTGTTTTGATGCCCAAATGGAGCCATGTGTTTTTTTAATTGATTTCCTTGTCCAAATTGGTAAATGTGGCCATGTGGAATGTTTGTGTTTTGTCTTTGGGGAATACTAGTGGTCGTATTGATTTGTGATTAAGTATTAACAATTGTTTGAGGTCCTTGAATGGAGACTCGTCTTTTGTTCCTCCCAAAGGGGTTTGCTGAGTTTTTTCCCATGGCATTAGTTGAGGAACCAATTAAAATATTTGATGATTTTGTTCCCATAGCACTAGATGAAGATCCAAATAAAATATTTGGTGAATTTGAACCCATTATATTGTTTGAATTACCCAAAGATAGCCGCAATAATTTGTGACAAAATTGTTGATATTTGTGGGATAGATTGTGATCTAGCTTGTGATATGGTTGATGTTGTGTTGACTATGTTAGATGTATTTTGAGTGGAGGTGTCAATAGAAGTAGAATTAATGGTGTTTCTTTCATTTTGTGTGGTGGCACCAATGAAGGTATTTTTTGCATTATGTTGTGGTGTTGAAAGAGGTTGGCTATTTTGTGTTGTATGATTAGGAGATGTTTCTTTTAAGGTGTTAATGTTGAACACTCATGGAAATTTAGCCCCTTGGTGTAAAAGCATAGCTAGATATCTCTTTGAATATTGTAAGAGAAATTACTCTACAAAGGAAGCCATATTAGGGTTTTGGCCTACAACTTCTAAGTCTTTCACCAATACTTGTGAATTTTTGTCTTTATGTATAAATTGTTCAAAGGGGTTGTGTGAGAAATATTTCATGTTCATGTCACTTAAATGGTTGATGAATGATTCCCCCATGTCTATGTTTAGGTTCCTATCATTAGAAAAGCTATAGGGGTTTTTTCCTTTTCCAAAGACGTCCATTTGTCTTCTCTTTCTTTGGAGCCTAGTCTCAATGATATAAGGATTTTCTCAAATGAAAGAGTATGAATGATATCCAAATATGGGGTTGGGAATGATATTACACTATGTTTTTGGATTTTTGAAATAAGGGTTGCAATCAAATGCAAAGTGATAATGTTGTCTAAAGGGGATGTCAAATGCAATGTAAAGATGATGACTAAAATGAATAGTGGAAGACTAAAGTGTTTAAGGTATGTTATGCAAAATGCAAGATGTAAGGAAACTCTAAGGTGCAATCAATTTTAGTAGACTTTAAGGAATGGTTAAGTCACTATCCAAAGTTCGGTCAATGTCTCAATTTGGATTATCAAAGGAATATTTGTGATACTAAATGAAATGACAAGATGACAAGGTGAGGTTTTCACACTAGAATTTTGAGTTGGAAATATCCGACAAAAGGGACAAAGACTAAAAATATTAATTTTGACTTAGTCCAATGATAATCTACTTTTGAAAGAAAAGGTTTTCACAAAGTATGGAAAGTTTTCCTATTCTAAATCCTGCAAAAAATGAGGACCTTAGAATTTTAGGGTGGATCCTAATATGCAAATAATTTTTTTGCAAAAGGTGAACCTATGGTGAAAGATAAATGCAAGATAAAAGATACAAAGATGGTTGATTTGAGAAAAAAAAAATAGTTTGTAGTAGAGACTATTGGAAAAAGATGCTTAGCAAAAAATTGAAAATGTTTGGTCTCAGGTTTGGATAATGACAATATTTTTTCTAAATGATACGAAAATTTGTTGTTTTAGGTAGAAAATGCATTATAGAGTGTCAAATGTGTTTTAGTTTCAAAAAATGCATTGTTTAAAACTATAGATATGGTTAAACAGGTCAATTGCATTTTTTTGTGAAGCAAGTGTGTTGTAGTATAGGAAGGTGCATTGTTTCAAATTTTAGATGTGGTTCAGAAAGTTAAATGCATTTTTTTGGGTAGAAAATGCATTTTAGCATAGGCAGATGCATTTTTATGTTTGTAAAATGTAGTGTAGTAGGTCAAATGTATTGTATAAAGTCTCAAATGCATTGCATAGAGTCTAAAGTCTGATTTCCTTGCAATTTTTGGTAGATTTTTAAGATTTGGTTGTTCCAGATTTGTGAAGGATTTTTATGTGTTCATTGGTTTAGGAAACACTTGGAAAATGAATGATTTTTTCTTTAAATGTTGAAACAAGCACAATGAAGACAAACAAAAACCTATGGATGGAAAGGACTATATCCAATGGATTCCTACTTGGATTTCTCCAACCACAATTATTCTTAGGAGGTGACTTAGAAGCTTGGAAACACTGGCTCCCCTCCATAACACTCACTTCTCTGGGTCAACTGAGATTTGAGCCCTCATGAATCTCCCATGACAGACTCTTCACCTTCACTAAAAACTACACAAATGTGGGATGGTTTGGAAATGACCATTGCTACACGAGTGAATATAAAGGGATTTTGGCTACTACACAAGTGGTTTGTAGTAAGGGAACTCATTCAAGTGGCCACACGTGAGGTAATATTAGCTCTGATAAGGAGGAATCCTAGCCTAAAGAGGTTACGCTTAATAGGTTTTAACACACCACATGGGTACTAAGGGAATCACTTATTTGTGTGACACATCCACACCTATAATGCTAAGCCTTCCATTAGCATTCACATGTGTATATTGATTGGGAGTGACTTGGCTAAAAAGCTTCATTGCTAGTTTGAGTCGCCTTTGGGTGAGTACTTTTTTCCACCAAGGAAGGCCCAATTCCTAGAGTCAATAAGAATTTCTCTTGCACCTAGGGTTGTACAAGTGCACAAGGGGAGGGGATACTTTTATTATTGAACTCGGGTTACACAAATTGAAAACACTTATTCATTTTAATGCTCAAATTGAAATGTGGGGGTGGTAAAGTAACATTCTCTAATTGTTTTTTTTTCTCAATATTATACAAAGTGCAAGAGAATTGCACACATACTTAAAAAATATTACTACACAACAAGACACACAAGAGACTTGTTCATTTTTTACCCAACTTAGTATGAGACAAACAATGTTCATTTTAAGCCAATTCCATTAAAAATGCATGTAAATTTTAGCCTTGATGAGTTTTAATGCAATTTGTGTTCATTTTAAACCCATGAGTGAATATGCATGTTCATTTTAAACCCGTGAAATGTGAATGCAAATTATAGTTTGTTTGCTTGCTTGCTTTAGGATTGTAAAAGAGATATAAAATCATCAAGAAACAAAGGTTAGCAACTCCTTATAGCTTGCCACATGTTACAAAAAACATATTAGTAATCCAAAAATCCCTACTCTACCACACTTAAAAGAGAAATATGGAAACTCTATCAAAAAAATGTGAGACCCACCAGTTGATACTCAATATTATGCTACTTTATTCTTTTTATATTGACATAGTTTGATTCTCGTATAGATTATTAAACTTTATGTTATGATATAGACTAATGCTATATAATTTTATTTGTATTATAATGATTTAAACAATAGACTTTATATTTGATTTCACATTATGATGATTTGAAATTTAGATCTTATATTTGATGTTATTGATGATTATGGATGAATGAGTAGAATTGATGAAATAAAAATTGTGATATGGATATTAATTGCAACATTAGGGATGAAAGTAAAATATTGAGTTTAAATGAAATTATGAATTATGAATTATTTTTACTGTAAAAAAAAATTGAGTAAATGTTATTAGGAGAATTCAATGATGATGAATTGGTTTTCTAATGTGACTTAATTGTGATGGAAATTGTATGATGTGAATATATATGTTTCATTTGCTTTGACTATATTATTTTATTGGACATATTAAGGTGTGAAGTTGAGTGTGCAGGTACAAGTTCCATAGCCAATGGAATTGGAGGTCTTCAAGGAACCCAATGTGATAAACCCTATGAATACCGACTATAGTCCATAGGGACTATAATCCTATTGTGATGTAAAAATTTGTAAAGTGGTTTGAGACTTGAGTGTTATCTTTATTATAAAGTTTTATTTTGTCTGTAAAGCTAGATTTGAGGGTATTTTGGGACTTTGTTTTTTCTTATTTGAGTCAAAAGGGTTCGAAAAAGGTTATTTTATGTTTTTTCTATTTTTTTTAAACCCCTAGGTGTTAACCCAAGGGTTAGGCACTTAATTCAAGTTATATTTTGAACTAAAATCAAGATATGACATCTCAAAAAGGCCTAGATTTGAGGGTGACGAATTTGTATTTGGAATGGGTTGTAAATGGATAAACTTCAATTAGATTCTCATTTATCTTCTATTCTTTGAAAGCAAGAGTTATTTTGGAAACAAATTTAGAGGACTTCTATTTATCTCATTCTTTTTGGATTGTGGAGGGGTTGGTTTTCTTTTGGATCTGGTAATTTTTGGTTCTGGTTTTTTGAAGAAGCTTGTTTTGGATGAGAAAGTCTAAAGGAAAAACAGGGGTCCTTCCACAATTTTCTTCTTGGAAAGCGTAAGAGGTTGGTTTCAATCCCTTTGTGTTTGTTTTGGTTGAATCTACTAGTTTTGAAAATATTGTGGATAATCATTTGAATTATTATTGTATTTTTATGTGTTGGTTTTCTTTTTTTGTGTTGGGTTGTATGGGGATGGCTCCCTTTGATTTTGAGAGCTTCCCAAGTATGGGGTTGAGAGAGGATGAACCTCCAACGGGGAAACCTTCAACCTTTGAGAAGGCGGAGATTTGGGTATGAGTACCCACATAATTGGAGTATGGGATTTTTTTTTTTCTGGGTATGAGTACCCACATTATTGGAGTATGAAGTCCCTGGGTATGAGTACCCATGTTATTTTATGGAGTTGGATGGATTGATAAATGGAGAGAAGTTGTGATTTTATGCATGATCTATATATATGTTTCCCCATTGGGTAGTGGTGTCTCCTAAGTCTCCCCCTTTCTTGAATCTTTGAGAAGATTCAATGTGAATGTGAATCCTTGGGTTTGGGTGGTATTGTATGTGTATGAGTGTTTTCAATGTTTTTGCAAGTTTTGTGAATGTGTGTAACCCGGTTCCTTTGATGGCCTCCAAGCTCGGGGGTGACTAGTTTTCCAGTCAAAGGTTGGGTGGTGAGCACCCCATTGGCTTTAGAAGAAAGATCGTGTCATGTGTAAGGTTCTACAGATTTTTGAAGAGATATTTAAGATTTGAGGAAGTTTCAAGTTGAGACTATCTTTGTTCTATTATCAGTGTTACTGAATGAAAATATTCCATAATGTATACAACCCTAATGGGCTGATTGTAATAGGCTTGGTGAATGTTGCATAGGTTCATGTACAAACCTTCTTGAAAGAATAGTTGTAAAGAGAATGTTCCTTCTTTTATCAATCTATTTTATTGAGTGTATAGATTTCTTTTACCATTCCAATGAATGTTTCATGTAAATAAATGTTGTTGTAAATGTGTCTATTCTATGATTATATTGTTACCCAAAAATAAAGATTAAACAAAAATTAAAAATATATATATACTATACCTTTTTGTTACAATTTTTGTCTTGATAACTGTTGTATTGAAATTTAACCCAAAAGAAGAAGTCAGAAATTGTATTATGATTTAAGACAAGGAAATAATAAATACATAAATGTATTGCTTCCTGAAGAAAATTCTTCCTTCTTAGTTTTATAAGATTCAAGCTCTAGTTGTAATTCTAAAGCATATATGTATCTTTAACTATTCTTGAATAAAATGTTTAAAGGACTGTTACCATCATAATCTGTTGTAGAAACTTTCAGTTTAAAGTTATGACAAAAGAAAGATTTAAAAGGTTTATTTATTTTTCACTACAAATTTGATATTTTCCAGTATAAAACTTCTCTGTACACAAACAGTATTGTTCCATAAACCAAGCCAAAAGCAATCCCATCTATTTTGCATTGATACATTCTGTTGGGCATCACTCTTTTTTTTTTTTTTGGACAGTTGAATAAACCTGTAAAGACAATTTTTTAGAAAAACAGAAGAAGAAAAGTTAGATCCAAATATATAAAACTGTTATTATATTATTCAAAATTTTATTGGAAACAATTCAAATTGAAATCTTCTTAAAAATAATAATAAATCAGCGAAGTTTTATTCCTTAGTTTTTTCGGATTTTCTTTTTGCAGTAAAATACAGTGAACTCCGCTTCTTTTATTTATGTGTATCGCCTCCTCAAACTAATATTGATCTAGGGTTAAGTATTTTGTTTAAGTTTAATTTTTAGCTTATCTCCCATCGTTGATCTCCTACCAGCACCTAGAGAGCCGTGGGATTATTTATTTTCAATCTTTTACGGGCCTGTAGATTTTATGAAAAAAAAATCAGTTCACCCTTAGATGAGGGGAATAAGTGAATGGTAAAGTGGGAGAAATTTAAGGTGGTTGCCAACTTTTAGAATGACTTCAGTGAAGATTTAGTTCATGTTTCATATTAAAAAGTACATGTCTTGATTTTTATAATCCAAACTTTATTAGAATGAATCCAATAAGATATATTTTATGGGTGGGGAGTTTCCATTTAGGGCTCCACGTTTCCCTCTAAAAAGCCCATTCTTAAATTTCAGATTTCTTCATATTCTTTGAATTAAAAATAAAAATAAACTAAATTAGATATTTAGTAATATTATTTTTAGAAGGAAGACATCTTTGTTATTTTGTAAATGGGTTCTTTTTCTTTTACTTATTTTAAATAAAATAAATGGAATATATGTAAATAAATGTAGTTATTTATATGAACTTTTTTTGTTTATATATAAGATAAAGATGAATAATTAGATAAAAGATATATATATGTAAGAATTATACTTGAAAATAAAAATAAAAATAATTAGTGATATTTTTATGAAGGGTTATTAATCGGAATAATATTTCTAAAATGAATAACAAATAAAGTGATACATGTTAAGAAAGTGTTCTTACAAATCTTATTAGCGAAGCTATGGTGGTAATTAGAATATCGCAAGGCATGATGAGTTGACAATAGTAGTGATTAGATGATAATAATAAGAAATACTAATTTATTATATGGATGTTAATATTAATATGAATATAATGGAGTTACATTGGAAAATAATAATATTAAATAGTGAGATGTTTCAATAATTAATATCATATGGAGTGTAAAATTGGCATAGAATAATATGAGCAATTTGAGAAAATTCTATCCAATATTATTGATAATATTAATATTGTTCTTTAATACTGTCTATAATCTTGTTCAAATTTTCAGCTTACTCTTAATATTAAAACTAGTGCCATTATTAATTTCTATTTTTAATATAATGGTAACATTAATATTAAATTTAAATAAAGGTTATATATATAAATAAATAATAACCTTATTTATTATTTTTAATCAATGAATCATTTAATTAGAAGTTAAGTTAGTTGTGGTGGTTAATCACAAATAGTAATGGATTTTTTACGAGTAATGTTGAGGGTAAAGTATTTACTTAGTTGATAAAACTGTTTGTAATAGTAGTAAATATATATTAACCCATGAATTGTAATACCTCCGTGTCGATTGTTCGAACTTTGTGAGTAATTGTATGCTTCATTGATTACTGTGTTATTTGATTGGGTAGAAAATATCAAATGTTAGTAGTCATGTTTAAATAATTAATTTAAATCATAAGTGAATCTGTGAGGTTATTTAAAATATAATTAGAAATTAAAAATAATAATCCATTAAATTAAATCAAAATGATTTAGATCAAATGATCAAATTAAAAGCACAAGTGATATTATTAGATAAATTGATTTAATAATAATAATGAACAAAATAATCTGGAAAAGAAAATAATAAAAAAAAAGGGAAAGCAATTGAAAATGGAAAAAAGAATTGTTTATTGCTAAATAAATAAATAATAATAAAGCTTCTTTTTGGAAGAGTAAAAGGCAAGGGAAGCTGGAAAAAGATAGCATATGCTTTATCTTCCTTTGTCTCATCATCTTCCAGGGAGAATTATCAATCTTTGCAACTCATAAAATTGGAATGGAAGAGGCTTTTTAAAGAGCAAGTTCTCCCTATGAGGGATCGGAGACTGGCCTTCCCCACAAGTTATCCAGTGGTTTTCCTGTGAGCAGTAATTTAGAGGAGGATGGAGATTATCGTGGTTTCCTTAGAAAATCTTCAAAAGGAGGTGAGCTGAGTCTCGGCACCTGGAGCTCGCTATGAGGCATGAGTATCTGCTATGTTTGGCGTGGAGTATAGTGGTTGATGAAGGAAATATCACTACGTAAGAGCTACTGCTGGGCATGACATTTCTAGTCTGCGAATCAACGTTGGGATAAGTGATCAAAATGAAATGGGAAGGGTCTCTTTTAGATTCGTTACTGGCTGTTAGAATTCCTGTTCTAAGACTTAAATCTTCAAAGCCAAGGAGGCGTTGTCAAGAAAGAATATATTTAGAAGGAAAGTTTACAGTTCGACAAAAGAAAAGGCCGTGTCTTCAAATGCAGACCATAAATGAAAAATTGAGAAGTTTGCTCAGGTACACCCTTTTATTTTAGTGACTAAATATTTTTGCTTTTGTTTTTTCAGTTGAAGGCTTAATGGAGGGCTTCTGTTTCTCTAAGAGAACTATGTAGTAGTTTTGGCTTGTAGTGCTCTTATTCTTCTAAGAGAGTTGAAGAAGCTCTTAGACGTCTCTCTTGCATAGTTAATTTAATTTTCCAGATTTTGTCATGCTTTAGACTTAAAGGTATTTTATTTTCTGTTGAGAGACAATACACAATCTTGACTGTCTCAAGAAAACTAAATACAGCTTGGGGGGGCGGGGTATGTGGATAGATCAAATCACACTTGTTACCTCAAACTTTCGGCGAAGGGAATCCGCAAACACCGTTGTCAAAATATAAAAATCTTAGCCTTTAATTTAGTATCATTTTCATAGGGTGTAAGGATTTAAATAAACTGCTTGATTCTGATGGCAAACTATCATAGTTGCAGCACTGGAAAATAAAATACTGTCGCATTATTCTCCTGCCCTTGAGTCACGTATTTGCACCTCACTGTTAACAATTGAGATTTAATAATAATGCAAGTAGATGGCAATATTTCCAATTTCCAATATTCACTTTCTGATATACTTGGCAACCTGTCTCAGCCGCAGCACTTGGACATGGTAGGGTGTATAGATTTAAATAAAATCTCTCATTTTATTATCAAAATCCCATGTGTTATCCTCAAGACTGAAAGTAAATGGCTTCTCACGTTTTTTTTTGCAACCGTAACCATCTCAAACTTGGAGGAAGCCTGGTTCGTGTGTCTTCTCTGATGCCGTCAATGAGCAGATTGTTCGAGTGAAGAAATTGAGGACCAATGAGCAGATTATTTAATTCTCTTGGTCTGCGCAATGTTTTGAGCCTTTGCCATTTACCTCCGTTCAGTCGCAGCTGAGAGAAATTGATGTTATTGGATATAGTGTTTAGATGAGCTCCTTCGCATAGTCTAGTAATCTAAATTTAAATAATCTCCCTGAAACTGCTGGCGACCTTCCACAGCTGCATAATTTTAAATTAAATAACCCCTCTTCATTTCTTTGTCCACCTGTCTCTGCCGCGGCACCTGAGCATAACAGGAAGTTTAATGATTTAGCATAATCTCTTTGAGTTCGTTGTCAACCGGTCTCAGCTGTCGTATTTGAGCATAATAGGAAGTTTAAAAGTGTATTTAATCTATCTCTTACTTCATTGGCAATCTGTCTCAGCTTCATTCGACCCAAATCTCCTCTTCTTGTTTGACTGCATGTTCTTCTTAATTATCTTTAATTTTCAATTTTATTAGAGACAGATTTCATTAAGAAACTGAATAATTTGGTTTCGTCTCTTCTAATATATTTTTACTTAACCTATGTGAAATATATAGATCAATAATATCTGTGTCTTTATTGCATTCGTTTAGTTATCATTATTTGGTTGTCATTCCTCAAAGTCAAAGGAAGCGTTGGCAAGTAGGTAGTCTGAACCCCATTATAATTTAGAAAAGAAAAATAAACCATACAAAAATAAAATTAAAAATAAAATAAAATGAATAGGCTATATTTGGGTATTTGGATTGAGGCCAATGATTGTATTTAGTAAAATTATTTTAGTTAAGAATAAGATAAAATAGATAATAGCTTGAATTCCCTAAGGTTACAAAATAAAAAGGGTATAATATATGGTGAATAGTTTGAATGTTTTATATAATCTTTTCATGTAAACTCTTTAGATCATAGTAGGTTATAGATCCTGAAAGGATTCCTTATAACAAGGAGTTGCATATTGAATTAAACCTTAAAACACTTTGATTGAATTATAAGAACGTAGATAAGATAAGAGAGTTGTTGTTTTTGGAAGTCTTGCCTAGGTAAGAGGATTAACGATTAGGTTCACTTGATCGCAGGATAAAATAATAATATAAGTGTTGTAATTATATGGTTGTGTAAGGAAAGATATAGGGAAGGGTATATTAGCTTTAAAATTTGATTTATGGAAATTATTTCTTGTAAGAGTTGTAATTAATAAATGTTGAGTTAAGAAAACTAAAATAAGGAAAAAAAAAAAAAAAGTTGTTTCCTTTCAATAGATGTAATTAGAAATCTAAGACTAGATAATGGGGAACTAAGCCAATTATGTTCTATTAAGGGATGATTAGATTTTATGGGTGTTAATTGTATTTTTCTTCTTCTTTTAACCGTCTAACCTTGACAACTTATGTGTATCGCTACTAAGGCGAGTTGACAAAAGGCAGGAAGGTACGTACTTTTTGTACATTCATTTAGACGAATCTAAGTATGTTTATTTCTTAAAATGATAGAGGAATGTATTTCTTTAGTATTTCTTATATGTTTTATTTTTCACATTTTAATCTTTATAGTAAAATCTCGCCATATTTTAATATCTTGTAGACTCTTTATGTAGTTGGTTACTTAGAATAAATATTGCTACAATTACTTGTGAATTATAGTGCAAAGGAATAAATTAGGTTATTAGGTTGTTAAGTTGAGAGTATAATGTGATGCGTTAATGAGTAAGTTAGTAAGGTGAATAGAGAGAGAATTTTCTCATGTTAAATTTTGGATAATCTAAATTAGTTTATTCTTAATTTGGTTAGGGGAATAGTTAAATTAGAAATAATGAAAAGTAGAGTTTGTATGTTATGGATGCCTTGTTCTTTTGGGTGCTTGCTCTACGTAAGTAAAATTAGATGATCTTTTAAATGTTGATCTCTCTTGTACTCCTTTAATTGTTGATGGTAAGTCTTTTATAGGGATAGTTAGATAGAACATCGGAGTTGGATTGATTTCTTTATGTGAGAGGAGTAATTTTCTTGTTAGGTTTGTGCCTTTGGTTGATTGTTCTATTGCATTAGTAATTGATTAGGTTTGAGTTGTTATGAGTCAAATTGTATGATTGTTGAGTATTGTATGGTTGGGTAACCTAGGAGGAGAAATAGAGGTCTCCCTTGGATACCGGTCGAAAGTGTATTAAATTTAATTGTGATGATTTTATGGGATGTTTCCACTCTCTACCTTATGTCTGTTGACTCGTTCCTTGGAGTCTTGCTACTGTTGTTAGTCCTTTGAATGGGAAATCTTCCAGAGGAAAGGGAGTACTTGTTTTTTATTGTTTCTTTATTGATCTATTTTGCCGAGATTTTGATCTTAATGGCTGATTTTGATGGTGCCTCATTATTTTTCCTTTTGTTGAGGAGTTTTTCAATTGTTAAGTTTCTTCTTGGAGCTATATTGTTTTTCTTTACTCTCGGTTGTGGAGAGTCATTCTTTTGAACTTCCAAGTGGCAAGTGTATTGGTATCTTTATTTTGAAAGGGTTGTACGGGAATTGTTGAGACTCTGATGTTGTACTTATTAGCGAGATGGGTAATGCCTCGCACGCTTTTATGTTGTAATTCTTTGTTTAATTTATGATGGTACAACCCTTGATTGTTCTTGGTTTCTTGGTTTTATGTTTTGGGTGTCTAGAGAGAGAGAGTGGCTCTAAGTGGGTGGTCGGCGCACAAAGGGGCGCCAGGGTAGCCCTCGTTAGAGTGAATTTAATAAGTGATAATTTAAATAATTAACTAGGGGGTGGGTAGAATCACATTAAAAAAAAAGATAATTGATGCCTCGTCCGCCGTTTAGTGCTATCACAGGCTAAAGGGGATTGAGAAGGCCGTGGTTGGCAAGATTGTTACCTTGTTTTCATGAAAGGTTAACGATTCCGCATGAGCAACCCTATGGAGTGGCGCCTTGAGATAGGTAGCCTGGATAACCATAGATGGAGGCAGCTCCTAGCGCTCGGGTTGCCTGGATAATTCGTCAGTAGACGGAAGCGGCTCCCTGCGATAGTTGTAGCCTGGAGAATCCATGTTAAGCCATGCGATGACACTCTCCTCTAACACTCCTTATTATGTTGCTTCTTTGGAAATCCTCTGGAAGTGGTTCTTTGTCTCGAATTGATGAAACGTAATTGTTTGAAATGATTTATGATTTTACCCTATTTTACCTATGGTGTATTCTGTGGTCTTGTATAAATCTTGTGGATGTTTGGGTTTTGACCTTGTACTCTTATGATACTGTGATATTGTATCATTACGATTCAGAATTGTGATATGTTTATTAATTTCAGCTTGATTTGGAAGTGTTTTATGATCTTCCTTTGGTTCCTTGTTTATTGGATATTGCTTTGATTTAGGTGATGAGACTTATGACTTTAAGTTATTATATTGACTCTTGGATGTGGTTGATTATGTAATTGTAATCCTTGAGTTTTATGATACTTTTGTATGACGTTGAGTCTTGTGGTTCTCTGTTGGATGTTCTTGGTTGAGGTCTCTTTCTTGTTAGCTCCTAGCACGGGGGGTGGGTCTTCGGACTCACATGGTCGGGTGGAACGTGCCAAGCACCCCATTGGGTCCCCAGCTGAGGATTGAGAGGTGTGGATTGGTGTTGTTGCAGCGACTCCAGAGTTGTATTTGTCTTGGAGCCAGTTATGATACTTGTATTCATCTATTCATTTGTATCATGCTATCTGGTGATGGTTTCACTCATATTTGGAACACTTTTGTATCATTGTACTTCTTAAACATTGTACTGTAATGAAATGTTAAACTTGGTATGGATATTGGCTATGGCAGTTGTTATTCAATGTGTTCAGATGATCATGCATATGATGTATTTGCGTATTCAGATGGTTTCTTATCAATGAATTTTCATGTATGTGTTATATTTGTTAATGATTACTTTATATCTTTAGATTTTATTCTTTATGGTTGTTGTATGGATCTAAGTCGCGTAATGACTCCTCGTGTACCCCAAGGGATGTATGTGTTAATGAATCTATTTAAATGAAATTCATGTTATGACTTGATGTGTATTACATGCATGTTATATGCATTTAAAAAAAAAATTTGTGCTGTAATTATTGTGTTTTTGTCCTTTGGGGTTATGAGGCGTTATGAATGATAATGTTAAAGTTTTTTTTTTTAGTAACTTTTAATTGCAGTATTAATGAATAAAATTGATAATTTTATATTACTACTATAAGCAAAGATAATATTAAATATAAATATTAAGATTGCCATTAAGGTTATTATTATTATAAACAAAAAAATAAAATAAAATAGTGTCAATATTATTAATTTGTTCAATAGTATGTTACTATGATCATACGTGGTTGATCATATTTAGTGTTTATTCATTATTATTTCAAAAATAATTTGTTCATTGTGTTCTTCCCTATGTGCAAATTTAGGGCATGACATTTGGTATCAGAGCCAGGTTTCCAATGCTGGGAACTCTGGGCATGTTTAGTATGTGTTACAAGTGTAGAAATGCTAAGGAAGTATTAAGGTTTATCACCATAGATATTTTCATAATAAAGCTAAAAAGATAATAAGTGGATTTGAGACCTACCCCTTCCCATAGAAACCTTGTGACACCTCATGTGCCACTTCAAAATAATACCCTAGTATCATACTTATGTCTCATGGGTAGAAGTGTTGTGATGCTCTTAAGCATTGTGTCATACTACTCCATAACCTAGTTTAGAAGGATCCTCTTTTATATAAGAAATTCACTAAACCTTGCATCATGTGAACTATATTGTGAGTTATTTGATTTAAGTCTTAATGTGTGGTTAGCATCTTGACCTCATCGATGGGGGATTACACTAAGAGAAAATCATCTATTGGCACACTTACCTTCCTCATTGGATAGGTCTATAAGTCTTGTTAAGATAACTAATATCTTTTGAAAGTGAGTTGCTATGTTTGAACTAAGACAAAACTTGTGTTGATTGATGGTCTTTGGGTAAAACTTTATGTGTTAATAATTGCTTGTTCAATAATATATGTGTGTTTCCTTCTTTTACCAAAGGCTTGAAGTTCAATAAGAAGGTTGATCCTTCTTGCTTAATGCTTCATGGACCTATAAATTTTATTTGAATGTAAAATTAATGTGCTTGTGGCATAACATAGATATGTTTAAAAATAAAATAAAATAAAATGATGAGGAAAAAAAAAATGTGTAGGGAAATAATAACTTAATTTTCTTTTCCTATTTATTATTATTATTATTATTATTATTCAACAAAACAGTAGCATAGTTAGACTCAGATGAGTAACTTCTAGTGTATAAAATTAACATAGAAAACATAATACTTACATTTAATAAAACCTAATTTGAAAATCAAACCATACTCTAGACATGTGTGATTAAACAAAAAAAAAAAAAAAATTAGGGAAAGAGTTGATTTAGCATGCACTAAAATTTTGTAACATTTTGATTATGAATAGGTAGAATGAGTAAGATTTCTGTGCATTTTATTGTAGCATAATGTGATAAGGTATGTAAGGACTTTTAAGATTGTTGTAGAATTTTGAGACATAGATATGTTCCATACATTTCTTGGTATACATGCTAAAAATTCTTACCTTACCTATAATCTGTAAATGATGCCCCCTTAGTTTATGTAGTTTGTTTGAAAAGTATGATGGCTAGAATAATTTTATGTAAGGGATATAAAATATATATTTGTCATTGCTTCTAGGAGAGATATGTTCATTAGGTGAATTTCTTCTTTAAGATCTAATCCCACCATTGAAAGAATTGTCTTGTTTTATACATAGGAACATGTCAAGTAGGTTGTATAACCAGCAATACACAAAACACGTACAAATTTCTTAACCTTGTCAAAATGTAGTATGAATTAAGAATGAAGCTTAGCATCAAGTATTCAAAATGATCTTTCAATAAAACCAATTTAGAGAAACCTTTGGTTGTTGGAGAGGACTCCGTGTGAGATGGAAATGTGGAAAATTGGGATAGCATTTGTAACTCTAAATGGACTCATCAAGATCCTATTATTACAATTAAAGTGTTCACAAATTGAAAATTAGTTGTAACATATAAGTATCTCCTGGACTCACTTTCCTAGGTCTTGACACCACCTCATATCAGAAGTAACAAATAACCTTTCAAGCTAAGGGTATATTTTAGGTAGCATCTTTAAAGAGGGACCTACCAATCATCTTTTTCCTTTCTTAGTAGTTGATTAATCCATAATGTGACACTGAGGTGCACCTTCTTTATTGAGTTGATCTAGTTAATCTCTTCAATCATGAAATTTTATTGACTTAAACTTTTGTTCTTCTAAAGTTGCAATTTTTGGAAACTTTATTATCAAATGTGAATTGTTTTTTTTTGTTTGGGCTTCATGGCCAATTGTATTTTGTATGGTTCTTTGCCTCAAGGATTTTTTTTTTTTTCAGTTGAATTTTGGGTAAATTTAAAATTATTTTATTGGTGGCCACATTTTCACTTTATTTCATTTATGATTTATTTTAAATGTTGATCAATGATTCCTTGTTTTGTTGAGAGTTACATTATTCAGAGGCTTTATATTCTTCTTTTCTCTTGGTATTTGGAGGATTTTGCTATAATTTTTTGTTTTGAGAGGCACCTCAATAGTTGCATAAAATGGAAAGGAGGTGATTGGGGGGATTTGTGTAGGTCATGGTGGTTTCTGAAATTTTTGGTTAAGAGTAAAACTCGGAGTTCCCTTAACCCAAAAAGTATTAAAAGTTATTTTATCATTGTATTCAAAAGTGGTGGAAGGGTGTGGTAACGTACCTCCTGAAAGATAAGATTCCTTTAGCAATTCTTGAACTTAAATGAGCAACTTTATAACTATGGGTTAACTCTAGACTCATGTACCCTCCTAAATCTTAATTGATTCCTCAGATTTAAACAATCATTTAAACCCTCAAATGTGTTTGAGCATGAGACATTTTCTTCATTTGACATAGAAGATCTATAAGTGTAAATAAGTAAATATGGACATTGAGTGATAAAAGGTTTATTTTGTTATATTTAATGAAGGGAAATTGTGTTGTATCTTGTTATTAAAGACTAATTCCTATTGTTCTATTTAGAATCTAAAATTTTATTTTCTAGATAATTTAGGAAGAATTGGAAAAGTCATTACGACTTGCACGATAAGCCCAAAGTTCTGAGGGTTCTTGGTATGGATAGAGTCAATAGGTGACCCTTGTAGAGTTTCAAATTCTTAATTAAAGTATTTGACACATTTCCATAATTCAAGTAAGGCCTAATCGAGATTTAATCATATGATAATAGTTGTTTTCCTTGGTTGACAAAGTACTGAGATTGGTATAGATTTAATTATTTTAGATCATTATATTCTTTGATTGGAATCATACTCTCCTACCCTTGGATCGGGATACTAACCGTACTTTTGAGACAACTTCTAGGAGGAAGTTTATTCCTAGAGGGGGAGGATGTGAGACCCACCAGTTGATACTCAATATTATGCTACTTTATTCTTTTTATATTGACATAGTTTGATTCTCGTATGGATTATTAAACTTTATGTTATGATATAGACTAATGCTATATAATTTTATTTGTATTATAATGATTTAGACACTAGACTTTATATTTGATTTCACATTATGATGATTTGAAATTTAGATCTTATATTTGATGTTATTGATGATTATGGATGAATGAGTAGAATTGATGAAATAAAAATTGTGATATGGATATTAATTGCAACATTAGGGATGAAAGTAAAATATTGAGTTTAAATGAAATTATGAATTTTGAATTATTTTTTACTGCATGAAAAATTGAGTAAATGTTATTAGGAGAATTCAATGATGATGAATTGGTTTTCTAATGTGACTTAATTGTGATGGAAATTGTATGATGTGAATATATATGTTTCATTTGCTTTGACTATATTATTTTATTGGACATATTAATGTGTGAAGTTGAGTGTGCAGGTACAAGTTCCATAGCCAATGGAATTGGAGGTCTTCAAGGAACCCAATGTGATAAACCCTGTGAATACCGACTATAGTCCATAGGGACTATAATCTTATTGTGATGTAAAATTTTGTAAAGTGGTTTGAGACTTGAGTGTTATCTTTATTATAAAGTTTTATTTTGTCTTTAAGTTGTATTTTGTCTGTAAAGTTAGATTTGAGGGTATTTTGGGACTTTGTTTTTTTCTTATTTGAGTCAAAAGGGTTCGAAAAAGGTTATTTTATGTTTTTTCTATTTTTTTTAAACCCCTAGGTGTTAACCCAAGGGTTAGGCACTTAATTCAAGTTATATTTTGAACTAAAATCAAGATATGACCTCTCAAAAAGGCCTAGATTTGAGGGTGACGAATTTGTATTTGGAATGGGTTGTAAATGGATAAACTTCAATTAGATTCTCATTTATCTTCTATTCTTTGAAAGCAAGAGTTATTTTGGAAACAAATTTAGAGGACTTCTATTTATCTCTTTCTTTTTGGATTGTGGAGGGGTTGGTTTTCTTTTGGATTTGGTAATTTTTGGTTTGGTTTTTGGAAGAAGCTTGTTTTGGATGAGAAAGTCTAAAGGAAAAACATGGGTCCTTCCACAGTTTTCTTCTTGGAAAGCGTAAGAGGTTGGTTTCAATCCCTTTGTGTTTGTTTTGGTTGAATCTACTAGTTTTTGAAAAGATTGTGCATAATCATTTGAATTATTATTGTATTTTTATGTGTTGGTTTTCTTTTTTTGTGTTGGGTTGTATGGGGATGGCTCCCTTTGATTTTGAGAGCTCCCCAAGTATGGGGTTGAGAGAGGATGAACCTCCAACGGGGAAACCTTCAACCTTTGAGAAGGCGGAGATTTGGGTATGAGTACCCACATAATTGGAGTATGGGATTTTTTTTTTTTCTGGGTATGAGTACCCACATTATTGGAGTATGAAGTCCCTAGGTATGAGTACCCATGTTATTTTATGGAGTTGGATGGATTGATAAATGGAGAGAAGTTGTGATTTTATGCATGATCTATATATATGTTTCCCCATTGGGTAGTGGTGTCTCCTAAGTCTCCCCCTTTCTTGAATCTTTGAGAAGATTCAATGTGAATGTGAATCCTTGGGTTCGGTGGTATTGTATGTGTATGAGTGTTTTCAATGTTTTTGCAAGTTTTGTGAATGTGTGTAACCCGGTTCCTTTGATGGCCTCCAAGCTCGGGGGTGACTAGTTTTCCAGTCAAAGGTTGGGTGGTGAGCACCCCATTGGCTTTAGAAGAAAGATCGTGTCATGTGTAAGGTTCTACAGATTTTTGAAGAGATATTTAAGATTTGAGGAAGTTTCAAGTTGAGACTATCTTTGTTCTATTATCAGTGTTACTGAATGAAAATATTCCATAATGTATACAACCCTAATGGGCTGATTGTAATAGGCTTGGTGAATGTTGCATAGGTTCATGTACAAACCTTCTTGAAAGAATAGTTGTAAAGAGAATGTTCCTTCTTTTATCAATCTATTTTATTGAGTGTATAGATTTCTTTTACCATTCCAATGAATGTTTCATGTAAATAAATGTTGTTGTGAAATGTGTCTATTCTATGATTATATTGTTACCCAAAAATAAAGATTAAACAAAAATTAAAAATATATATATACTATACCTTTTTGTTACAATTTTTGTCTTGATAACTGTTGTATTGAAATTTAACCCAAAAGAAGAAGTCAGAAATTGTATTATGATTTAAGACAAGGAAATAATAAATACATAAATGTATTGCTTCCTGAAGAAAATTCTTCCTTCTTAGTTTTATAAGATTCAAGCTCTAGTTGTAATTCTAAAGCATATATGTATCTTTAACTATTCTTGAATAAAATGTTTAAAGGACTGTTACCATCATAATCTGTTGTAGAAACTTTCAGTTTAAAGTTATGACAAAAGAAAGATTTAAAAGGTTTATTTATTTTTCACTACAAATTTGATATTTTCCAGTATAAAACTTCTCTGTACACAAACAGTATTGTTCCATAAACCAAGCCAAAAGCAATCCCATCTATTTTGCATTGATACATTCTGTTGGGCATCACTCTTTTTTTTTTTTGGACAGTTGAATAAACCTGTAAAGACAATTTTTTAGAAAAACAGAAGAAGAAAAGTTAGATCCAAATATATAAAACTGTTATTATATTATTCAAAATTTTATTGGAAACAATTCAAATTGAAATCTTCTTAAAAATAATAATAAATCAGCGAAGTTTTATTCCTTAGTTTTTTCGGATTTTCTTTTTGCAGTAAAATACAGTGAACTCCGCTTCTTTTATTTATGTGTATCGCCTCCTCAAACTAATATTGATCTAGGGTTAAGTATTTTCTTTAAGTTTAATTTTTAGCTTATCTCCCATCGTTGATCTCCTACCAGCACCTAGAGAGCCGTGGGATTATTTATTTTCAATCTTTTACGGGCCTGTAGATTTTATGAAAAAAAAATCAGTTCACCCTTAGATGAGGGGAATAAGTGAATGGTAAAGTGGGAGAAATTTAAGGTGGTTGCCAACTTTTAGAATGACTTCAGTGAAGATTTAGTTCATGTTTCATATTAAAAAGTACATGTCTTGATTTTTATAATCCAAACTTTATTAGAATGAATCCAATAAGATATATTTTATGGGTGGGGAGTTTCCATTTAGGGCTCCACGTTTCCCTCTAAAAAGCCCATTCTTAAATTTCAGATTTCTTCATATTCTTTGAATTAAAAATAAAAATAAACTAAATTAGATATTTAGTAATATTATTTTTAGAAGGAAGACATCTTTGTTATTTTGTAAATGGGTTCTTTTTCTTTTACTTATTTTAAATAAAATAAATGGAATATATGTAAATAAATGTAGTTATTTATATGAACTTTTTTTGTTTATATATAAGATAAAGATGAATAATTAGATAAAAGATATATATATGTAAGAATTATACTTGAAAATAAAAATAAAAATAATTAGTGATATTTTTATGAAGGGTTATTAATCGGAATAATATTTCTAAAATGAATAACAAATAAAGTGATACATGTTAAGAAAGTGTTCTTACAAATCTTATTAGCGAAGCTATGGTGGTAATTAGAATATCGCAAGGCATGATGAGTTGACAATAGTAGTGATTAGATGATAATAATAAGAAATACTAATTTATTATATGGATGTTAATATTAATATGAATATAATGGAGTTACATTGGAAAATAATAATATTAAATAGTGAGATGTTTCAATAATTAATATCATATGGAGTGTAAAATTGGCATAGAATAATATGAGCAATTTGAGAAAATTCTATCCAATATTATTGATAATATTAATATTGTTCTTTAATACTGTCTATAATCTTGTTCAAATTTTCAGCTTACTCTTAATATTAAAACTAGTGCCATTATTAATTTCTATTTTTAATATAATGGTAACATTAATATTAAATTTAAATAAAGGTTATATATATAAATAAATAATAACCTTATTTATTATTTTTAATCAATGAATCATTTAATTAGAAGTTAAGTTAGTTGTGGTGGTTAATCACAAATAGTAATGGATTTTTTACGAGTAATGTTGAGGGTAAAGTATTTACTTAGTTGATAAAACTGTTTGTAATAGTAGTAAATATATATTAACCCATGAATTGTAATACCCTCCGTCCATTGTTCTGAACTTTTGTGAGTAATTTGTGTATGCTTCATTGATTACTGTGTTATTCGATTGGTGGAAAATATCAAATGTTAGTAGTCATGTTTAAATAATTAATTTAAATCATAAGTGAATCTGTGAGGTTATTTAAAATATAATTAGAAATTAAAATAATAATCCATTAAATTAAATCAAATGATTTAGATCAAATGATCAAATTAAAATCACAAGTGATATTATTAGATAAATTGATTTAATAATAATAATGAACAAAATAATCTGGAAAAGAAAATAATAAAAAAAAAGGGAAAGCAATTGAAAATGGAAAAAAGAATTGTTTATTGCTAAATAAATAAATAATAATAAAGCTTCTTTTTGGAAGAGTAAAAGGCAAGGGAAGCTGGAAAAAGATAGCATATGCTTTATCTTCCTTTGTCTCATCATCTTCCAGGGAGAATTATCAATCTTTGCAACTCATAAAATTGGAATGGAAGAGGCTTTTTAAAGAGCAAGTTCTCCCTATGAGGGATCGGAGACTGGCCTTCCCCACAAGTTATCCAGTGGTTTTCCTGTGAGCAGTAATTTAGAGGAGGATGGAGATTATCGTGGTTTCCTTAGAAAATCTTCAAAAGGAGGTGAGCTGAGTCTCGGCACCTGGAGCTCGCTATGAGGCATGAGTATCTGCTATGTTTGGCGTGGAGTATAGTGGTTGATGAAGGAAATATCACTACGTAAGAGCTACTGCTGGGCATGACATTTCTAGTCTGCGAATCAACGTTGGGATAAGTGATCAAAATGAAATGGGAAGGGTCTCTTTTAGATTCGTTACTGGCTGTTAGAATTCCTGTTCTAAGACTTAAATCTTCAAAGCCAAGGAGGCGTTGTCAAGAAAGAATATATTTAGAAGGAAAGTTTACAGTTCGACAAAAGAAAAGGCCGTGTCTTCAAATGCAGACCATAAATGAAAAATTGAGAAGTTTGCTCAGGTACACCCTTTTATTTTAGTGACTAAATATTTTTGCTTTTGTTTTTTCAGTTGAAGGCTTAATGGAGGGCTTCTGTTTCTCTAAGAGAACTATGTAGTAGTTTTGGCTTGTAGTGCTCTTATTCTTCTAAGAGAGTTGAAGAAGCTCTTAGACGTCTCTCTTGCATAGTTAATTTAATTTTCCAGATTTTGTCATGCTTTAGACTTAAAGGTATTTTATTTTCTGTTGAGAGACAATACACAATCTTGACTGTCTCAAGAAAACTAAATACAGCTTGGGGGGGCGGGGTATGTGGATAGATCAAATCACACTTGTTACCTCAAACTTTCGGCGAAGGGAATCCGCAAACACCGTTGTCAAAATATAAAAATCTTAGCCTTTAATTTAGTATCATTTTCATAGGGTGTAAGGATTTAAATAAACTGCTTGATTCTGATGGCAAACTATCATAGTTGCAGCACTGGAAAATAAAATACTGTCGCATTATTCTCCTGCCCTTGAGTCACGTATTTGCACCTCACTGTTAACAATTGAGATTTAATAATAATGCAAGTAGATGGCAATATTTCCAATTTCCAATATTCACTTTCTGATATACTTGGCAACCTGTCTCAGCCGCAGCACTTGGACATGGTAGGGTGTATAGATTTAAATAAAATCTCTCATTTTATTATCAAAATCCCATGTGTTATCCTCAAGACTGAAAGTAAATGGCTTCTCACGTTTTTTTTTGCAACCGTAACCATCTCAAACTTGGAGGAAGCCTGGTTCGTGTGTCTTCTCTGATGCCGTCAATGAGCAGATTGTTCGAGTGAAGAAATTGAGGACCAATGAGCAGATTATTTAATTCTCTTGGTCTGCGCAATGTTTTGAGCCTTTGCCATTTACCTCCGTTCAGTCGCAGCTGAGAGAAATTGATGTTATTGGATATAGTGTTTAGATGAGCTCCTTCGCATAGTCTAGTAATCTAAATTTAAATAATCTCCCTGAAACTGCTGGCGACCTTCCACAGCTGCATAATTTTAAATTAAATAACCCCTCTTCATTTCTTTGTCCACACTCAGACAACATAGAATTAACATAGGGTAGTTAGACTCAGATGAGTAACTTCTAGTGTATAAAATTAACATAGAAAACATAATACTTACATTTAATAAAACCTAATTTGAAAATCAAACCATACTCTAGACATGTGTGATTAAACAAAAAAAAAAAAAAAATTAGGGAAAGAGTTGATTTAGCATGCACTAAAATTTTGTAACATTTTGATTATGAATAGGTAGAATGAGTAAGATTTCTGTGCATTTTATTGTAGCATAATGTGATAAGGTATGTAAGGACTTTTAAGATTGTTGTAGAATTTTGAGACATAGATATGTTCCATACATTTCTTGGTATACATGCTAAAAATTCTTACCTTACCTATAATCTGTAAATGATGCCCCCTTAGTTTATGTAGTTTGTTTGAAAAGTATGATGGCTAGAATAATTTTATGTAAGGGATATAAAATATATATTTGTCATTGCTTCTAGGAGAGATATGTTCATTAGGTGAATTTCTTCTTTAAGATCTAATCCCACCATTGAAAGAATTGTCTTGTTTTATACATAGGAACATGTCAAGTAGGTTGTATAACCAGCAATACACAAAACACGTACAAATTTCTTAACCTTGTCAAAATGTAGTATGAATTAAGAATGAAGCTTAGCATCAAGTATTCAAAATGATCTTTCAATAAAACCAATTTAGAGAAACCTTTGGTTGTTGGAGAGGACTCCGTGTGAGATGGAAATGTGGAAAATTGGGATAGCATTTGTAACTCTAAATGGACTCATCAAGATCCTATTATTACAATTAAAGTGTTCACAAATTGAAAATTAGTTGTAACATATAAGTATCTCCTGGACTCACTTTCCTAGGTCTTGACACCACCTCATATCAGAAGTAACAAATAACCTTTCAAGCTAAGGGTATATTTTAGGTAGCATCTTTAAAGAGGGACCTACCAATCATCTTTTTCCTTTCTTAGTAGTTGATTAATCCATAATGTGACACTGAGGTGCACCTTCTTTATTGAGTTGATCTAGTTAATCTCTTCAATCATGAAATTTTATTGACTTAAACTTTTGTTCTTCTAAAGTTGCAATTTTTGGAAACTTTATTATCAAATGTGAATTGTTTTTTTTTGTTTGGGCTTCATGGCCAATTGTATTTTGTATGGTTCTTTGCCTCAAGGATTTTTTTTTTTTTCAGTTGAATTTTGGGTAAATTTAAAATTATTTTATTGGTGGCCACATTTTCACTTTATTTCATTTATGATTTATTTTAAATGTTGATCAATGATTCCTTGTTTTGTTGAGAGTTACATTATTCAGAGGCTTTATATTCTTCTTTTCTCTTGGTATTTGGAGGATTTTGCTATAATTTTTTGTTTTGAGAGGCACCTCAATAGTTGCATAAAATGGAAAGGAGGTGATTGGGGGGATTTGTGTAGGTCATGGTGGTTTCTGAAATTTTTGGTTAAGAGTAAAACTCGGAGTTCCCTTAACCCAAAAAGTATTAAAAGTTATTTTATCATTGTATTCAAAAGTGGTGGAAGGGTGTGGTAACGTACCTCCTGAAAGATAAGATTCCTTTAGCAATTCTTGAACTTAAATGAGCAACTTTATAACTATGGGTTAACTCTAGACTCATGTACCCTCCTAAATCTTAATTGATTCCTCAGATTTAAACAATCATTTAAACCCTCAAATGTGTTTGAGCATGAGACATTTTCTTCATTTGACATAGAAGATCTATAAGTGTAAATAAGTAAATATGGACATTGAGTGATAAAAGGTTTATTTTGTTATATTTAATGAAGGGAAATTGTGTTGTATCTTGTTATTAAAGACTAATTCCTATTGTTCTATTTAGAATCTAAAATTTTATTTTCTAGATAATTTAGGAAGAATTGGAAAAGTCATTACGACTTGCACGATAAGCCCAAAGTTCTGAGGGTTCTTGGTATGGATAGAGTCAATAGGTGACCCTTGTAGAGTTTCAAATTCTTAATTAAAGTATTTGACACATTTCCATAATTCAAGTAAGGCCTAATCGAGATTTAATCATACGATAATAGTTGTTTTCCTTGGTTGACAAAGTACTGAGATTGGTATAGATTTAATTATTTTAGATCATTATATTCTTTGATTGGAATCATACTCTCCTACCCTTGGATCGGGATACTAACCGTACTTTTGAGACAACTTCTAGGAGGAAGTTTATTCCTAGAGGGGGAGGATGTGAGACCCACCAGTTGATACTCAATATTATGCTACTTTATTCTTTTTATATTGACATAGTTTGATTCTCGTATGGATTATTAAACTTTATGTTATGATATAGACTAATGCTATATAATTTTATTTGTATTATAATGATTTAGACACTAGACTCTATATTTGATTTCACATTATGATGATTTGAAATTTAGATCTTATATTTGATGTTATTGATGATTATGGATGAATGAGTAGAATTGATGAAATAAAAATTGTGATATGGATATTAATTGCAACATTAGGGATGAAAGTAAAATATTGAGTATGAATTTTGAATTATTTTTACTGTAATGAAAAATTGAGTAAATGTTATTAGGAGAATTCAATGATGATGAATTGGTTTTCTAATGTGACTTAATTGTGATGGAAATTGTATGATGTGAATATATATGTTTCATTTGCTTTGACTATATTATTTTATTGGACATATTAATGTGTGAAGTTGAGTGTGCAGGTACAAGTTCCATAGCCAATGGAATTGGAGGTCTTCAAGGAACCCAATGTGATAAACCCTGTGAATACCGACTATAGTCCATAGGGACTATAATCTTATTGTGATGTAAAATTTTGTAAAGTGGTTTGAGACTTGAGTGTTATCTTTATTATAAAGTTTTATTTTGTCTTTAAGTTGTATTTTTTTTGTAAAGTTAGATTTGAGGGTATTTTGGGACTTTGTTTTTTTTTCTTATTTGAGTCAAAAGGGTTCGAAAAAGGTTATTTTATGTCCTTTTCTATTTTTTTTAAACCCCTAGGTGTTAACCCAAGGGTTAGGCACTTAATTCAAGTTATATTTTGAACTAAAATCAAGATATGACCTCTCAAAAAGGCCTAGATTTGAGGGTGACGAATTTGTATTTGGAATGGGTTGTAAATGGATAAACTTCAATTAGATTCTCATTTATCTTCTATTCTTTGAAAGCAAGAGTTATTTTGGAAACAAATTTAGAGGACTTCTATTTATCTCATTCTTTTTGGATTGTGGAGGGGTTGGTTTTCTTTTGGATTTGGTAATTTTTGGTTCTGGTTTTTGGAAGAAGCTTGTTTTGGATGAGAAAGTCTAAAGGAAAAACATGGGTCCTTCCACAAGTTTTCTTCTTGGAAAGCGTAAGAGGTTGGTTTCAATCCCTTTGTGTTTGTTTTGGTTGAATCTACTAGTTTTTGAAAAGATTGTGCGATAATCATTTGAATTATTATTGTATTTTTATGTGTTGGTTTTCTTTTTTTGTGTTGGGTTGTATGGGGATGGCTCCCTTTGATTTTGAGAGCTCCCCAAGTATGGGGTTGAGAGAGGATGAACCTCCAACGGGGAAACCTTCAACCTTTGAGAAGGCGGAGATTTGGGTATGAGTACCCACATAATTGGAGTATGGGATTTTTTTTTTTTCTGGGTATGAGTACCCACATTATTGGAGTATGAAGTCCCTAGGTATGAGTACCCATGTTATTTTATGGAGTTGGATGGATTGATAAATGGAGAGAAGTTGTGATTTTATGCATGATCTATATATATGTTTCCCCATTGGGTAGTGGTGTCTCCTAAGTCTCCCCCTTTCTTGAATCTTTGAGAAGATTCAATGTGAATGTGAATCCTTGGGTTCGGTGGTATTGTATGTGTATGAGTGTTTTCAATGTTTTTGCAAGTTTTGTGAATGTGTGTAACCCGGTTCCTTTGATGGCCTCCAAGCTCGGGGGTGACTAGTTTTCCAGTCAAAGGTTGGGTGGTGAGCACCCCATTGGCTTTAGAAGAAAGATCGTGTCATGTGTAAGGTTCTACAGATTTTTGAAGAGATATTTAAGATTTGAGGAAGTTTCAAGTTGAGACTATCTTTGTTCTATTATCAGTGTTACTGAATGAAAATATTCCATAATGTATACAACCCTAATGGGCTGATTGTAATAGGCTTGGTGAATGTTGCATAGGTTCATGTACAAACCTTCTTGAAAGAATAGTTGTAAAGAGAATGTTCCTTCTTTTATCAATCTATTTTATTGAGTGTATAGATTTCTTTTACCATTCCAATGAATGTTTCATGTAAATAAATGTTGTTGTGAAATGTGTCTATTCTATGATTATATTGTTACCCAAAAATAAAGATTAAACAAAAATTAAAAATATATACATACTATACCTTTTTGTTACAATTTTTGTCTTGATAACTGTTGTATTGAAATTTAACCCAAAAGAAGAAGTCAGAAATTGTATTATGATTTAAGACAAGGAAATAATAAATACATAAATGTATTGCTTCCTGAAGAAAATTCTTCCTTCTTAGTTTTATAAGATTCAAGCTCTAGTTGTAATTCTAAAGCATATATGTATCTTTAACTATTCTTGAATAAAATGTTTAAAGGACTGTTACCATCATAATCTGTTGTAGAAACTTTTAGTTTAAAGTTATGACAAAAGAAAGATTTAAAAGGTTTATTTATTTTTCACTACAAATTTGATATTTTCCAGTATAAAACTTCTCTGTACACAAACAGTATTGTTCCATAAACCAAGCCAAAAGCAATCCCATCTATTTTGCATTGATACATTCTGTTGGGCATCACTCTTTTTTTTTTTTGGACAGTTGAATAAACCTGTAAAGACAATTTTTTAGAAAAACAGAAGAAGAAAAGTTAGATCCAAATATATAAAACTGTTATTATATTATTCAAAATTTTATTGGAAACAATTCAAATTGAAATCTTCTTAAAAATAATAATAAATCAGCGAAGTTTTATTCCTTAGTTTTTTCGGATTTTCTTTTTGCAGTAAAATACAGTGAACTCCGCTTCTTTTATTTATGTGTATCGCCTCCTCAAACTAATATTGATCTAGGGTTAAGTATTTTGTTTAAGTTTAATTTTTAGCTTATCTCCCATCGTTGATCTCCTACCAGCACCTAGAGAGCCGTGGGATTATTTATTTTCAATCTTTTACGGGCCTGTAGATTTTATGAAAAAAAAATCAGTTCACCCTTAGATGAGGGGAATAAGTGAATGGTAAAGTGGGAGAAATTTAAGGTGGTTGCCAACTTTTAGAATGACTTCAGTGAAGATTTAGTTCATGTTTCATATTAAAAAGTACATGTCTTGATTTTTATAATCCAAACTTTATTAGAATGAATCCAATAAGATATATTTTATGGGTGGGGAGTTTCCATTTAGGGCTCCACGTTTCCCTCTAAAAAGCCCATTCTTAAATTTCAGATTTCTTCATATTCTTTGAATTAAAAATAAAAATAAACTAAATTAGATATTTAGTAATATTATTTTTAGAAGGAAGACATCTTTGTTATTTTGTAAATGGGTTCTTTTTCTTTTACTTATTTTAAATAAAATAAATGGTGTAAATAAATGTATTTATTTATATGAACTTTTTTTTTATATATAAGATAAAGATGAATAATTAGATAAAATATATATATGTAAGAATTATACTTAAAAATAAAAATAACAATAATTAGTGATATTTTTATGAAGGGTTATTAATCGGAATAATATTTCTAAAATGAATAACAAATAAAGTCATACATGTTAAGAAAGTGTTCTTACAAATCTTATTAGCGAAGCTATGGTGGTAATTAGAATATCGCAAGACATGATGAGTTGACAATAGTAGTGATTAGATGACAATAATAAGAAATACTAATATATTATATGTATGTTAATATTAATATGAATATAATGGAGTTACATTGGAAAATAATAATATTAATTAGTGAGATGTTTCAATAATTAATATCATATGGAGTGTAAAATTGACATAGAATAATAAGAGCAATTTAAGAAAATTTCTATTCAATATTATTGATAATATTAATATTGTTCTTTAATATTGTCTTTAATCTTGTTCAAATTTTCAGCTTACTCTTAATATTAAAACTAGTGCTACTATTAATTTCTATTTTTAATATAATGGTAACATTAATATTAAATTTAAATAAAGGTTATATATAAATAAATAATAACCTTATTTATTATTTTTAATCAATGAATCATTTAATTAGAAGTTAAGTTAGTTATGGAAGTTAATCACAAATAGTAATGGATATTTTACGAGTAATGTTGAGGGTAAAGTATTTACTTTTAAGGTTTGAATAATACCTAATTTATAGTTGATAAAACTGTTTGTAATAGCAGTAAATATATATTAACCCATGAATGATAATGTTAAAGTTTTTTTTTTTATAACTTTTAATTGCAGTATTAATGAATAAAATTGATAATTTTATATTACTACTATAAGCAAAGATAATATTAAATATAAATATTAAGATTGCCATTAAGGTTATTATTATTATAAACAAAAAAATAAAATAAAATAGTGTCAATATTATTAATTTGTTCAATAGTATGTTACTATGATCATACATGGTTGATCATATTTAGTGTTTATTCATTATTATTTCAAAAATAATTTGTTCATTGTGTTCTTCCCTATGTGCAAATTTAGGGCATGACAAAAATGAAAGGAAAAACTTACTAGGTAGATACGTCAATCTATGGAGTGAATGTGTTGCAACATTGTCAAAATCCAAAAGCAAAAAATTTCCAAGATGTGTCATTTTGCAGAGCAAATACATTGCATGAACATATGCATTAGTCGGGCCTACAGATGCATCTAAGGAAATCAAATGCATCATTTTGTGTGTCAAATGTGACTCATTACTCCAGATGTATCATTCCCGAAAGAAAATATGGCTCAAAAAGTTGCAATTGCAGTGTTCCATTCCTGTACTTGCAAAAATATGAAAATTCATAGGGAAATATACAAAATGGTGTTTTGGCATCAAGTTCACCAATGTAACTAAGGAAAAAAGTTAGGTCAGCATGAAATCTAATGCATAATCAAAATCCTAGCAAAATAATGAATTACAATGAAGTAAAAATGCATAAAACAAAGAACAATCTCACAAAAAGTCTTCAAGCCCTCCATGATTGGCCATCACTTCCCTTCTACATTTGCTACAAAATGGTGTTTTCCCTTAGTTTTTTGATGAGAAACAATGAGTATGCCTAAGCCCTAAGAAAATACTAAAGGATTCCATTCAAAAGATACAAAATGTAAGTATGAAGGAAGCCTAAAGTATACATAAAATTTTATACCAACACCAAGTCAAGAGATATGAAGTGTGTCAAATGAGATTGAAATGTCCTTTTTATAGAAAATCCATTTTTAGATGAATGGCCAAGATTAGAAGTTGAGAGATTCCCTAAGTTCAAATGTTAAAATTAAATGTGACAACCATCAATTAGAGTTAGGGAAACATTAGGTTAAAATTTGAATGAAGGGCTAAAAGGAGAGTGCATGTGACAAGGAGATATTGGGCACAAAAAAAAAGGTTACTAGAAAATGAAATAATAATTTAAAATTATTTGATTTAAAAGGTTGAGTTGACCTTTTGAATTAAAAATTAATTTAATTCAAAAGTGGTGGGGTCATGTGACAATAAATAGTGAGTTTAAATTATTCACTTGGTGTGAAAATAGAAACTGTACAATTTTAAATAAATGATTTTATTTAAAATTAGACAAGGCCAAGATGGATAATAATTAAATAAATTATAGAAATTTATTTAATTATAAGAATACATTGGAAATTAATGACATACTTGAATAAATAAATAAAATTTAATTATTTAAATAATCAATAGGAAATAGTGGAAAAATAATAATTAAATAAATTTAAGAATTTATTTAATTAAAGAGGGACATAAGAAATTTATGCCACATTTAAATAAAATAAATATAATTTATTTATTTAAATAGTCAAGAGGAATAAAAGATGTGAATTAATTAAATAATTGAGAATTATTTAATTAATAGTTGAATTTGGACTATAAGACAGTAAAATATTTTAGTTATGTTAAGAAGAAATATGGAGAAAATAAAGTTTGCAAGCCTAGGTCAATTTTATGTGTCTACATGGAGCTTTCATGAGAGAGAAATAATAGAACCATTTTTCATTGTAGGGTAAAATGGAAGAGGAGGTGAACTCTCTTGTGAGAAAGATATTTTTTAGATACAGGTAGAATGATGAAGAATTAGGTCTTCTCAGTAAGGGAATAATTTTTCGTTAGAGGGAAAATGCAAGAGGCATGAATTTGAGTATAGAATGGGGCTTTTCTTCAAGCAGTGGGTAGTTATAGATCAAAGGGAGAAATGGTGATAGATGTTAGCTACAGATATATTTTAGGGCTTCTTCTTCTTCTTTATCTTCTTTCTTCTCATTTGTAAGTGTTTTGAAGTTCTAGAATTTTGAATTAGGAAGGTAGAATAGTGTTGAGCCTGAGTCATAAATAGAGTATGTAAATTCTAATAGTTATATTTTATGAGCAAGTTTTAACCAATTTGTCCATGAACCATTGATTTTTGGCTCTCTAGGACTTCTCTAACTCTTCTACGGTTTTTCACCTAAGAGGAGAGAGGTAGGGCCAAAAATGCACACTAGTTCATTCAAATTATGTTATGTTCAATGTTTTCTAATCTAAATGAAGTAAACTAAATGCAATTAAATGATCTAAATGGATGAAAATGAATGCAAAAGTGAGATTTAAGTTATGTTTGAAAACACACTATGATATGCAAACAATGAAGTAAATAAAGAAAATATGCAAAACAAAAATAAATAGGTAGAAACAAAGTGCACTTGGGAAGTATCTAATGAATCTGGAATGTTGTGGATGTTGATTCAAATCATTGATTTTTCACAATGGGACTCATTAGCCTAGGGTGGTGAATTAGTCCTCAACCTAGTGAAAAAGTGTTGAAAATAAAGTTTCTTTTTGTCAGGATCCAAAATCTAACAAAATTCATATTTTTAGTCCTAAGGTGGGACTCAATTATCACTAGTGGAAAATAAATCCTCTCCCAAATTTCTAAAAATTTAGGAGACAATTTTGCAACACTAGATCTAGAAATCACTGAATGTCAGGTTGTCGAAGTAAATTCTACATGAAATAGACAAGAAACCTTCTCCAAGCTTGAAATAGACTTGAGTTGACTTGAAGCACCTAGTTGACTTATAAACCAATCTTCAACACCAAAA